>JAOUZG010033182.1:2251330-2283609 GCA_026289955.1 Argiope argentata
TATTAAAGTTTTATTTACTTATTTTATACACTCCAAAATAGGGTTAAAATTAACAGTATTTCTTAAAATACTAAGAAAGGATAAACAGCTAAGGATTTAATTCAAAATAAGAATACAATTTCAGTAATATTTTATATTATTTTCTTCACTACCGAAATTATTAGAATATATGAAAACTCCCCTTATGTGTTGGTAAAAATTACATTGTTATTCTGAATTATTTAAAAACTATATCTGATTTTTTTCAATGATAAATTTTTAGTTATTTAAAATGAATACTCATCTTATCTTAGCCTATTCACATACGCTCAATATCTTTTAGTTGATCTCCTCGCATATATTGAAGGCTAAGACATCAAACCATTTTTTTTATTTTAAATCTGCGACTGAAACACAGCGGCAATTAATTTTAGATTCAGAAATCTTTTGAAGATGCATAAGTGTCTCAGAATTACATTTAATTCATAAATGTATTGAGATAACAAAATTGTAACTTGGGAGGAGGCGTTGTCTAATTAGAAATGGTAATTAGTGGATCAAAGTATTAGCTATTTGGAGAAAGAACATTTTCTTTATGAGTCCTTCGGCTCAGTGATCCCGATCTGAAATATTTTCCCATACAACTCGCGACTGATGAAAACCCACCAAATCCCAACCAAATGACGCTTTCAAAAATGAACTCCACCCGAGGAGGGGTCCTCGAGCAGCACAATCGCACAATGCGATCGAAAGAGCGTTCTATGAGGAGCGCCCGCGGTTTCGCTATTGCACTGCCAGCATTGTGTGTCGCCCATGAATGCGGTACAGAACTACTCTCTCCTCAAAGGATTCGGCGGTGCCCTTTCAGAGGGGGTTGCACGTGGTCGCCTTTCGAAACTTCCTGCGCGATGCGAAAGGTGCTAAAACGTTAACCAAAAGGCAAGAGCGCACTGTTCTTGAAGTGTTCCAAAAATCTCTTTCAACAAAACAGAAAGAAATTGTCAGCGCCGCGGTTCATTTTCGACAAAAGGCGGTGCGAGGAAATTCCTTTCTCTTTTACTTCCTCGGGGGAATGCGACTGCGCATGCTCGGGAGAGAGCCACACACCTCCCTCCCGTTCGAACAAGGAAGCAATTCGTTCGTAAATCGAAATTATTCTGTTTTGAGGGAGCTTCCGAAACAAAACCTTTTCCTTTCATTGGCTGCGGAATTTTATGCGGGGGGAGGGGTGATTCTAAGGGGGTGGAGGGAAGCTGGCGTAGTGTCTCGCGGGATATCGCGCCATCCCGAATTTACATAATTAGCTAATTTTTCCCCGCGTTACCTGGCGTTCTTCTAATTAGCTGCAACAAAAGGAGCTTAGCGTGCACCGTCGGAAATTTTAAAACGCATTTAAGGCGAGCTGTTTGTGTGCGGTTTACGCGCGGCGTCTTTTTGGGGAGCAGCCTTTTAGATGAAAAGATAGAGGGATGATGATCGCAGAACGCGCACAATGCACGATGAGAGAAAGAGAAAGAGAGAACGAACGAGAAGAAAGAAGGATAGAAAGAAAAAAATGAGATATTCTAATTCGGAATTATCGGAGAGAGAAAAGGTGGCTTTTCTAATTCCAGGCGAGACGCGGCGTTATTTTTACAATTGCGCGTTCGGTTAATTGGAAAGCTGAATGGCTGATTTCGTTTAATTTAGCACAAAGCGGAAGGGATCGACTTTCGTTGGGAGATGTCAATTATTTGCAAATGACGCTCATTTTCGAAGCCGGGCGCGGAATGTAATTGGCTGAAGAGTGGGATTGTCTCGAGAATGAAAAGTGAAAACTAACCGAAGTCTACTAATATGATTTACCCAATTTTTGAAGGACTCGCATTTAATTGAAGAAGAAAAAAAGTTTGTTTATTTTACTAATGTCGTGGAAAGTTAAAATCTAAAAATCCTTTCAAACAAGCAATTTGAAATTACAAATGCAATGTAACAGCGTTGGTCGGAATATTTTTGAATTGTAGGCATTCTAAATAACATTAAAAGTCTTTTAATTCGTCTGTACTCAATTTGCAAATGGTAAATGATGTTGATTTGTTATTTTTGATGAAATTTCAATTAATTCTAGTTCACTATCAATCTGAGTAGAGCTGCCCAAATCAAATGTCTGCATTAGATAAATAAATTCTTATGTGAACTGAAAATAAATATGAAATTTATATACGGGTTAGTTGGTGTGTGTGTGTGCATGCTTGCATGAACGCGCGTTCCATTGTACGTGTGTGTGAAAGATTTTATTATATATATATATATATATATATATATGTATGTTTAGATGGATGGATGATGGGGTTCAAACACGCCAGAACAGCTGAAGAAAATTGGATGAAATTTAGGACAGAGATAAATTATAGTCTACAGAAGAACACAGGCTAATTTTTATTCCGGTTGATTGAGTGGTTAATTTTTTATTAATTAAAAATTAAATTTTCCCCCTAAAAAATCTGAAAACATCTGCCTGAGCTTTTTGAATCATTTGTTTCTATTTTTCTATTTCCGGTATTCTTTCAATATTATCTTATCTAATGGAATTCTTTGTGATTTATTGTGGAATTTCATGACAAAAAGCCTTTTTCATCAGAACAAAAAATTTAAAAAACCTAATCGTTTGTTTTTATTTTTCTGTTTGCGTTTTTCATTTCAATATTATCTTACTATCCTAAAGGAGATTTTTTTTTCTTACACTGTTCTTGCGTTATAGAATTCGATATTTCCTGTTCATTTATCTTGATTTTTTTTCTTGCTGTACATATTTCTTTTGCCTATTTTTATCATTTTCGATTAAATTTTTATAAGTACTTTTATAGTTTCTACATAGCTTTTAAGGAGTTTTTTCTCCTCACGCTAACGATGTTAGACGTAACAAGTTTTCGACCGGTTATTTCAAACGATTCTGTTTATTTTCGTATTGTATAATAAATTTAAAATTAAATATTTTTAATTAATAGGATCTTTTGATTCCTTCAGAAGTGCTTTTGAATAAAAATAAAATAGATGGATTGAAATTTTCCAATCTGCACTGCGTTTCCCCAACTGTTACTTAAAATTAACGTCTTTTTGTTGCTCCAATTGACGTTGAAAATTTATGACGGCATATGGTTTTGATAACATTTTACATTGTGATTAGACTGTCAGTTCTAACACATATACACAATAAAATTTACACGCACAGGAAGTCGTGGGTAAAATATAGCATATTATATATATATATATATATATATATATATAGAGAGAGAGAGAGAGAGAGAGAGAGATGAGTTTATTTCGAAGATACAATTGATAGATAATTAAGACGATGACAAATTTAAAGCTTTGTTTCTGACACTTCTCTAGCTCTATTTTTCTAATTTCGCACAATTTCTTATGACTGTTTTCAAAATCGAACCAAAGTGAATGGAAGTTATTATGGATCTAACAGGACGCTTCACTTTTATTATAATTACTTCCAAATATAGAAATGAATAATTCGTTGCTTGACGGATTTTAGTTTTATAGCTGTAAAGACTGCCATCCCACATTCTCTAAACCTGAAAGGATCTCATTAAAAACTTATTACAGGGTTTCTATATATTGCTGGCAAATATTTACATATCATAATACTTCCATAACAGCAGTATAGTACTAAAAGTATGGTAAGAATTTTTTTATTACTACTCCTAAAATATTTGCATTCTGTCTGTTGTAGGGAAAATGATGCATCTATGTGACATAATAAAAAGGAGGTCATGATCGAATTCTGTGGCTCGTTATTAATAATCACGCGTAATTAGTTATTGATTTAGAAAATTTAGAATTCGTTGTGATGGGTTATAATGAAAATGTCAACAGGCTCAGTAGTGAATGTTTATTCTCAACGAAAATCCGAATGTGCAAAGAAAAAACACAACAGAACAGTGAAAAAGAATGGCACTTATAGTAAGCTAGCAATCCAGCGGGAAATTAGGGATAAATAACCATAAAACAAAGCATTTAGAAAGAATTCCCAGCAGAGATTTTATTCAAATACTATTTGCATATTTTCAGTTCTCTCTTTCAGTTTTCTGTGATTGGTATATAAAACTTCTAGATTGCCAAAAATCGAGATGTTAATGATACATTACCATGATTCTCGAACATTCCAGGTTTTCCTTTTTTGTCGTCAAACCAATCGAATTCTTTGCCATGTTCGTTGCCGAGGCTGAGGTTCTTTGATTTGGAATTCATTCAGCGACCATTACTATATCAGAAACAATGTGTTTCTTATTCGGATATTGACTGCGTTGGAAAGAAATATTATAAATGTGCAACATTATTTCAGGAAATAAAACTTATCATACATAACGTAACACTTGATGGATCACAAACAATTTCGTTCTGAGCAGCAAGAATCTGTCAAATTCGGGTCTATAAGACTGACAATTCGTCAGTGATATCAGTCTAACAGGATTTTTCTTTTTTTATTTATAAGTGTAACTTTAACTCTCAAAATTTTAAAATCCTGTTACATAAAATGTTTCTTTTCTCTTCTTTCCATCTAATATTTGTTGGATATCAAAAAGAAATAAATATTTTTGATATCCAACAATACCTTTGATTTTGAGAAAATTTAGTAAAACCTTGTATATGTATCCCCTAAGAACTTTTACATCGCAGAAAGAGTCAGTCAGATCGGGGAAAAGGTTTTATCCTCTATTAGAAAAGAAATACTCTAAATTTGGATTGCAATTAATGACAATAATAGCTCATGTAGCATTATAAAGAGACATTCAAAGCTTGGGGCATCTGATTTCCTATTAAGAAAGTGAAATTTTTTTAAAATGTTTTTTATTTTATTTTAAATTACACGATTTAAAAGGATTCATTTCAAATGTTTGATAAAAAAAGACTTTTAGCTTCATGAAGAATGTTCCAATTTAGAAATGAATGCTTATCAAGCGTATAAAATTGTTCACTGGATATTGAATTTCCTTAATTTTTAATATTAGATATAAAACAAAAAGATATATTACAATCGTAATAAACATTGAAATATTTCGTAATAAATACTGAAATATTTCGTAATAAATATTGCAATAATCTTCATAAATATTGCAAAATATAACTCAATATTTTGTGGTAATTCAGTGTTTCATTAATTTCCTGGTATGAATCTATTCGAAATCATGTCTGTCTGTACAAATACAAACCATCTAACAACAAGAAAAAAAGAGAAAAATCGATGTGTCATAGATACCTAGATCGAAATTGTAGTTCCAATTCACACTTTTAAACCCATCCATCTGTAAGAAGTCTATATGACATCCTTACGAGTGACTTTAAATTATTGACATAAGAGCATACTATTACAAAAGACAACGAGATAGATTGAAATTTGATATGTTGTCTTTGCCTCAATTTTATATCTATATTTAAATTTTAAGCAAATTCGCTACTCGGCATCTCTGTCACTCCAAGTATATTAGAATACGATTCTTTAAAACAGTAATGAACTCTAGGAAAGTAATTTTTGTGTGCAATCTTATCATAAAAATAGTACATGTCAAATTTTGGGAAAGATCTTTTACCTCACATAAGCTAACTTCATCATACTGGGAAGCATTTAAATAAAATGTTAGAAATATTTTTAATATACAGCTTGGTCCAGTTAGTAAATAATAACATTTTATTCATTTTTTATTGATAACACTTATTTAATACTCTGTATTTATCTAACCATTGAATGGAATAAAATATCTGTGCATATACCCAAATCTCCACTTAGAATAATCAATTGTATTTTTTTAATTGTAAATTATTGAAAACGCAATACAGTTATTAAAATGGCATGTTACAGTAAAACATTTTCTAATTTTTTAGATGTGTAAAATTTGTTAGATTTTGACAGCCGTTTTCAAAATTATTAGGGGAAATATCAAAAATCAAGAATGATAAACTCTATTCAAAAAAGACAATTCTGTTACTAAGCGAAGGTGCCTTTGCAAATTCCTATTTAAAATAGTGAGTTACAAAATGCATAAACATAAACCTTTTTTCATCATGTCAGAACATGATGTTGTTTTGGGGGTGAGAATTTTGACGTCAACAAAAATCCGTCGGCGAAAAATTAAAATTTTATTATCTGCACGAGCATCTCAAAAAAATCAGCTTTTAAAAAGCTTTGCCATTGCATTTACAAAAGCTTTGATTTTAAAAAATAAGTTAATGATTGCAGCGAATAAAACCTAGAAAAATGTCATTTTGAGCACGTGACTCTATGAAATGTGATATTTTAAAAAAAATAAATGCGAGACAAAGTTTTTGGA
Source organism: Argiope argentata (assembly GCA_026289955.1). Lineage (NCBI taxonomy): Eukaryota > Metazoa > Arthropoda > Arachnida > Araneae > Araneidae > Argiope > Argiope argentata. Next base: position 2,257,630 of record JAOUZG010033182.1, read on the forward strand.
TTGTTTGCAATACTAAAGTGATTAATTCAATGAAACAACTAAAACGAATGAAAATATAATTTAACTCGCCCGAGGACGTGGTGCTTGGCCGTTCAAGAAATGATGTTCTGACATGATACATTGAAATATTCATAGCAGATTTTTTATTGTCTTTACATGAAAAGTAGCCTCTCTACTATATATATATATATATATATATATATATATATATATATATATATATATAGCGACCTAATTATTTTCAATTGCAGCACATTTCGTTGCTCATTAAATTAAAAATTGTTGGTGCAGTTTAGAAAAAATCGTTTTTTTTTAATAAAATTTTTAGTTTACTTTCGAATGGATATTTTTCGAATTTAATATTTTTTATATGCAAGTAGATTAATAATAAAATGAAATATTACAAACTCTGCGTGAAATACACAAGTTCTTGGGTACAGGTGAAAACCTGTTAATTGTCATTCTAATAATTCATTAAAAATTCAACTTTGATCCCAACCTCTTTAAAGAAGTACTTTTATGAATATATTCGATAATAAACTGAAAAACTGTGTAAATGAATGATATACGAGAAAAATAAAATGATTAAAATAAAAATAAAACATGATCTTCCTTATTGAATTTTAAATTACTCTCCAGAAGAAAAAAATTTTATCAGAAAAAAACAAAGTACGCTTTGTGTATTGCTTCGGTGCGAAGAAAATCTAATTGCTCAAATGCAAACATTACAGGGGAAATGATGTTGTAAGAGTATGCGGGGAAAAAAAGTTTTCACGTGTTTGTCAGCACAAGTTTGCACTTTAGTTCGGATTACGTGGGTAGTGGAAAGGTTGAAAGTTTTACAAAATAAAAAATAAAAATCATTATGAGACTGAAAATAATTAGATATCTCATCTCTCCATTAATTTTTTTTCGATAATATTTATTGAAGCTGAAAGAAATTTAAGATCCAATGGAAAAAAAGAAGCTTAAAAATTAATAGATGAAATTCAGTTTTCTAAACTTATATAACTAATGAAATTCCTAAAATGTTTTTAAAAAAGCACACACACACACAAAAAAAAGATATAATAGTAGAAAATAAAGTGGAGGCCCCGAGAAAAGCCTTCAAATGCATTTACTTTTTTCTCACATTTTAAATATTTTGCTTTTCTGACATCTGATTAGAAAACACCTTCGGTACTGGGAAAATGTTATTGTTATTATTGAAGTTCATGAAGCAATTTTGAATTCTTTATAATGTATACTTCTAATTAAAACGTCTGTAAATGATTATTTTTATCTTATTACTTTACAATCATAATAATTCACACATAATAAAATTTCTGAGCAAGTTATTTGGTCATTCACCATCCATTTTAGAGTTCCAAACCAAACGATTTTCTAGAATCTTGTTATTTTTAAAGGGAATGAAAGAAGATTGGAACCTTAAATTTTCAAAATGAAATAAGTTATTAATTAGTTAAATAGATTTTTTTAGTGATCAGTTTGAATGCTTAATTTGTATAAAATTTCTAATTCAGTAATTCAACGAATTAAAGATCAGTCTTTATGTACCTGAAAAACAATTAAAATTTGTTGCCATTGTTTAAAGAATTCTTATATTCAATCTGGCAATACTATTTCTTTGAAAGAAATTTACAAGATCTCGAAAATAGATAAATAAAAATTATCTTTTTCTCAGATGGCAAGGATTTATACGCTTTTAATTTCACACTGTGTGATAAAGTTATATTTTTAATTTATCATTTTTTTAAAGATTCATGTTAAAGCTAAATGTGAACAAAACAAAATTCGTAAAAATATTAAGTCAATATAAGTGAAAAAAAGGAAGAATATTATTGAATTATATTTATATTGATTTAATGTTTTTACTAATTTGGTTGAATTCATCTGTGTTTTAGTAGTAGCGGCATTAGTGCTCTCTAACTACAATTGTATCTTTTTTAGTTTGATTCATATATATATATATATATATATATATATATATATATATAAAAGTTTTTTTTAGTTTGAGTTAGAAATATTTTGTTTGTTTGATCAAAAATATTTTTTTTTGTTTGATGCAGAAATATTTCTTTTGTTTGTTTATTTGACTCAGAAATGTTTTTTGTTTGTTTGATTTTGAGAAATGATTTTGATTCAGAAATAATTTTTAATTTGAAATTTCATAATGCTTATATTTTTGATTTTCATATGTGAAAAAAAAAAGCTTCCCGGCGGAGTATTTATAACTGTTTACGTAAACAGAATTAGGACATTCCTCCTAAAATAGCTTTGCTACAAAATGTAGTATAAATATAATTAAACTAAAAAAATTAATCTGTAGAGTTAAACAGGTCAGAAATAATCGAAAAGGAATGTTACTTCATTAAGGTATAAATTTAGAATTATATAAATAAAGAAAATAGAAACATCTAAATCGCAACGATGAAAATCAACAATTGGTGCTAAAATACTTTTAAGTAATTTTAGTTGGGAACACATACAAGACTATAAAACACAATAAACAATATTTACCATAAAAATGGATAAATAATATTTAGAAGATTTCTTACTTATTTTGCAACCAAAAAAACAAACAAACATGTTTTTAATCTTTAATATGAAAAACTTTTTATTTCATATTTCCCATTGTAGTCTTTTAAACAGAATTTTGTTATTCAGAACCACGGATAATCCGCAAAGCGGATAATCGGAAATTCATTGAACAATATCACTCCAAATAACGCCGCGATGTACATCCTATTCACCACGCACTTCCACTTCATTTTCCGAACCCACTTAGTGAAGCTTAATTTGAAACAGACGATATAAAAGGGGGGGGTACATGGATTCACTACCCCCCTTTCCCTTCTTTTTTCACCCATAAAGAACCACAATTCGTTTACATAACCACTCGATCGGAATCCGAGCCGGTCGTGCACGTGCAGGACCCTCCCCTCCCCCTAATAACCGGGGCAGGCCCGAGTGTGGGAACCCGGGCCTCCCACCTGCAGGGCGTGCGGCGGGGCCCCTTATCAGAGCTTCTATCTTACAAGGCGATCAAAACGGGCAGTTCTCGGGTTACTCCTGTGTCGAGAAACGGTATGCAACCTCCGCTGACCTCGCACCTGGGCCTGCGCGCGTTGGATATTGTTGGGAGGGTCTTTCAAAGGTAGGGAGAAAAAAAATATGTTGGAATGGTTGTACAGAGAGAAAGAAAAAAAAAAAAATGAGTTTTGTGAGGAGACAAGTGCCCAGTTTGGACTCTTGGGAAATTTCTGTCGAGTTTCGGGTATGCGGGTGTTAAGTAAGCGATGACAGGTTTGGGTGGCTCAGGTGGGAAAGTGATGAATGTGCGGAAAGATGATGTTTGCTCATGATGTCGTCTCACTCGCGAACACCGCAGATCAGGTAAGATTGCTTCATTATTTTTGGATACAGATATATTGGATACAGATATATTGGAGACAGATATATTGGATACAGATATTTTGGATACAGATATTTTGGATACAGATATATTGGATACAGATATTTTGGATTAAGATAATTTATTTAAATTTACGAATTTATGCGCATAAAATGTCATCGCACGTGCACAGAAATTGTTATTATTATTTATTTTTGAGTGGCAAACGATCAGATATAGATAAACTTCATCGCACAAACGGCAGAATATAACAGCAATCGATCGAACTCGCATCCACCAAAGATCAAATATAAAAAACTTTTATAAGACATTTCTTTGCTGCACAAATTCAACGGTTTGTACTATAGCAACATTATTAGAAATGAGGGAAGGGAGCTCGCCGATTCTTCCTTGATCCTCCTTCACTTGGAAGAAAATGTAAAAGGAGTCAATATGCTAAAAACAGACATCAAACAAAATGCTTAATCGAGCGTGGAAACGACTATCGTCAGTTAAGGTAATCGCTATGTTGCCTATGGAAATAGAAATGTTCACATCTTCCTAATCATCTCACAAAAACGGATTTTGCATTATTTTAAACTTTTAAAAAATCATTTTTAATGATGCCAATTTCTTTTCCTTGCAATTATATATATATATAAATGTAATGATATTTTTAAACTCTTAATTTGAATCCTAATTAATTTCCAAATCCCTATCTTAATTTAGCCCATAGTAATATCATTCTAAAATATTATCTTATTTCATGATCCATTTCACCTGCTCTAGTTAATTAATTCAAGAGAAGCTGTGTAAAATTGCTGAAACAGCTAAACGCCTGTAACTTTCTCACACTCCGTGGGAGAGATGAAAATTGCTGACCTAAGCAAAATACTTTTAAAAAGATCCCTGTGTTTCCCTTCCCTCTTATCTGTGAAACATGGAAATCCCCTCTGAAATCCAAGTTTATAAGCTCTATAAAAAATATTTATCCCTATGAAAGTCTTGGTATTTAAGACCAGGGACAATGTTTTCCCGGCCCGTTTTGTACACTTAGCCTTCGTGAATTTCGTGTTGTGTCATTCTGTGTTGTGCACGTCGCCTTCGCTTGTAAATAATGCCTGCTCCTGTGATGGAATAAAGAACTAAAAAATCAACCTGTATTCTCCATGATTTCGGCCACGACTCTGCTATTTATTCTCAACAAATCATTCATGTTGTGTTTTTCATTATATAATTCGCAATCTGTTATAAAATTTTGAAAATAATTATTGAAATTAAAATTCATCCATCAAAATATTCAATCATGCTTTAAAATTAAGATTAAAAAAAATTCTTTCCTTGCATAACGATTCCAAAATAAAGCTTTTTATTTCCATTTTTGTTTCTTAGAATATATATTTAAAGAAAAATCTATATTCATTCGTTTGTAGTAATTTGATTTATTTAAGTTCATGTTTTTCAGTCTTAACAAATAACAAGGTGACATTTTTAAAAAGGCACTGAGACAGTCTAAACTTAGCAGTCTAAACAAAATTAATAATCTGTGCAAATAAGCTAGTCGTCAAAGGTGGCTGATTTAAGAAATTATTTATCTACTTTTTATGTTGCCTCCTTTTTTAGGCATGATGAAGAATTCCCTAGAAAATTTTTGTGATTACAAATTATTCAATTTTCGTAATGTAGAATGTTATATGTGTAATTATTCTTAAATATACGTGAAATTCTAACCAAAACTTCCAAAAAATATTAGACTCTTCAGATACGGGAATTTTAGTGGTGAGGTATCTAGTTTATATATATATATATTTACAGGTTTGATTTCGAAACTAAAATTAAAATAATGCTAACGAAGGAAAAAGAGAAATCTTAAAAAATAAAAGAATTTATTTAGAGTTGAAGGGAAACATTTAGAAGGGGGAGTATTTACAAGGAAATAGAAAATGGTTTAAAACATGGAGACATCGGTTTAAAAAAAATCAGAAAGTTAAATAATTCCCTTTGGGAGGACGTTAGAAATCTAAAAAAAGTGCATTTTGAGACTAAAACAACTTACCGCATAGTTAATGAACACGAAGCGCAAAAGCGCGAAACATCTTTATCGTACGGAAATTAATAGGCCTTTCCCTGAATATTAATTACGCCAATGTTTCAAAATCTCGAAAGATGGCATTGATCTGGAATGCCGTATTAATTAAAATTATCGTCCTCTGGGAAATGATCCAATCTTTTACAATTCTTGCTTCGAATCATGAACTACCATGGGACAACGGAATCAAATGACGGTAAAACAAAATAGTTCAGTGGGATATCCTACATACATTAGCATTATTACAAAATATTATATAAAATGCGTATTCAATAATGAAACCTTAATGTTACCACTTTAAATATTGGTATCTCAAAATCCATGTAAAAGGACGAATAACTAATTTTTTTTTTCGAATTATTTAATCAGAAACACCAAGGGCATCAGTTTACCACGCATTCTATTGTTTATTGTCGTCGTCATGTTTCATATCCACCGTTTTAAACAGATCGGAAAACTACATTTCATGTAATGGTCTCCTTTTAACTAATTTTTTAGTGCACCAATCAATTTTCCGTTGCCTGAAATATATATCCTCGTGATGGAGTTACGTCGACTGTTTTTTTCGCCTGGGCGTCCCAAAAATATTAGATACTTTAATTTCAATCACCCTGTAGATTAAGGCTTTAGAGAATTATCAAAGACACCAAATTATTGATTGTTGATCTAAAAATTAAATTTTTATGCATTTTTGTATTTTTTTAATATTTATTTGCCTGTTAAATATAACGTCATGGGATTTTCATTCTATTAAAAAGGGATCTTTTCAATAGCAACAAATGTTTTTTGGGCCGAACAATTAAAAGCATCATCAATTCAATCTAGATAACTTGTAAAAATGTCTCTTATGTTATAATCGTGTTAAGATGAAAGACTTCAAATTCTTCATAAATTAATCCTAACCCTTTTATGCCGTCATCATGACATAGAAGTAGCGCCCGTGATCTAGACGTCCCAAATTCGAGTCCGGGTTCGGGCATGGTTTTTATTCATCTATGTTCTGTTTGTAAAAAGGGGCTGTGCAAGCGAATGTGGTGAGCGTGTAGCTAAGTCGTACTCTTGGCCCTAGTTGGCATTAATGAAAAACAAGAGTCTCTCACTCGGTTTAAATCACTGATAGATTTGCCAGATGGCTTGTAAAGTGACATAAGTAACAATACAAGCCTTTTATTTTCTTCCTACCCAATCCCTTTTTTTCATCTTTTTCTTTTGAATCTCTCTCTATCTCTCCCTCCTTTTTTTTTCTTTTTTTCTTTTTGCTATTTTCATTTGATAGTTGAATTCGTTCTCTAAATGATACAATATCAAGCAGAAATATTTACTCACCTTTTTTAAAAACATCTTCTGTTTTAACTTTAGGCATCAAAAACAAATAAATTCCTAATCATTTTCTCCTTACCATAATTGTTCTAGGAAGCACAGTGTATTCATAATAACAGCGAAAACGACAGGGTTTATGCGGCAAACATAAAAGAACAGATATGCAATCCTCCCGTAATGGTTACATGAGCTTTTGCAAACAGGGGACATAACCTCTTAATACAGTTACTTTTATAGTTAAATATATGTTGCATTTCGATACTTATTGAGACCGATGGATGTACAATATATAAAAGCATTATGTCGTTTGCCTTGCAATTATTTCAACAACTACGTTAAGTTATTTTGTTTGAAAGACAAGCGCCTTAATATTACGGCTTTCTACTATTCCATTATTAGCTGATTATCCGTAGTCACCTAATAAGGGAATTGATTTTGGTTTAAGCTAATTAAACAGGTAGATTAGTATGTTCTTTAAGCAATGCGGAGGTTGTTTTGGAATGGGTTGAGGTATTTTGAATGATGAAGAGGGGCAGAGATTCCACAGAGAATTTGATATCATACGGGAAAGAAAAAAATCAATGAAATTATTGAGTAAGACATATCACTGATTCTTCGATCCTCCCGAAGCCCACGGATAAAGATAACTAAACATCCAGACCACCGCAACAGCGACACTGGTGGAAACTGTGGTTGAGTCCTAAGATCCATCCCCGGTCACGGTTCAACCTTTCCTTAAGGAAGTATGTCTCGTCATCGATGGCAGGAGCCAGATCCCCCACCTATTTGTGTACCCTCCAGGGTGGAGAGATTCACCCACCATGGCGGAAGCCTCTCATCCGCATTTCGGGGTGCCCACCGGGAGATTAAATTTTTGAATAAATCAACCGAATTGACCTTTTATAGACGGGAAAGATTTATAGATATTTTAAATAGTAAAAATTCGAATTTTTAGAGATTCTATCAGTTGAACCAGTTCGAAAATTTTTTCCATTGTATCTCTTTAAAATATGAGATTGATTAATTTTTTTCATTAAAATGCCGAAGTCTGGTATCATTTTCTTCAATATGAAAATTTGTAAAATAATAAATATATTTTTAAATAATTCCTTTTATAGTTCTAAAAGATATTTAAAGCAAAAAGGAAAACGAAAACAAATGATATGATTTTTAATCTAATAACGGAAGAAAATATCTTTAAATTACAGATTCAGAATTGTTTTTTAATTGCTGAATAAGTCTGCTATATTCTCTTTTTCAATTTGAAAACCCAATTCTTTTACTTTATAGAAAACCTTTAGAAGACTTTCTTAAATATTTAATGTAAAAAATAAAGATAATTTTCGAAATTTTGTTTGTTATATTTAATGAAAAAAAAAAAACTATTTAGTTATTTCACTTTACATTAGATTCTTCTAAAAGAAATTTGTAACAAACCGTAAAATGGGTACATTTTTTGAAACGTCCTTCTGTTCTTCAAATATCTTATTCTTTTTAACTATTATTCGGTTTTGGAGTTATAAAAAATAAGAATCATGTTTAAGCGTTACGCGCAATTACTCTTTAAAAGAAGATAAAGAATAAAGGCTATTGGAAAAATTATTTCCTTTTCAATATTAACTGGAAGGGAGCAACGGGAACCAAAAGCCCATTTTTAATTTTAAAAAATTAATGCTATTTTCAATATTTAGCTATGCCCGAGGGCTATGGATTTCTGTTCTCCTTTATCAAACTTCTATTCAATGAAATTTTTTCGAACGATATTTCGATACTGAATAGTTTAAACTAATCTTTTGCACAGAAAAAAATAATTTATTAAAATTTATCTCTAAGCTAATATTTTCAAAAAATGTTTTGGTAGTTATATGTTAGAGCTGTTTTATAAAATTTTTATGATCAACGTGATATATTATAATTTATATTTAGAAAACATTTGCTAAAAAAGTAGCGTATGTCTGCATATTAATAGTGTGACAGTTAATAAAATGTTTCAATAACGTATTTGTTGCAATTTGGCCTGCACAAAATAACGTATGCGAAATTTTAGCTAAAAATGATAGAAAAATTATTAACTCCGATTTTTTTTTAAAAAGTAATTATAAAAATTTTAGCTTTGCTTTTAAATTATATTTTTTAAAGTAGAAAAACGAGTTTCTTTTTATTTTATTTTATTTGCAATGAATTAAAATTTCATTTGTTTTCTTTAAATTTTTTCATATAAAATTCTTAAAATGAAGATTACAACTTTAATTGGTTTTTACAACTTTAATTGCAGTTTTAATTAATTTGGTTTAACTTACAAATTTAATTTCAGTTTTACGATTTACCAGAGTTACATGAATTAAATATAATTTCACTTTAATCGCTTTCTTATCGAATGATTCAGGAATATTTTAATACTTTTTTTAAAGGGCCAAAAAGCTGGAAAAAGATTTTCGTTTATTTGGATAGACAGATCTTGAAATAAAATTATGAAATTATAATCCTTTTATATAAACCCAAAGCTGAGACGTCTAACTTAAATGACAGTTACGCCGAACAGTAATAAATTAGTAACACTTTTATATTCATATCTTATTGTCATGCACTTGTTATTAATGTATGCAAAATTCTGTGCTTTAACCCTTTGCCCTCTGATGGTGCCTTTGATTCACCATTCAAGATTGTACATCATTTAGACGTTTTATTTATTTATTTTTCAAATTTAATCGTTAAAAACACCTACATAATGGTTAAGAAACGTAGATTAATTTTTCAAAGAAATTCAATTAATTTTAAATAATTATATATATATTTCATAGCAATAAACAAATCTTTGTATTAGGTGAATAATTTGGCATCTCATTATTTTTTGGAGTGCAAAGGCTTAAAATTGATATCCACTCGTAACTATATATATATGAGCAAATCGAACTAAGATAACATTAATCAGAACTGACAGTCATTTGAATTTGACTCGAAATTTTTAAAACATTCTTAGTAAAACCTAATCTAGCAAATTAAACACCTTTCTCTTTACTGAAATCATTTGATTAACATTTGTATCTAATATTTTTCTATTTTTGTATCTAACATTTTTGTATTTTGCTCAATTGAAATAACTGTTCCCTTCATTATCGGTATCTCTTCAACTGTCACAATCTGGAAATTTGTCACAATACTTTGAATACGAATATAACTGTTTGTTGTAAAGACTTTGTCTCCGGAAAATGCATATCTAAATTGTGCTGTAAGGTTTATAGAAGGCAAATACACTTGTCAAACACAGAGTATTTGCATAATATGAAATTATGTTGTAATGGAATGCCTTTTTTTTATTTCAATAACCGCATTTATTTATTTACTTAAGCTAACATACATTTCTTGCATATGAATGAAAAGAAACACAGAATTGTATTGAGCAAAGAAAGTACAACACGTAATAATCTTTCATTTGTTTCTTTGAACATGATCTAAAATATTTTAAACATCTTGAAATTTACGAATATGGTTTATAATTTTACTAAAATTGTAATCCAAACTGCAAATTGTCACTACTTATTACACCTGATGAATAAACTCATCCTAACGCAAAATGTTGTACTTTTTCCGTGACGAGTATACAACTTCAAAAACAGTTAATCGGTTAACATATGCTCCAAGTATTAATCAGATTTTTTTAATGTAGACCAAAGAACAAACTTACTTGAAGTGTACCTAAAGCAGTTACAGAAGAATAATTTATATGTGCTTAGTAGGAAAATTTGATATGACGACAAAACACAAAAATGATTATTTCAATAACAAGTAATATAAAAAACAATTTTTTTAAAATCAATTCCTACTTAGGTTAACAAAGAAAAATTCTATTTTGGTTGCTTTTTATTGAAAAAATTATACTTAATATAAATTTGTATATAAATATGACAGAATCATAATATTAAGCGTCAAAATAGGAAGCGAATTTCCTGGCAATTTTCTATTCTCCCTTTTACATATGGTGTTCGAACTCGCAGCCCAAAGGATGCGAATCCAACGCCTTACCAACCAGACTATCCCGGCATGACAATTGCCACTATAAATAATTAATCAAAATGTTATACTAGCGTTGAATTTTCAACGCCAATTGAGGATTCAAAAATAATTGTGAGAACGCAAAATGCGTTATTTTTCTACACCAGTTGGAGTAACTCAATACAGATTAGAAGTTTCTAATTTTCTTTATTCTGAATTATTTTAATTCGAATGTACTTCAGACTAAATCGGAAAAAAATGATTAATTAACAATCTTTAATTTTAAATTCATCAAGCATTATACAAATAAAGAGAATCGTTTAAAATAATCGACCGAAAACTGGTTAAGCCTAACCTCATTGGAGTGAGGTAAAAACAAACTGAATTCGTTACTTATTTGGCTGTATTGAAATGAAGATTTTTGGCAAGAAAGTTAGTTTTTAATTAACTAATAAAATTCTAATGAATTAATATTTGGAAAAAAACTGTATTACCATCAAATGTCATTCACTGCAAGTTTTGGAAAAATGTATTCGACTTTGATTGAATGAAAAAAAAAAGTATTTTATTAACGATTGAAAATTTGAACAAGACATACATACATAGGGAGAGTGTGTGCTAAGAGTAGAAATTGAAAAATAGGAGCCTATTCTTTAGCGATGCATATTTCGGGTCAACACTGAACATGAGAGCAACAAACTTCTCATAACCCAATCTGTTTACAATAACTATTAGACAAGGGCAGCACAAAAGCTCTGCAACAAGAAAATCACTCCTAACCGCTTCACAGTCAATTACATCCACAAACAACCCTCACGGCCCGGGAGCCGCAACCCTTTGATGTCCGCTTGACCACAGGGCAGTTGGAGGGGTCTCTTTCTCCGGACCTACGCCACTCGAAAACGCGCCTGCAGGGGTTTCGCTTTAATTCAGGGACCTCCTCTCGGTTCATTACAAGGGATAATGCGACCCCCCGGTGCCGGGGCTTCAATAAACGAGCTCTGAAGCGTTGTTGCACTTCGCATTAGGCAGAATAGGGTGGCCTTTGTGCAGCGGCATTCCTGCGGTGGTTTCAAAAATCCGACGACTGCGCAAACATTTCGGCATCTTGCAAACTTAGGGGACACTTCCGTCCGAACCTCAAAGGGACCGGAGGAAAGAAGAAGGCTCTATTGTGATCGGGGTTTTTGCAATTCTTGCCTGAATGAAGCTGATATAAAAGTATTGGGTAAAGTATTTGCATAAGATACAATTTAATCTGTTTGGGAGTGAACCGGGGGGGGGGGGGTTCTAAGCTGTTTATTCTTAATTTTTCAACATTTGACAACTGATGCTTCGTATAAGTTTTAGCAATAACTATTTTCTTTTAGTTTTGTTTGCTTTCGCAAGAAAGTTAGGATATTAAATACTTATGTACATATATATATTCGTTTTGTGTACTTAACTTGCCGCTTTCGGTGACCAATTGGGTTTAACTGTAGCTAAAAATTTCATTTAATTATGTCTCAATGATTCCCATAGGAAAATATTTTTAAATTTCAATTTTTTAATACTCAAACTGTTTTAAAAGCCTTGCACTGTTTATTCCATTGTACATTGAATTTCCTTAATTTTCTATTTATATCTCAAATATCTGTACCTCTTATATATGCCTATACCTCCTACTATCCAATTATATAATAGAAATTTTTTTATTTACTTAAAATTATGGATTTCAAAGGAAGTTGATCCCGATACACAATAGAAAGACTATGTGCATGCGTGCGTGCATGCTCGCTCACCAGGCCGCAGAAACGTGCTTTATTGAAGAGAAAATGTTGCAATTTGCTTGGAAAATGTATTAATTTTTTGTTCCAATTCATTTATGTTTTTTTTTTCCCATCTCAAATACAAAGTTAAAACCGAAAAAAGGAGGAATTAGATTAAAGATTAAAAGTTAAAAAAAGAAGGGGAAAAAAAGAAAGAAGAGTTACCTTTGTTTGTCAAGTTATTTTAAAATGTGAAATTAAATTTGCTGAGATAGTTACAACAGAATTATACACATAATTTTTAAACTTTTGATTTAAATGAAAATACAGTTATTAACAATTACAACACATTGCACATGTTTGAATTTTCAACGTCAGTTGGGGCAACGCAAATGCGTGAATTTTCTACGCCAGTTGAAGCAACACATTGATGATTAATTTTTTAAAAATTTCCTTTATTCTATTTTGTTTTAATTCAAAAGTACTTCAGAATGAATCCGAAAAATTGATTAATTAACAATTTTTAGTTTTAAATACATCAAACACAAAGAAATAAACAGAATCGTTTGAAATAATCAGCCGAAAGCATGTTATACCTAACTTCGTTATCATGGAGAGGGGGACTAAAGTCTTACCCATTTGATGGTGGGGAAATGAAGATTTTTGGAGGCAGAATTAGTTTTTAATTAATAAAAGAATAAACACTCAATTAACCGGAATAAATAGTTACCTATGTTCTATTCTAGACTATAATCTGTCTGTGCTAAATTTGCTCCAGTTCGTTCAGCCGTTCTGGCATGATTGACTAACATTATCCATCCCTCCTTTCAATCAAACTTTGACATTTATAATAATAGCATAGTTTTATTTAATTATGATTTTTCCATTATAGTGATAAAAAAATCTAATAAAGCTGCTATATTTTTTTAAAAATCAATGATTCAAGAAGTTTTTAAATTCATTTCAATAATAATAATAAGCATATAAAAATTTTAATTTTAAATTATTTGAATAAAAACAAGTAAAGAGTTTGATAAAATTGATAATTTTAATTAAAATATGCCCAAACTGTAGAAACAAAACATACTTAATTATTAATATTTTTATTAATAATAAAAAAAGTTTAAATCTTCAACTGAGTACAATTTCAATAAAATGTGTTGTTTATAGCGACAAAACAAAGTGTATTGTCATTGTTCTTAACTATCTTTAAGATTTGACAATAATTTCTTAATTTTTGAAATTTCAGATTAATTTTATACTATAAGCCTAGGGATTTTGATAACATAATTATAGGTTGAAATTGCTTGCTAAATAAGTTTTTAAAATTTTATTTATTTATTCATTATTATTATTATTATTTGCTAAAAGGAACTGCATATTTTGAATACAAATCATTTCATTCTAAAAATCTTTTTTTTTTCCATTTTGATTTGATTTTCCATATTTTTAAAATTTAAATAATAACTCGTAACAAATTTTTTAAGTTATATTTATAATTGAAACAAGGTATTTTCTAAATATTCTATCATTAAATGAAAAGTAATGCTTATTTCTAAAAATATAATTTAGAATTATTTTAAATGATCTTTCTTATAGCCAAAATATAGTATTAAAAAGGATTTTTAAGAAATTTGCTTGAACATTAAAAAAAACCCAAAGAAATAATCACAGTCTTTCATCATCATCATCCTTTTTTTTACTGCTTTCTGAGACAAACTCATGATAACTAATTCCTATTTCTATTTAAAAAGGGACAGAGCTGCTCTAAAATCTTTTGTTAATCTGATTATTATGGCTTAATTTCATTGAAGTAAAATTTAAAAAGATATATTTTTCTTAAAAATAGTATTATGTCTACGGCTGACCATTAATTAAACAATTCATTTGATTGAATGATTCCAAAATATTTCACTGTTTCAAATGGAAAGAAATACTTGAGTCAAAAATTACTTTTTCAAGAACAATATAAAAGATTGAAAAAGACAAAATCCTAAATAAGCATAATTTAATCAGGGCATAAATTGTGGTCCTTCATATCAAATAGAATTGTGTATTTGAGCACAAAAAATTTTAATTGTTTCTCCAAACTCGAAATTTTAGTATTTTTGGAAAAAAAGAGGGGGGAAATAAAAAATATAATCATAATTTAAAATAAATCTTCAAACATTGCTAAACAACTATTTAAAAGTAAATATAGTTTGAAATATTGGAATCTCCAAAAATTTTATCGAACAAAAAGGGTACCTTAATATTTTTCTACCATGACAAAGTGTTTTTTCAGAATAAATAAATAAAATAAACGTAAATTCTTTTTTCTAATTTTTAAATTTAATATTCTTATCACTATTTTTTGTAAAGTCAAATTTTTTATCTATCGTAATTCTAATGCATTAAATTCATGAAAATTAAGAATACTAGATTATTTTGAAGAATAATATTTAAGTGTATTCCATTCTTTAAAAGAAGTCAAGACATTTTAAGGCGATGTATTATAAAATCATTTTCTGTAGAAGCTGCAGTAAGGACGTAACGATAGCATTTAAATGTTTAACCCTTTCACTACAGACCCAGCCCAACGGGCCGCGCAAATGCTGTCCTGTTAGGATGCTTTCTGTTCCAAACGATGGATGTATGTTGTGAAAGGAATTGACATCAAAGACAAAAGCACTTTATGTCCTTCACTCATCTTTTAAAACAGAAAAAGACTCCTCAGTATAGAGTTTGCACACCGTTTTGGCCGGATATGTAGCCAAACAGTTAAAATAAAAACCATAACAAACTGAGAAATTAGTATTGTCTAAGGAACTGAAGATTAATTTTAAAAATTTTTCCTAAAAGCTTCATCAACAAAAATTCTGCTAATGTGATGCTTTAATTCGTATTTTCTTTATAACAAAGTAATAAATCAAACTTCACAATGTAAATGGTAATAATTAGTTTTTCTGCCATATGATTTTGAAATTTTTGTTTGTTGGTTTCTTGAAACCAGAACACATTATTATCTGAAAATAATAGGGGCGCAAGCAAAGAAAATTTAGTAGTGTTCTGCACATGCGCATTGCGATACGATATCAGTTTGATCTTCTATTCTTATACTCATATTCTTGCAACCACGCTGCTAAATGGAAGAAAAACAGATTTTTTTAAAAAAAAAACAAGAAGTGTTAATATTTCAATATCCTTTATGTAACAAAACGAAAATAATGTTTGATTCTTCAGGTTATTATCTTATTATTCCTTATAGAATTATTGCATTTTTCCTTTTCCTAAGATTAGTATGCTATGTTGACGTGAATATATCATTGTGATACTTTGTGTAAAAAATAAATTTGAAAAAAAAAAAAAAAAGGCGAGTAAAAATAGCATTGAGGTCAGTGAACTGCATTTTTCAAAGTGAATATTTTTCACGAATAATTGAAGACAGGAGTAATCTATTTTGAATCTTAACTCGTCCATAATATTGAGAGAGATAGAAAAAGTAAACTTGAAAATTTATATAAAAAAAGAAACAATGGTGAATATATCTATAATTATTTACATATGCATGGGAACAGCTATACGTGTGCTTGTATTTCAGATATTCCATTCCCCATTTAATAAAAAATACATTACATTTCCATTTTAATAACTAACTTTCAATTTTATTTCTAGCATTTTCTTACTATAATGCAAGACTTTTTTTTTAAAAAAAAATATGCTTGTCAACATGTTTATGCCGGTTAGTTCAAAAAACACTTTTGAAAATGTAAATTTCTTTTGAGTTTCGTACCCCAAGAATAGTTTAAGATTTTGTAGCGATACGAACACGAAATTATATTATTAAAAGAATCTTTTCTAAAATTGAATCTAAGATATCACTAAGAGAAAATTTAAAATATCACTAATAATAAGATGCAGATATTCCACCCGAAGTTAAACTAATTTCTCTACTGGAGATTCTCATTCCACATTTTATCAAGGAAATTTTATCAGTACACTGATGAAAAAAAAAGTTAATAAAAATGATATTAATATTGAAAAAAAATAAAACTAATAAAAAATTTCATTATCAGTATTCCACATTTCTTAAAACACGAAGCGTTCGACAAAAATAATTCTTCACCAGAACAGCAACTCCATATATCTTCGACGAACTTTTTCATTAAGAAAAATTAAAGAGAGAAAAAAACGAGAGGAGGTTAAAAAAATCCTTTCTGGTCGCTTGATTAAAAGCATTTTTGTTTTTCCACATTTAAATTGAATTCCTCAGACGTAACTTACTTGTTTATTTAGCCTTCACGGTACCTTATTGATGAGCGAAAGGCAGCGAAAGTTATTGCCAAGCTGTCTGGGCTTCCAGGGGAAAGGGGAACACAAAAAGAAGAGTGGAAAGCGAATCAGATGGATGAGGGCATGGCAGGATTTCCTTTCAAAGCTCTTCTTCTTCTTCGGTATAATTACTTTCACGAATATAAACGTGGAACGAAATGAAAAGACGAGGGAGAAGAGCAGACGACTTTTTTCCCCCTCCCTCCCTTCCTTTTTCATTTTCTTTCTTTCTTTCTTTTTAGGAATTGGAATCTTCCTTTCGAGTGAAGTTGAGTTGCATGAAAAGGAAAAGGAGGGAATAGTTTTCTCTTTAGTCTTTGGAAAAGATCTTTAGAATACGAATGATATGGAGAAGGGTAAAAATAAAAAAAGTGGAAAAGGAAGGGAGGGAAAAAAATAAAAATAAAGAATCACGCTTTAGAAATTGCTCAGATTTCTGCCCATCCTATCTGAATTCCTGCTCTTTTCTGCCCTCCAAAAAGGCGAAAGGGGAGAATTTTTCTCGCAGCATAAATGCGAGAGCAGGGGAAATTTGAATGCGTGTGTTTTGAATGGAAAAATAAATGGCTAAGAAATAGTGGAAAACGCTATTAAATTTGCCTCATAATTCAAAAGCACAGAGGAAAATCTAAAAGACGCATGATTCGCCGGAGGTTTTTTGAAGCAAAGGTACCAAACGGAATGAAAAATGCGAGGGCAGGAGGAAGAAAGGGGGTGGGGGGATTTTGCATTGGAATATAAGAGTCAGAGGAAATTGCGTTTCTTGGAAGAGCACAAATGTGAGTTTGGAATAAGAAAATTTTCATTTCTTAGCACTGCGAGAGCTTCATGTGCACTTCTGGAGCTGGAAACAGAAAGGCCGAGTGGACTTCAGAAAAGTTTTATTTAAAAAGAAATTAAAGAAGATGAAGAACGAATTCACTCTAGCAATTCGTTCTAAAGAATGGTGTTTGCTTTAGTGGAAAGAAATGGGATTGGATTAAGGGATAAGTGATTCAAGAAAAGAAGATGTACCATTTCATGAATACCCCAGTTATCTCGTCCCTGTAGTTAAACTGCCAACCCACACATCAGAAAGCGCATGCTCTCGCCCCAGCAGCTAGGTTAAGATCTGTGGTTTATGGCAATTTAACACTGTTAAAAGATGGTTTACGACCATTTAATATTATGAAGAAATGGTTTGAGACAATTTAAAATTATGAAGAAATTCTTTATGACAATTTAACACTAAGAAAAAATGCTTTGTTAAAATTTAACACCATGAAGAAATGACTTGTGACAATTTAACATTATGAAGAATTACTTTACGACAATTTAAAATTATGTAGAAGTAGGTTACGGCAATTTAACATTATGTAGAAATAGTTAAGAAAAATGGTTTCTGACAATTTAACATTATGAAGAAAGGATTTGTAACGATTTAACACTATGAGAAAATGAATTAGGATAATTTCACACAAATAAAAAAAGCTTCTTTCTACCACATAGTTGACTAATGACATAGATTCGTGCTCTTATCCGCTTTCATACTGCAAAAAGAAATCTATGAAATTACCTATTTTTACAAAATTGCCATTAATTATCAAAAACACTCTATGACCAGTTTACTTTTTACATAATCTGAATTATAACATGCTAGTGCTTCTAATTTATTTCAACTAAAACATAATAGTAACTTTTAAATGTATTAAAACCAGACATAAAAACTATTTAATTAGGATTAACAACGCATCGTGTAGAATTTATTGTACTGCTAAAGAGTAAAAGTGACTACAACTTATTATTTCAGCGACTTTCGAGCCTTGTAAATGCTTTTATATTAAAAAAATTTTTTCATGTACAAAGGACGGTTTATTTTTTTTGTCATACCGAATTTAATTTAATTAATTTAATTAATTTTAATTTTAAGTTAAAAATGATTCTGGTTTTAACATATCCAAGCGAACTAAGTTAGGAAAAATGATCCATTCTGAATGAAGCAAAATTAAAATAACAAGAGAATTGGGTTTAAAGTAATTGTTGAAATCATGCGAGGTGGGATGCCATAACACATCATTTAAAGTTTAGAAAATTAAAACTCCTCATGAAAAGTAATATTACAGCAGTCAAATGATTAATAAACCAGATAAAAAGAACTGAGAATCAAATATTCATGTAAAAAAGCCCCAGTTATTTCAAAAGCAATGAATTATGCAGCATTTCATAACCCCCGAGGAAAAAAAAACTATTTGTGAAAATTTTTAGTTAAACAGCAAAAATTATTCCTAAGTGTAGGGGTATTATACAATATATCGATTTATAATTAATTCAATGCAAATTTGTTTCTCGTTCACATATATTTAAGTAAAGTAAAAAAAATCTTTGAAAAACGTTATTGATTTTTATAATTATTTTAACGTTTTAAACAATCTGAGCAGGAGTTGATTGCTCTTTTTTAATCAATACAATGTGCACACTTTATATGACCACGGTTAATGTTATTATTCGCTTCATGTTATTTAAATCCTTTGATTTCGAATGAATGCATTCATATACACCCAGATATATTAGTTTTTATGTAGCCACTACATCATTTAGTATTATCAGGCTTTAAATCGATAATTAACCGATTCTTCACTTTCAACCCTTGTTAATGATTGATTATATTCGAATTTCTTGCTCCACTTATGAACATCTGTGAGTTATTTCCTCATGGGATGTTGCTCACTTGATTTGTTATCTATCTGACCAGCATAGAGCAATGCGGAGTAATTAAAAGACATTGTTTTCTTTTTCAGTAAAGAGCTTCATTTATACTCTGTTAAAGTTATTAGGCTCTTTTTCTATTTCACTTTTCCATTTTTTTAAAAAAAAATTAGCAATTGTTTTTTTACCCCAAATAATTTTGAAGTCATAAAGATATAATATAATTTTAATTAAACGAAAGTTTCTAATTAATTAAACTACTAATTTTAAGAAAATCAATTTCTTTTTTCATATGTTATATTTTCAACTACAAAATATTGTGAAATGATCATGAAATATTTATTTTTCTGTGTCACGAAGATCATACTTCAATATCATGATTAAGATGCATTCATAGGATTGGATATGGTACAATATAAAAATATATTTTGATCAAAAATGCTATGTATTTTTAATTTTTCATCATTCGTATGAAATATTTAGTGTGTGTGTGTGCGCTCATATATTTTCTTTTTTCTTTTCTTTTAAGAAAAGCGAAGTCACCAATGTTTGAGATCTTCCCCGTTTACTGACGAATTTCACTTTTATATCCTCAGAATGCTTCGACAAGTGATGACTTTTTGTGGTTGGCAATACAAATATCAAAAAGTTAAGAAATTTTTCAATTCCTACAGTTAGTTCACGCTCTCTCTATTTATATTTTGTCCGAATTTTCAATCGTTAATAAAATACTTTCTATTAATCCAATGAAGTTCCAATACATTTTTTAAAACGTGTAGTGGCTGACACTCGATGTTAACACAGTTTTTTCAAACATTAATTCATTTTTAATGCTTTAAATAGGGTTTTAGCAGTTTGTAAAGAAAACTGAAATCAACAGGCAGTAGCTCAATTGGAAAAATGCAAAGATGTCACGTGAAAGGAAAGAATGCGAGTTCAGTTCTAGCGGAAATCAATCATTTTTGATGAATTTATATTAATTGTAATTATTTATTAAAAAGTAACTAAAATAAAAAAAATTGGTGACCTAAGTAAGAATTGATTTAATTTTTTATATAACTGGTTATTGATCATGGTTGCCCCATCATGAAGAAAAAAAAATACAATGCTTGATTTTTTAATTAATAAAAAATATTTTTAATTAAATAAGTTAAATTAGACAAAAAAAATCAATTTATATATATTATTATATGAAACTTAATTAAATACTTGAAAAACTTATTTTATTTTTTAATTAATACATTAAGATTCTTAATTGAAATTTCAGACGTGAAGTCTTACGTTTCAATTCGTGAATGCAATATGTTAATAGTTTTATGAATAATTTATTAAATTATTCAAAAATAACTAAAAAAACCCTAAATAATGATGATGAAAATTAAAACCACTGCTCTTCTCAATGTTAAATAATTTTCTGGCTGTATCATCTTAAAATCAGTTAATACTTTTATCTCATTCTATTAAAATAAATTCAAATATTTTCACAGATTGAATAAAGAATTAAAATGCAATCATAGATATTTTGGCATCTAAAATCAGAAAATAAGATATTAACTGAAATAATGAAATGCTTTTGGAGTCAATTCGTAATTAACACTAAAGCTAATAACTAATTAACTTTGGTAGATAATTTATTCAACGGCGTTAAAATTAATCAACTGGATTAAACAATCTTTGAGGTAATATGTTGAAAATAATTTTTATACTGAAATTAAATATTTAAATGTCAAAATAGAATTTTCTCATCTTCTAGATAACAAAAAAAAAAAGTTCAAAACAGTTTATTTACCAAAAATTACAAGTATTTCAATGCAATCAATTTCTGCTTTTTGCTTCCCATTTAATTGGTAATATTTTTAAGCTGCAATACTTCACTGTAACCATAAATCAATGTTTATCCTATTTCGCTGTTTCTGTATTTATTCCATTCACAATATCGGAGCATCTTTGAGAAATGAGATTTTTAGCATTACTTCACAACTTTGGCTGAATCGTTAAAAACCCTTACGCAACTGATTTGCTCAAAAAGAAAATTAATACGGGATGTGCAAAATGTCGCCTGATGCTGATAAAGGAAGATGGCGGTTGCGTAACAATCATGGAATCTTTGCGACAAAGAATTTGTAATTCAAATAAATAAATGACAAAATCGGGAGCGAGAAGTTGATAATAACCTATCGAGAAATGCGACGGCGGCTAAATAATAGTTTCTTGCAATTTCTTTTATAAGGTGGATATTATCTTTTTTATAAGATGGATATTATCTTTTTTGTTTAACGCTTTTTCAGACATATTATTATTATTGAATTATTATATTTTATTTTATCAACTTTTATCGTAGCAAAATTCCCATTTATTCTCAACAAGCTAATATATTGTTTCTCAACTTTTAAATTATGGACAAATAAGCAATTTTTTTTATTACTTTTTAGTTACTTCACTTTTATACCGGTTGTCCAAAAAGTTCCCGTACTCCAAATTTAAAAAAATCATTGTCCATGATTTTTGTAAAGTATATTAAATTTTGCCATACGATTAATGAAACCATGGATATGCTTGAAGCTTTTTTCGGCGATCGACTTACCTCAAACAATCTTTGGCCACCTCGATACCCTGATCTGACCGTCCCGGACTTTTTTCTGTGTGGATATTTAAAGGAAAAAATTTATGAAGGTGATCCTCAAACAATAGATGATTTGAAAATCGCAATTAGTCGTAGGATACAAGAAATCACTCCTTGCATGTTAAAATGCGTTTCGAAAATCATGCGCAACCGAGTTCAGCTTTGTCTCCAAGAAAGGGGTGGACATTTTGAACATTTATTATAAATGTAAGTTCAGTATTTTTTCCTTAGTTGTGTTAAAAGTGCTTTTTATCATTGGCATAAAAATAATTCTTTTTAAACTTATTGTTTTTGTAAAATAAATTCACAAATCATCAGTACGGGAACTTTTTGGACACCCTGTATTTCGTGCTTACAAGTTATATAGTAAACTGTAAGTGGCTAAGGCATTTATTGCTGTTGTTGTTGTTACTGATGGCAGTTGCCAAGTACAACCACGCTGATGGTCGTCAGCGATTTTAAGCTGAATGAGCGTCTCTTGTTTTTGAAGTAGCTCCAACTAAGGTCAAGAGCATGACTTAGCTACACACTCATCACATTCACCTACATATCCCCTTTTTACAAGAGGGCACATTTACACCTCAGAGATAGTATACAGAAGAATAACCATGTTCTAACCGGGATTCGAACCCGGGACACTCAGATCACGAGGAAGACGGGATGCCTCTGTACCAGGATGCCGACAAGGTATTTATATAGTATATAGTTTCATACATAGGCAGCATCCGTTTACTGGAGAAATTCCCCTTATCCAAAAATTTCGGATTGTTCCAAAAAATTTTTATATTCAGATAATTGTATCATAATTTTGGAATTTTTGCTTCAAATACAGGAAGCGTTCATGTAGAGTGGAGACACCAATTATTCATAGCAATTGGGATTACATGTGATTATATATATATATATATATGTGTGTGTGTGTGTGTGTGTGTTTCCAGATAACTGGAATATAATGAAATTCTTTTATTACCTACAAATAGCATGACCACAAATCTGACGTAATTGAAATTTTGTATTCTTGCATGCTGTTGTAACTGCTTATCAAAATAAATCATTTCATTGCCTTTATTTTTTTCCCGGAAAAAGCCATGCAGGTAATTTTCAATCCATGTTACTAGTGGTCAAATAATTGCAGTTGTGAAATATTGCACACTTAAATATTTATGACGGAGAATTATTGGAATTTCGAGATATTGATGATTTACTGCACTTTAAATGGGGAATAAAATTAAAATTACATTTATCTAACCTTGAACCAACATTTATGAGCATATTAACAACAAAATTAATTAGATTATTGCCAATCTGGCGTATGAAGTTTTTATGTCACAGTTTTTAAATTTGCATTAAATTTTTGTTTTAAATCTGTCTATGTGAAGAGATTTTAAAAGGCTAGTTTACTTTTTTCAATATAAATATTTTAAAACAATGTTTATAAAGATATTTTTAATCCACGTTTCATTACTGTCATATAAAAAATTATAATTCCATGATTAATTTAATATCGTGTTTGTTCTTAACTCTGAAGGAAAATGCATACATTTTAGGTAATAACTTTTAATTATTTGAATGTCACGACTATATCTAATTTCAATAATTTTGTTCTTTTGCGTGTGTTTTTAATTTATGCATCTTACCAAACTTTATTACAAGCAGAGAGTAGTAATGCTATCCATAAGAATTAATCATCGTTTCTTTTTATTCTATTTTTTATGGTTGATAAAATATTCCAATCATTCGGTAAAACGATCGTATTATTGGAACCCAGATTCCACCGAAAAACCATCGTGTAAGGAGGTCTGTTGTATGTTAAATCCGTCAGGGAAAAGTATCCTCCCACTGATGTGGTGTGGTGTGATGCGGTGTGGAGAGAGATGGGGGGGGTACCAGCTCAGGTGTCGTCCTCGTCATCTAACTGCTGTTCAAAATTACAAATTCGTCCCAAAATTTTCCTAGTGTTACTTTACAACGGGAGGTTAATACAGCTAAACTAAACATATTATTGGAACATTCACATTAGGTCGTTGTGAGTGCTTCTCGCTTCAAATCATCAATCATATAAACACTTTTGAATATTACGAACTGAGGTTGGGATGTGCATGTTTCATGCACATGTTATTGCATTCGGAAAAGTAATTCGATGCCTAATATTATTCATCTAAGAGAAAGACTTGCCTAATAAATTTAAATGTTAATTATAAATACGTCCTTGTTAAATTATAAATACGTCTAGCAAAAAAAAAAACAGAAAAAAAAAAAAAAAAAAAAAAAAAAAAAAAAAAAAAAAAAACCGTTTTTATAAAAAAAAAAAAAACGATTTCAAGTGTTGCATGAACATTATTATTTTTAAGTCATTTTTTGCCTTAATTTAAGTCATTAAGTAATTTAAACCAGTTTGAAACAATCACAAAACATCTCCATCGGTTTTTATCCCTCTATAATACATATATAATGGTTAAAGCAGGTCAAATTTTTTAAAACGCCTTTGGTTTCAAAGATGCATACATGATAATAATGTAATACTGGTAAAACCAGGTAGAAAAATTCGTCAGCAGATAATTTCTGGCGGCTCATAATCTTTATTTTTTGTTCGTAAATTTTGGAGACACCAAAACCTACTAACCAAAACAACATCATGTTTTCACATTATATTAATAACACTTTTTTCATTTGTCAAAAATTTTCAGACCAATTGTTTATTGAAGCCTCTGATTTTGCCTTTAAATTAATACTGAAAACATAAAAACAAATAAGTATTATCGCTCGTAAGTTTATAATATCTTTTTCCCCTTATATTTGTTTTCATTTACTAAGCCGATATGGAATTTCATATTTTTCAACCAAATAAAATGACAGCTTTCTTTAAAAAATATGACTAAATCCAAATAAATATGTGAAACATAATAAACTCTGAAGTGAGAACGGGATCTACCAGTTTCTTTTTAAATAATTTTTTTTAAGTTTTTGATCCTACAAATTTATTATGTTTATTCAGTTCTATAAGGTGACATTGCATGGTTGGTTTAAGAA
This sequence comes from Argiope argentata, assembly GCA_026289955.1. NCBI lineage: Eukaryota > Metazoa > Arthropoda > Arachnida > Araneae > Araneidae > Argiope > Argiope argentata. The sequence continues at coordinate 2,282,823 of JAOUZG010033182.1, forward strand.
TGTTATACTTTCGACGTATTTCGCTGAAACCCATATCGACTTTGCGTAATTTTCCTAGCGAAAGCCTCGTTTTCATCTTTTACTCCTATCATAGAAATGTTATTTATGCTGACTGTCTAAGTGTTGCAAAAAAAAAAAAAAGATTTTGTAATATATTTTCGTTACATAAATTCGTATTTTTTAGATGTTCTAGAAATGTATGGCTAAAAGTCATATCTAGTCAATTTTGATTGAGTTTTTGCTGTCAAAGTACTGTTAGATTACGATCACCTTCATTTTCAAATTCTTAAGTATTGATTCAAGCATAAATCCTAGGAAACAAAGAAAACCCTCTCTCTCTCTCTTCTTACAAGTATTAAACTTTCAGATCTCCATGAGTTCGAAAAACACAATTTTTGAATTATGTCTGTCTATGAGCACGATAACTCAAAATTGCTTTGCGTTCCAGTCTGATGAAATTTAATACATTGAATCCATAAGAAATTCGTAGATTTCTGTCAAATTGTGAACGAAAGCCATTCAGAGGAAGTCTGTCTGTCCGAGTCATCTAGTGCTAGAACAGAACACAAATATATTGTCAAAATTTAGTTTGCGGTTTCATTATTTTAATAATAAATCTTTTTAAATTTTGAGGCAAATCTATCCAAGTGCTGACCGTCAGCCTTCCCATTAAAGTAAAAGCGATGATTCAAAATTGCAATGACTAAATGAAATGAAATCTGATATGTGACCTTAAGACTGCAACTGTAGGTCTAGGTAGAATTTTGGTTACAATTAATTAAAAACA
>JAOUZG010033182.1:2284009-2304942 GCA_026289955.1 Argiope argentata
AAAAAAAATCGTTTGGTTTTTAAAAGGGCCCTCTCCCGTTGTCACCTGAATAGTAAAAGGTGGATGGAGCATTCAGAAAATTTTCTTTTACCATCCCCTTTCATAGACTTCCATCTCGGCTTTTATTTATTCGAGTTTCCGCTAAAAGCCTTCCACCACATTATGCGGCGGAGAAGAAAAGAAATAAACAGGTAAGAAGAAGAAGATGAAGAAAAAAATATGTTCCAACTCCCTCCGAATCTATAAAAAGAGCGACGAACCAAAAGACTTCGAACGCCGTGCTGCTGTTAGGCTGATGATACATCACAAAAAGCTTAACATGCAGCGAGCAAGCAGCATTCGCAAACGGCTCTAAAGTTCACAATGCACCTTTTTTTTTATATTTCCATTCCTCCGTGACGTGAAAATTTCTACCCAACATAATGAACATCGAAAAATGGTGTGTGCCTGGAATAAAAATACTTAAAAAAAATAAATAAAAAGATTTTTGAGAGAGAGAGAGAGATGGGAGTCGTAGAGGGAGGAGGGAGGGAACGGTAAAAAGTTTTCTGGCCGAGCCATTGTTGTGGCAGTTCCGACGCCGCTGAAGTGGTACGGGAAAAAAAGCAGCCACTTCGATTGGCGGAAACCTGCAGATGCTAGCTCGTCCCTCATTGGACGTTCGGAACTAGCGGGGCGTGCGACGGGAGCGAACCACCGCGAAGCGCCCTTTTGCGTTGGCCGCAAATGGGCGACACACACCTGCGCCTTTTCTGGTAGCTTTCCTCCTACCCCATGGGGGCTAATTTGCAGAAGACCCCCTTCGCCCTTTTTTCGCAAACCCCAGTCGAATTTTGGAGGGTCTTCCAGTCGTACACGGGTACCTCTTGTAGTCTACACTGTTCGGTTGGTGAGCAGTCTTTGTGGTGGCTGAAAGTAGACTGAGGTTCGTGAATAGGACCATTCTCTCTTTTTTGGAGGGGTTCTCTTAACATCACCCCCTCCCCTTAGTGTGGCACTTCTTTAAACCAGCATCTGCTCTGGTGGGTCATTTGTACCAGAGAAATCGCCTCAACTTTTTGACATTTGTGGTAGAATCCAGCTGCACTTTTTAATCGAACATGGTGTTAAGAGGACCATCCTGGAACGACTGACCGTACGGACAAAAGTTGCCAAAATCACTGAACTATGAATTTTTAATTTCCACTTGAAAAAAAAGCGGAGGTTTGACGTTAAACGGTTCTAGCTCCCTCTGGTATATAAAGTCAAACACAAAGCAAAATACATCTGCTGTTCTGGTTCGTCAACTGTAGATTTTGGTTGGACTTTGGATCAGCAACAACTAACCATACAGCCTGATAGTGATGACTGAGCCAAGTTTGAAACAAAAAAGATATTTACTGAAGCCCAAAAATTAAAAATTGATTTCAGTACTTTATTTTCCATCACTTTCTTTTTCTTTGATTTTATTTATTTCTACTGATAAAAAATAATTCAATTTAAAACTTTTGATGAGAATTGAAGTGATTTCATTTATAAAAAACCTTTCAACTAAATTCTTTTAAAGATAATACTTGGAAGTATTCCACTTCTCCAATATCAATTGTCCAAGACCTTGATAAAGAAGAATTAAATTTATCGAAAGTTTTCAAACATCTTTTTGCTATGATTATGAAGTCACAGAGTTAAATTACTCAGAACATAATAAACCAATGAAAATTGTAAAATTATAAATTATGCCCACATAAAGGAACCGAATAAAGTTTCAAAACGTTATGAAAAATATATGGTGCAATCACTAAAGAACTATCATATGAAGAATATCTTATAGAAAAAACTCACGCTCTTAGTTTCATCAATATGGATTCCAAAGAAGCTATTAAGTCTGGGTAAGTAAAAATGTCATTCTTCTCTTATTTAATTCATTTTCTTGTTTAAATAACTTAATGAAACGAAAGGTATTTTATTATTCGTTGAAATTTTAGTTTATAAATAGTATTTTGGAAATTATTATTTACAGTTTGTAATTCAACACTTTCAAAAATTTTGAATCGATTTCGTAGGAATGAATATCCCTTGAAATTTTAATAAAATAGTTAACTCAAATAAATAATTTCAGGTTTAAAAAAAAGAAAAAATGAGAAAAAAAATTTTGGCCAATGAATCAACTTGTAGAAATTATTGCTTTGAGATCGTTAAAAATTATTTTATAGTTAAAACGCCGAAGGAAAAAGAATGAAAAAAATCTATGATTATTGGAGGGGGGACTCAATTTTATTAAAGTATAAATAGAAAAGATTTAATCATTTTGAACTGAAATTCAAAATTAAAATTAATGTTATTTTTGAAATAACAATGAACAAACTATTAAAAAAGGGCAACATTAAAAGCATAAGAGATTTATGAACTTAATATCGAAAATTGATCGTTATCGAATATTTTGTTTTTAAATTATCGAATAACAAGCCATAAAGAATTCCCTTCGTAATTGTGTAGTTTCGTTTCCTTTTCTTATTTTTGTTACAATATTTAAAAAATCTATTTATAATAAAAAGCAAAAGAGATTTTATAGATTTAATTAATTTTTAATTAATAGTAACGTGTTTTGCTATAACATCATCTTTCAGATTGAAAGATAAAATTTCTGAATTAACAGCATATTTTCTTACTTATTCAATCATAGCAAAGCTTTGGAACATATATTATTTAAATAAAAATTAAGTTTTCAATCAATTGGTGGTAAGCGTATCTATCAGAAATTAATGAATTTTGATTTAGACTTGAAAAGAATTATCTAATTATACCAAAAATTTCTTTCACAGTACTTTCCATTAACTTTTTCTACAGTAACTTCTAGTCATTTTCACAAAACTAGTATCTATGAAAAGATATCACATAATTAAACAGGAAGTATTAAAATTTTGAAGAATTACGATTTTATCGTAACAAAACCAATCTTATCATTTAATTAAAATTTTATATTTCTATTACTGTAAACAATTTATTATTTATATTCTTCACACTGAGAATTTTTAATTAAAATTCTTATTTATACCACACTGTATGTCATGTTAACAATTTAAATCTTAAATAATTGATTTACAGTAAAATGTAATCATAAAACATTTCAATAATCAATTCATTCCCTTCCTATAATCTTAGTGAATTGCTATTTTGAAATTTGAGTTATAATCTTTAATTTTCTAAAAAATCCGTTCAGAATCTTGTTTCAGTTAATATTTATTTCTTTAAATAACACCAACAATTTTCCAATAGTATTTATCCATTTAAAAATGAAATTACTACCAATTTCTTTAAATAAACATAGAAAATCTTTAAATAATTGAATAAATGCTTCATTCGAATATAACTCGCCAATACGTTGGATAAATAAGAATATGTAATACGTAAACAGATGATAGCTCATCTGTAATGCATGAGCAGATAATTAAAAGAAAACTAAGAAACCTATTTTTCTTCAAACGATTCCGGCATAAGGGGGAGGGGATTTCTCCTCATCTAGCCGCTTCGATGATTGAACTCATTTTAAAATGATTATCGGAAATGCATTAAGATAGCATATTTTTTATTGTTTTAGTTTAAATTTATTTATAAGATCTCCGTTTCCTTTTGTTTCTACACCATCTCCATTGGATGTAAGTTAAAATAGGTAATGAGGACAAAGAAATAAAAGCAACGATTTTGATATTAATTTCAATTAATTTTTAGTGCTATTAAGTAGAAGCATTCTTACAGTTAACTATTAAACTTGAGAGATTACATTAATGATTTATATAATTCTGATATTTTGCAATTTTTATGTTTTCCGACGATTACTTTAGATCACCATTATGTGAAGGATTTTTTAATAATTTACAAAATATGATCTTTTAAATAATTATTATAACATATAATACAAAATATGATCTTTTAAATAAGTTAATTCATTCTGAATCATAGTAATGGCATCAAACATGCGAACAAGTGTATTTAATATTCTTTTTGGACTCAAGAAAATAAAAACAATATCCAAGAATATATATAATTTGATGTAATTTTTAGTTTATGATTCGAAAATATAAGAAAATTTTAATACTTCAATTATTTCATGTTTGAATTGTTTCATGTTCAACAATTTGCATGGTCTTTCAATCGCTAAAAATCCGTTGAGGGAAATTCTGAATTTAAAAACCAGCCTCGTTATATAAATCCTGAATAAAGTGATACTAATCTAATACATATAGTATTTAAAATAAACTACATAAAAATAAGTGAATTAGATTTTTGCTCATTGTTTTATATCTATACATTTTGAATACGTATAAACAAATATTAATATTTTTCATTTATTTTTTAGAGAAATCATCTGAAAATATATAGAAATTAGAACCCCCCCCCCTACAATCATGAATAAAATTCAGGAGGAATTAACATTTTAATTTTTTTAAAAACCCGGAATATTTCAGTTAATAAATACATTACTTTTTTTAAAAAAAACTGATAGCAAACAATTCACAAAAATCGGGTGATTAATTGTTAACGAAATTTAAGCGTGAGTTCAGTTTATCTAAATGAAACTTGAGCAATATATTCATCGTTCAATTATATTATTTTCAAAATAAAAAAACAAAAAAAAAAAAAAAAAAACTTCATATTTTCTTTTATTTTCTACCCAACCCTTTCCTGTTGAAGAATAATTTGAATAAAAATTTATGGAAGCAAATACAGCTAAATTAACTAAAACTTTTAAATAGCAAAATTAATTTAAGCAAATTTTAATCTCTTACGTAATAGCATGAATTTTTGATAAATGTGCCCTTTTAATATGGAGTTGGTTATCCTATTTTTTCCTTTATAATATTTTTTTAAATACATCATCATGTCAAAACCCTCAATTAAAAGATGATTAACCAAATTATTGAACTAAAACTTGTTCCTTCAAGTTAGTTTTTTTTCCCAGCATGAGAGCATCCCAAAGAATTTTCTTAAGTTCCATAATTATGCGTCTTCAATAAATGAATTTGTGCATAGATGAACATGCATGGTTAAATTTGAGGCTATTAAAGTGAAAGTAATTTTATATAGGATATAAGTATCAAAAGTATAGTAATACATTTCTCATCCGCATAGAAAATAATCTCAGAAAAGTAAAGAAAAAAATTATTAGATTTTTGAAAGAATTCGTAAAAGATTTCAATTTGTATTTAAACATATCATTGGTGCAGTGTCAAATTTAATTCCGTTATAAATAAGAGTGATTTCATATTTACATTATGAACCTAGTTGTTAGACAATTTAACGCATCACTAATTTTATAAGCTAAATGCGTCGTGACCCATTTTTGCCCACAAGTAAATACCCTCAGAAGCATTTTCATTTCAGCGTTTGGATTTGACAATTTTTTTAAAATTCAATTTTAAGCAAATTGTAAATTTTTTGAAAGCTTAGTTTTAACTTTAATTTTTTATATTCGGGAAGAAAATTTAACGAAACACAATGCAAAAAAATACATCATGTTTTATTTTTCAGCACTGAGCCTAATAGCATTAAAATATTTACAAACTTTACACTTATATATATTTTAAAAAGAGAACAAAAGACAGCGAATTTAGTTTTACCTGGAAAAAAAATTATAATTTTAAAGTAAAAATCCTTATAACCATATAATTCTATTAAAGTAAATATAAATTAAATATATTCTAATAAGTAAATATCCTTATAATTCTAATAATAATAATAATAATGATAATGATAACATTCAAAAGAAACAAACGAAAAATCTTATCAGTTTTGGACGAATCCTAAAGTCGTTAATTAAATTGTTGGAATTATATAATATATTGCGTATTTAAAGGCGTATCAAGTTTAATATTTACCTTAAGGCATTTTTAAAAGTGGGAAATGCCACAAGATTAAGGATATTGGTATAAAATCCTTTAGTTTAAGAAATAGATTTTTTTTTTTTCATTTGAATATTTTGATTTTAGTGCTGGTACGAAGTAAGACGAAAAACGCATTGAATATTCACAATAAATAATAACGATTAGTAGAACATAAACCCTAAAACATGATTTAAAATTTATTATTCCACGTTTAGATAATTTTAGCAGATTTAATCAATAAAAACGAAATAGGAGATAAACATATAAAATATAAAGCAATGCATTAGAAATAGGTTTTTTAAATAATTTATTTTGTATATTTTTACAATAGTAATTGATATATATATATATATATATATATATATATATTTAAGCAAAATATTCAAGAAATTGGATAGTTGCATTACTATTCTGTCTTCTTTTTAAATTGGTTTGAAATTGAAATGAAGTTTCAAGACGTTCTTTAGTTTTCATTTAATGATTGCAAGCGAATATTAAATTAAGGTTAAGGTTAAGGGTTCCTTTTAAACCGAATTATTAAAGTTTTAATGAAATTTTTAAAAAATATTTTCACTGAAACTAAGTAAACAAATCCTCTAAATAAAAATACGTACGATATTTCATAGATCGAGAACAAAAAAAGGAATACGTTTTTTGAGAACATTATTTCAGAAAAAGTCTTTATTCCCGCATGTAGCATTATTAATTATTGAAGAAAAAGAAGTATTTTTTTTCCGTTAGGTATAACTTATGTTAAGGGTCTAAAATTTGCTCTTTAACAATTCTAATGTAGAATCAATGCTAATTCCTGCCTTGATTTTGAGTTATCGTATTTTACATACACAGAGATAAAAAGAATGCATACAATTCAAAGTATTTTTATTCGCATTTTATTATTCAATTCTGAATTGAAGTCTATTTTTATTTTTATGATTATGAGATTCTTCGTATATAGAGGTACATAAAAAATAATAAAAAGATCCGACGGCAAACCTTGTTTAAAATTTGATAGTACAAATATAGCGTTCTTTTAAACGCAATCGGATTGTCCAATATTTTTCATTATATATACCAGTTCGTTTATTGGCTGACGAATTTCATAAAACCGAAAGTACAGAAAAGCTATACGATAATTTATTTTGTTAAAAAATTTTTTTTTAATACCAGTTCAAAAAACATTGTAGAAATTATGATTGGAATTGTAGTTTTTATTTAACTGATTATAGAATACATAAAATATCTTTGAAATTATCCTAATTAAATAAATGAAAATAAAATTTTAACGTGATCGAGGGAGTTAATGATTTAGTAAATAAAAAAATTAATAACATTAAATTCAATCTTCAAATGTTTTTTTTTTTATATTACGAAACTTCATTGTCGTATATTTTTTATTTCTACTCTATTATTAATGATATATTTTTATAATGGAAATGTGGGGAAAGATTTAGTAAACTTGTATATAAATGGTAAACTTATGATACACTGTGGTGAATTCTGGTATGTTTATAGAATTAATTAAATTGAATTCCGAAATAAATATTTATCAAAAAAGTAATATACCCCTTTTTCTTAAAGGTAACCGATAAAAAATATAGATGGATGAAAAGCCCTTTTACGGATGGTTCAAAAGCTCCTTTTTACAATAACAGCAACAAAAAATATGATTTTTTTTTATTGTTAATATAAGAGAAAAAAATATGCATTATCAAAAAAAAACATGCATATAATAGTGCATTGTTTGCTTTTAACTGGCGTAATATATTTTAAAGAATACACGAAAAAATTGAGAAATAAGATGCAAAATCATTCATTACAAGATAAATTGTTTTAATAAATCAAATTAAAATCAACCATTAAAATTTAAAAGCTATATATATATATATATATATATATATATTTATTGACTTTAGATCATCTTTATTATCAGAATTAGATCAATAAAAAGCCGCTAACAAAATTCAGAATTAAGTCATGAATAGTATACGTTTACTTTTCTACTGTTGGAAAAGAATCGAATTTAATGAGGCTCGCTAGTTCTCTTTCTTAAAAATTCAGAAACAGATTATTAAAAAGGTTTAAATCAGATTATTTAAAATTCAGCTTAATAGATCCATTTTCAAGAAAGAAATTATTTAAAATAATATAGAATCATTTTTTATTTATGTTATCATTATTATTCATTATTATTTATGTTCTATCATACTCATATCTTTTGAGGTAATTTATCAGAGGAAAATATATCTCCTAATCAATGATCTTTACTAGATGAATTTCCTGCTGTATTTTGGCAGTTTACTTATAAAAATGTAAAAAGTACCATTTTTTATTCGATCCAAAATTCTTTTCTTTTTCGTGCGTATTTTTATTGTCTTTAACTGATAATATTATATTCATTTTTGCTCAATTGGTTGATTTCACACATTTATTTATTTATTGAAAGCGATTTGAATTTCCATTGTCATATATCTTTAATTCATTCTACCGTAATCTTCTCAAGTATATTATTCGCTTTCTTTTTGTGCTGAAAAAGTCATAAAAAATCTTTTCAATATTCTATTTTTTATTTTTAAATCCTGAGTATTAAAAAATATCTTTATACAGAATTTCTGAAAAAATATAAATTTATTTTCTTTGCTTAGATTTCTTAGGCGTTAAACCATCTTTTTCAGCTTTTCCTGCTCATTTCTAAATAAATCCAAATTATAATAATCAACCAATTTAATATCTCAAATGGCAACTGCAAAAAAAAAATAACTAGAGCTCTTAGAAAATAATTTTTTATCTCTTTTTTTATTATTTTTTTTGTAAGAAACCGCGTTTATCTTTGTTGTGGTGACTACATTTAGGAGTATATGCGTAGAAATGCGTGAAAGTAACAAGTAGATTGTCACTCAAAAATCTCGTGGAATGTATATAAGATTTCAAGATGCATCTTTTTAATATGCTTAAATAATATTCAGTTAGATTTTTTTCAATTTTTTTAAGATTAAGAAATATTACTTTACAAGCCTCATCTGAAATCTTATTGAATGTTTGTTTTGAATATTTCAAAAAAAAAAAAAAAAAAAAAGGTATACATTTAAGCTTTTATTCATATACATTCCGATGACTTTAAATATAAAATTCTATGAACTGTGTATAAAAATAAATTTGAGTTTTATAATTTTATTTAAGGTGGACTCTTTTGTAATTCCAAACAACAGAACGGTTGACGAAAGGAAATTAATCGATACTTAATCCTTAACAAAATAAAATGAACGTATTGTAGAATTTTAAAAAATGTAATTGATAATAACATTACATGAACTGTTATTTTTCGACCACAGTTCAATAATTTCTGTTTCTGCTAATAATAACGATTAATGTATGTGGAGTAGATATATATTTTAAGGAGTGGAAATATGCACTTTGAAAAGATTTTTAAAAATTTTTTAATTAGAATTTTAAATGATTAAAAATTAAGACAGATTTTGGATTTTTTTATACCTATATCTTCCAAAAATATTACTACACACACAAAAACTATACAATTTCAATTTTTTTTGAAAAAAATTCCTTTTTTAATTATAATAGTTAAATAGTCATTTTACTGAATTTTGGCAATTAAATATTTGCTTAATTTTCAATAATTATGTTGCTGCTTTGAAATTGTTAGTTTCGTTCAATATTTAACAGCGTGAATTTCTTTTACTGTTGTGAACTAAGTAAGGAGCTTTCTGTTTAATATCTGTGCAGTTGACATGAAGAATAAAAGAAGTGGAATTAAAATATTGAGAAATTTAGAATATAGATGAACGCGACAATTTTATTTTTTAATCCTATGATTACATGGAACTAGTCACCATTAAAAAAAGTTCATACGCACATCGAACATAACTAATAATATTAAAATAATTCTACTTTAAGTCTTAATGGCGATTTGATGCAAAAAATAGTTTGACGAACTGATGGATATAAATTCCTTTTTAAGAGATTTAAATTGAAAATAAAGTAATCCATAATCAGATGACCAAGAAGTCGGCTGTACAATAAAATAGTAAAAAATGCAAATTGAATTCATTTATCCACAGAAATTGCGGGATTCAATGAAGGTAATACAATCATCGTCAACTGCAATATAAAAACTGGCAGATTTAATTTTTTGATAAATCAGTTTATTTGATCATCTATCTGAATGACATATCCTATTTGGGAGCTGCATCGTTATTTCGATTCATATGAGAAATCAAAGAGATTCAGAGATATTAAAACATTTTATAAATGGCATTGGTTTTTTAAAAAACTAAATGGTTAATGACGGATTTATATATCGAAAATTTAGCATTTTGATGCAAGATTTCTGATTTCACATGCGAATTTTCTCACTTCAAATCGAAAATATAATGGTTGAATTAATTCATTAATTCACCATTAAACGATCCAAAATCAAAATTTTGAAATTTATATTCTCGATTGGTTTTATTGACAATGGATGATTTATATAGATTGATCAAATGAATGAAAATATTTTGTAAAAGAGAAGTTGAAAAAATATTGGAAAGAGATTTGAATCTTTAGTTCAAAAGATGGTGCCTTAACAATATTTTAGTTTGCTTTGCCAATCTTATTTTTTTTCTTTATTATGTAACAAAACAATGTGTATGAAAAAATATATACTATAGATTTCTGAGTATTCAATTATTTATGCTCCATTACCTATAGTCTATTATAACATGGCCTGATGTCAAACCGTATGCTTGGCGCAGTATGGCCAATGATGGCTCTTGCGCCATAAAACAAAATCAAACAAACAAACATTACCAGAAGACAAGGCTTTTATATCAAAGATCACAGTTATAATATGTATTTCCTCACTTCCTATTGAGTACTAAACCCTCCATTTGTTTCAAGTCACGTATAATGTGAACACAGCCTTGGCCAATTAAATCAAAAAAGCAGTTGTCGGTAACGTTTCGAGTTGAAATAAAGGCTCTGTATATATGTTATATGTACAGATTTGTATGCTGCATATCCTACACCACATGTTTCAAGTATTTATTAGAAAAAAAGTAAATTAAAAGACATAAATTGCTTACATTTTAGCATAAATGCTGTGATGCTTAACTTAAATGTAGGACTCATAAACAGCGTTGCCAATACAACGCATTGTCCTTCTCATTTAAATAGGATGAAAGAAAACTAGGCCGGATAATGCGGAAGTCGGATAGTCATGAAACGGATACTCGAGAGTGTAGTGAGTATAACAAGCACTAAAGATAGAAAAATAAAAACCTTATTACCAAAGAAAGGAAAATTATAAAGAATATATTCATAAATATTTTTAATAATTTCTTAAACAGAAAAATAAGAATGGACAAATAGAATTGACACCAAAAGTGGATTTTTTTCTTCTTTTCTTTAAATTTAAATGTGACGTGAAAATGGTACAAAAATTTATACAATAGTAACATCGAAAATATTAAAGGAAAAATGAAGTTATTTTGACTACTTAATTGTTTTGCCCGTATGCCCTACGTGCCTCAATTTATCGAATTTTGATAGCTGTAAGCAAAAAATAAATCACTCATAACGATTATAATTCAATAAGAAAATTACTTCGAATACATAGATAAATCACGTATTCAACGGGTTTCCATTTGAATCAAAATAAGAAAATCTTCCCAAAATAGGAGGTGTCATCCTATTAGATAGTAAAGAAAGTTGTTGTTGTTACTTATGGTACTTGCCATATTGGACAAGCCCCCCGCTGATACAGCAGAAGATTTAAGCCGAAAGGAGCGTCTCTTGTTTTTGAAGTAGCGCCAAGAGTACGGCTTAGCTCCTCACTCACCACATTCGCTTGCACAGCCCCTTTTTACAGGGGGAGGCACATTCACAAATCGCACAGATAGCATACAGAACAACAACCATGCCCGAACTGGGACTCGAACCCGGGACTCCCAGAAAACGAGGAAGACGCGCTACCTCTGCGCCAGAAAGCCGTCGGTAAAGAAAGTAAAACAGTTAAGTGGTTAAATTTTAGTTTAAAAAGCGTAATTAAAACTTTGTACAGCCTCTTTTTGTGAATGAATACCTCTAAGCCAAGTAATCTTAACTTTATATCCAACAATTTACCTTATTACTAAGCTTATATTGAAATTTACAGGCTATAGCGTTTCTTACGTGTTATTTCCATGCTAAAACAACTGATATAAATATGCATCGCTTGCGATCTGTAGGATCTATCAGTCACTGTCTTCCGTGTACCTCCAGAAATGTCTTAATTTCAAGCAAATCGCCTCCCATGACATTCAAATCGCGGCCCCCGTGCATTCCACCGGAGCGACGCACGGCCATTGGCGGATCGATTGGCTGCCCCCCTTTTCCCGCTTGGCCGCACACGAGCCCATCCCAGCGGCAACTCGCCCTCTGATCCGCCGGCTCGACGCGTCTTCCCCGAGTCCCACCGAGAGAAGGATCCCCGTCCGGAGCGGGGAGGTGGATCCCGATTCAATTACTCCCCGGAAAAAGTGTCGACGGAGGGCTGCTCTCACAAAAACTGTGAGCACGATGCCTGAGTGGCGACGGGAGAGAACCAGTCTGCAGTGAAGAACGAGCTGTTCGAAAAAATGAAGGGGAGGGATGGAACCGGATCGTTTTTATCTCTTTGAAAAAGGGGGGGGGATTCAAATTAGATCCCATTCTTTTGATTGGTTCGATTTTTCATGACACCAATGGATTAATCGTTTGTATTTATTGCTGCATGACTAATATTAACCCTTTACACTAGAAAAGTAATTCGATGCATAATTATTCGCTTATTACATGGACTTGTTCATTACACCAAAAAATAAATACATACAATTGTTTTAAGTTGAATTGAACAATTGTATGTAAATGAATCTATCCTTTTGACATTCTGTAGGTATTTTTAAAAATTAAAATCAATCAATAAATAAATAAAATGTCAAAATGGCGCATAGTCTTGTATGATGATTGATAGTGACCATCCGAAGGCAAAGGGATCAATGGATGTACAAACACACTATGAAAAACCAACTTTAAACAACTAATTTTGGTTTACGGTTGTTTCTAAAGAATATGGCATACATAACAGTAATTTTCAAAATTTTATTTGATGCCAATGGATTAATCGTTGTATCCACTGCATGCTATTAATATGCATTATGAGTTGATGTAATTGAACATCATTGTGCAAATAAGAGCAAACTGTATAATAAGCATTTTGACATGCACCTTGTTTTTGATGAATATAGAATATAAAGCATTTATGTTGTTTACTTTTCAATCTGATATTAATGGATTAATCGTTGCACTCATCGCTGAGTACACAATTAAGAGTGATGATATTAATATGCAATTTAAATTGATGCAATCGAACGCAGTTGTACAATTAATAGCCAGCTCTGTAATAAACATTTTGACATATGTTATCAGTTTTTGAAAAATATGGGACATAATAGTTACAATACTTTGATTTAAAGAAAATTATTATTGAAAAATTTAAAAAAAAGCTTGCCTGCAAGTAATGCTAATGGTCCGATTTTTTAGAAATAATTTTATACAAACTTAGCGATGAATCCAAAATTCATAAAGGAGCCTAAACAAATTTTCTGCTTTTATTTGACCAAAATATGGTTTCATAATGAGTTGGTTCTGATTTTATATTAGGAAGAAAACCAGTTTTCAGTTTCTACCAAATATGCCTCAAATAGGAGGAGGGGACTCACCTTCTTATCTTGTTCCTTTTTCCTAAATTCTTTCTTGAATATCTTAGCAAGTACGCCGATTCTATGTCTTTGTTTTCCCAAGGACTTAGCAGGCGATCTCGATTATGTATGCAAACCAATATGATGTTGTTTTATGTAAACAAACGGTAAATATCATGGGATTAAATGCAAAATACAGTAAACAATAACGATAGCTGGGCATGAAGAATTTTTTAAAAACATATTCTATTCTTGTAATTCATAATAATTTTATATATAGCATTAAATTTACTCTTTTCGGATTTTGTGATTCATTAATTGATATAGAAGAGAATATTTAAATAACTAACTATTAATTTAGCTAAAAAACACAATTTACTATCTATCATGCGTGATTCTCCGTAATTTTCGGTAATGTTCACGTCCTTTTATTTAAGATATAAAAATAAGAAGTCTGAGTGCAAAGCGTTTTTATTAACAATGGAGATAGTATAATAGATATTATTAATTAAAATTATTTTTTAATAATCGAATGAATTTAAAATTATACTACTTTAAAATGCAAGGCCAAACAAATCGAAAGGCACAAACACTTCTGTATTGTCGTTCTCTCGCAGGGCTTTTAAGAATGTCAGAGTCAGATGTCCTCGAAGAAGATAAGACAACCCTAGCAACAAGAGTTCCAATTTTATAAAACATGCTTCTCAAATAACTCATCAAATACTAATAATAAATGAAAACAAAATTATATATCAATGCATGACGTAATGAAAAAGATCTACTTGATATTCTTATGGACATGGACTCTTGAAGTTGAGATTTTAATTAATTTTATTCTGATTTTGTTCGTAAAGGTACTCGATGAGAATAATTCAAACAAACCTGTTTCAAATCATTAATTAAATAAAAATTAATTGGTTTAAATAAAATATTATTTGATCGGACTGTGATCAATCTAGGGAGTTCCATTTATTTAGATTCAAACTTGTTTCGATTTTTAAAAACAGTTTTGTATTTATCTAATTTTTTATCTTTTTCTTATTTAAAAATCGTAATAGAAAATTAGAATAGTTCTTTTTTTTCTTTCCCTTCCCTTTCCTTTTTTTTTTTAAATTCCTATTTTAAGAAGGAAATTTATAGAATTACTTGTATTGATTAGGGAATTTTATTCAGGTCAATGGTTCGCAATAAAAGTTACAATGTCATGACTGATATTCATGACATATAAAGAGATGTTCCCTTGATAATTGCTGTAAAAATGTGCTCGAATCAAAAAATGTGAATAAAAATTGTAACATTTATGGCAATAGGATTCAATTTTTTTACACGATATATCATGGAACCTCTTCGGCCAGTTCTTAATGAACTTTTCTGCATATATTACATTTAAATAAAAAATAGCTTTTAATTGCCAATTTTATATATATTACATTTAAATTTTATTATATATCCATTTAAAATAAAATTAATGTGATAACAATGAGGAGACTGAATTATACTCTCTAATTTTGATTTGGGATTGACTAACGAAAATTAAATTATTTTTTATCGATATTTTTAGAATTTAAAAAGATTTTAAGCTTTGCTTGAAAAAAGTGTTGATTATAGAACTATTTATATTCTACTTACCTTCCCTCAATTCTTATTTTTTCTTCGCGGGGAAGTTGGTAGAACATCGTTACACCTTGAAAATCAAGTTTTAGAATTTTATATGCTGGTAACAGAATTATCGGAAAAATGCAAGTAACTTTTCGAATATAGCTTTCTATCATCATTCTAAGCAGACATTATTTGAAGTAATTATAATATCCGGATCCTATTTATTGTACTTAAACCATAGCATCCTTGCCAAATATTTAAAATACCATAAACTGATACAATTAAGATACATAAAAAAACAAAAGAATCTTTTTCATTTTTAATTCATGAAACTACGGAATCGGGATGCGATTTCTACTATTGCAAGTCGAATCCATGATTGCTTTTAATGCTTTGCTAATTTATTACACATGGTAAATTAATCATCAGGGAACCTCATTACTAAAGAAAACAATTATATACATTATATATGCTAAAAATTGAACTGAAAAAATAATTAATAAAAGAAATCCATCTTACATTAAAGTATGTGTAGTCTCGCTTATGCAATATACATTCGTAAAGAAATAGTTGTAGCCTTTAATGATTCAACCTGTTTAGCTGTTGCCTACAAGTTGGCATAGTTGTTGGTGATAAACCAACAAACGATTCATAAATCGACAGAATCTTTGACCGTGATTCAGAAGGTTGCAGGGTCTTTGGAGCGATTCATATAATAACAGAATCTGTAGATTGATTAAAAGGGCTGAATCCCCAAAATTTTAAAATCATGTGAAGTATTTTCATATTTTTCATTGTATGTCAGTTTTTAATCAAAGTGATAGCAATTTCTGCGAAAATAAATATTTGACCAGTTTCTTTTCTTTTTAAAAAATTGAATTTCTCCTTTCATAACTTTGGTAAAATGATCGATTAATTCACAATGTATTTTTGAAAATATGTTTCCCACAAATTTTGGGACCTCTTCATTCTTTAGGTTTTACTTATAATTCCTTCATTTTGTCCAATCTATCAAGTAAACAGTTTCAAACCTTTTTAAGCTTTGTAAAAAATAGAATTAAAAATTTGATAAGCAATAATATTAGATATTTTTTAATTGCTATTATGAATCACAATCATTTTTATGCGTTAAAATTTATAAATCGAATATTTACTCTCAGTGGTTTACAAATTTGTTGAAGAAACGTTATTTTTTAAAAAGAATCTTTATTTTTAGATGTAAATGTTTGAATTTCACGGAGAAAAATAGAAAATTGAAACAATTTGTCCCTGAAACTTTAGGTTCATGTAGCGCATATATCTGAAGATTAATAAAAAAAAAAAACAAGTATTGTATAAGAATTAGAAATACATTTTGTACTGTCCTGCCGCTCATTTAAGGGCAGGTCGCTCTGGAGTCGAATTTGTCGGGACCTCTTCAGCCTTACTGGGAATTCAACTGAAGCCAGGGATGGGCGTCGGCGGAATGAAAAGAAAGGACGAGCCAAGGAAGGAGGGGAGATTTTGGTTTTGTTATGTGATGGCCGGTTCTTGAACTCTTGATGTTTGGCATTTTAAAATTAGTTTGGTTTTGGAAAACACCGAGGGTTTTAAACTGTGAAATCTGTTTTTCATTTATGTTTAATGTTAATTGTTGTCTAATTCTATGAATAAAGGTCTTGCGCGATTAAAAAAAAATATTCCTACTAAAGGCAATACAATTTCTACAACAGAAAAAAAAGTACACGAACAATGAGGAAACCAAGCGATTGGATGAAAGAATAAAAACGGTTTGACATTTAAAGCATCCATTTAATCTATTATAAAAAAGTTGGATAAAAAGTATCTTTAAAAAGGCCAATATTCAGAGGAAAAAAAACACCCAGTGGTATAACTACCATCATTAAAAAAAAGCTTTTGAAATATTAAAATGATGGTAAAAATAAGTTTCGTACAAAAGTAATTTTTAGTGTTATCACAAAAGAATATAAATTTCACTCCATTTTTAAATAATTAAATTTGCAATAAAATATTTTAAAAAATGTGCAGACATACAAATCAAAACTCTTTAATCTGTATTTGTACCAAGCTTCCTGGCTTTAGATTCAACCCTATATATTCTGTAGAGTGCGAATACAAACACACGCGTGCACACAAACGCAATTTACTTCTTTATTGGTAAAAATAGAGATTCGTTTTCAAAATCACCGAGTGTTAATATCAAATACAATTTTATGCTATAGGATATAGCATATAAAGGAAGAAGCTATTAGGAGCTGATATGCGTTAGATGTAATTTTCGTATCTTAAAAATTCATATTTTAAGAACAAAATCTTATTTTCAAATATTAAAACACAAGCAAGATTTTTTTTAAAGATTTATTCGCAACTCATTAAGTAGGATTTTTTTTAACTAAAAAAATACTTTAAAATATTGGTATCCTATCAATGTTTAACACATATTGGTTAGGGGTTTAAAGTCAACAAAAAATTTGAAACAGATTACGGAAATCGGTGAAAATATGGAGGATTAAATTAATATTTATTTTTTAAAAGATTAAATTCTCAATGAGTAGTGTCGTAGCAATTATTAATGTAGCATCTATTTACAATTTGATTTTTTTTACATTTTTTCAAATTTTTATTGGTATAACTTCAAATTTAATAAAATGCCAAGTCTATTTTTTTAAATAATAAAATAAATATTATGCGAGATCTTAACTCTAAGAAAGATGACTTTTAACTTCTAAATCGAATAAACAAATTTCTATTATTCAAATTTTTATTAAATTTCATTCAAATGCAAAATTGTATTCCTTTACTCAAATATAAAAAAGTATTAAAATATCTAACACATTAACAATAAAAATATTTTTAAATGCTCTTTATATGCATTTAAATGGAGAATTTCATCAACGGCTGTTATCTTTAATTTTATTTAATTAAAAATGAAATTAAATTAAAGTCGGATTAAATTCACCTTGGAATTTTAAGGAATTTATTATTTTTCTGCAATTCCTTTTATTGAAAAGCCCGAAATATGACTTTTAGTTCCATTTTCATGTTGGAGTAAAAAAAATTTTTTAAATAGCGCTATAATTTTTTCATGACAAAGTTTATAAACAAATATAATGTTTAGATTTTAATTTATGAAAATTAGTATTTTAGATTTTAATTTATTAATTACTTTGTAAATTATTATTTAAATATTATTAAAAATAACTTAAAACTTTTGAAATTCATAGATACTAAAACTTTTCAAAGCTTATCCTTTCTAAAATATAGGTTTTAATTCAGTAACTAATAAATAAAATAATTGATGATGATGTTGATATCGTGTCCGTTTTACAGCGGAAAAGGAGGGGGGGGGCAATAGCTTCTGAGGGTATGGACCCCTGAACACCATAAGGCAGAAGTCTGACTTCTAGCTCATATGAAGACGACACGTACTTATCACATTCGTTTGCACAACCCTTTTTTACAGGGATGGCAAAATCTCCCAAATCACAGATAGAACACAGAACAACAATGCCCTGACCGGGACGTCCAGATCACGAGAAAGACGCGCTTCCTCTATGCCAGGACACCAACAAACAAAATAATTAAATTATTTATACAGCAATTCGAATATGGGAACCCTGAACAGAAATCCTGAAACAAAAATAAACATGTCGTGTTCTTTTTTGAAATTTGCAATCCTTAAAATTCTTTTTAAAAGAATCAAATTAAAGCACAAAAAAATCTGAAGTCAGGAATTTATTAATAAATATTTAAATTAATAATTTAATCTGCAGGTTCTTTTCATAAACGTTTACTGTCTATTTTCAACGCATTTACCTTTGAGAAAATAATATATTTTTTATTTATTATAAATCTCTTATGTACAATAAAATCCGAAAATTTTAAATAATTGCTCTTACAGATGCCGCGTAGATTACAGGCACTCTTACAGATGCCGCGTGAGCAGGGACTGACTTTCTCTAAAGTTTATTTTAAGAAACTTTTATGATTTTTAACTATTGCTTTATTCTATCTATAAATCTATAAAGTTCTATTTTTCTGGCATGCTGAATTTTTTTTTCAGAGACGAACAGCACACACTCTCTTCGAAGGAAGCTTTATGGGCCAAATAGAAATTTCTATTAAGAATTTTATTTATTAAATATTAAAAATAATTCCTCAAATGATAACGCTCCTAATGGAGATTAATATACAGGCATATTGGATTCAATTCTTCTAGCGAAAGAGAGTTTCTAATTAAGTGGATATGATCTGAACCGACACGAGTCACCTACTTGTCCATTCAGTTTTCTTTTCTTTTCTTTTCTTTTTGGTCAAATTACTATCGTATATTTTATGTAAAATAATATTTAATTACATTTTTAAAAATTTGTGAAAGACACATTCAAAATCTTGCCACCACCCAGAGTTAGAGAAATTCTGATCTATTTGATAGGTTTACAGAAAAAAATTAGTGCATGAATTGTTTAGCTCCTTATATTTGCTGTTATATCTCTGAAGAGTATTTAAAACCCGAACTTGGATACATGTTTTTAACCAAATGACATTGCTTTTTTTTGTCCTTCTTAACCAACAAAAGAAGCATTACTTGTGCACTAAATAACCAAAACTCACACCGAGTAGTCTTTTGTTAATAACTTCATAATTACATTTTTTTGTCCTTCTTAACCAACAAAAGAAGCATTACTTGTGCACTAAATAACCAAAACTCACACCGAGTAGTCTTTTGTTAATAACTTCATAATTACATTTTTAAAAACAAGCACAAACAAAAGCCGAATAATTAGGCCTTGCAAGATAGGATTCCTTGAAACTGAAGTACCAAAATATCAGAATCAAAATAAGAAAAGTCAGATAAAAAAATATGCGATATAAATTAATAAAAATTCTTGGGCATTTTTGAACAAAAAATTCTGGAAGAAGTAAGTTCGTATTTCGCAATGAGACATGATGAATGTAATTATTTTAATAAATTAATGAGTACATATAAGGACGCTCCTATCACAGAAAACCATTGGACGTCAAGAGTATATCAAACATATGCGATGGGAGAATCGAATAATAAAAACAATGCTATTCATTCTTACAACAAACGTAGCGCCGGATTCTTTCATTAATTAAGCTAATTACAAACACAAGGTGCATTCTTCATTCATTCATTCATTCGTGGGAAGGCACTCATAACAAGAAATGTCCTTCGCAGACGGATACTTGTTCTCGGGTATGTAATGAAGAAATCATTTTTAATTGAAATCTTCGGCGTTTTTTATTGCAATTACTTTTTCAAAGTTCTTTAAGAGAAGCCAAATTGGATATTTAATTGAAATAAGGATATATTCAGGGTCATTAATTCGGCAATACCTCGTTGAAATAAAATTGAAAAAAATTGGTTTAATATTTTATAAGCTTTTAATGCAATCAAAGCAAATAAATTACTTTTACAGATTACTGGATACGAACAAGATGGCAATGTTTTTTAAAATTCATTTTGTATTTATTACTGCATCAAAATTTGGACTAGACAGCTACAAAAATACCACTTTAATTATGTCTGCTAATAGTACTTTTAATTATGTCTGTTAAAAATATAAATTTCATTCCATTCAAACTATTTTGTATGAAATTTAGAATAAACCGTAGAAAAACATTTTTAATGGAAAGGTTATATTCTTTCTAGAAAATATATTTTCTGTCAATATATTTTCATCTACATTTTATTGGCAGATTTTATAAATAAAGCAATCTATAGAAAAGAATATAT
>JAOUZG010033182.1:2305342-2328693 GCA_026289955.1 Argiope argentata
TTTGTGATTCATATTTTCCCATCTTTTCCGATATTGTGAAAATCATCAATCTTAGTTTCAATACAGTGCTGATTCCATGTCATTATCTAACAAAACAAATTCATTCTAGGAAAACAATTTTTTAAATTAATTAAAACTTTATTTTCAATATATTTACATTTGTATCCATATGTTGAAATCATGGTTAATCCTATTTGAGTGGCATAATCGCTTTTACTATTATTCTTTGATTTCTGTCTTAAAAAGTACCAATCTTTTAAAATTCCATTTTTTTTCTAGTAATGGTATATTAAATTATTTTTATGATAGAAGTTGGTTTAAGAAAAGGGATTCATTGAACTTATACCATAAATTTAATTTAATTATTTAATTGTTAATGTTACTAATGGAACTTGCCATGGACAAGCGCTCTAACGGCCGTCAGAGATTTTAAGCCGAGGATGCGTCTTTTGTTTTAAGTGGCGTCAACTAGGACTAAGAGTACGTCTCAGCTACCCACTCACCACATTCGCTTGCACAGCCCGTTTTCAAAGGGAGGAACATTCATACGCCTCACAGATAGTACACAGAACAACCATGTCGTGGCCGGGACTCGAATCCGGGACGCCCTGATCACGAGGAAGACACCCTACCTCAGTACCAGGACTCTGGCTGATTACTTAATTAATTTGCAATCAATTAATTTGGTTAATTAATAACTAAGTAACAAACCAAGGTACATCATTTGGTGTAAGATAAGGAAATGAAGCATTTAAACTTTTCTCTTATTGAAATACTTATCAGAAACTTATGACCACTTACAGAACGTCCCACAAAGATTGATGAATTTGGTGGTAAATATACTTTACGTAGCCCTAGAAAGAGTTAATTAACACAAAGATATGTTCCTTTCGTTTTCTTGAATAATAGTCCAGTCAATCATATCCTGTTGTCCACTTTACATCACATTACTGTATATTATAACACTTTTCGGTGTTTTCAGTTTTTAAGCGTATTAAAATTTTGCGAATTTCAAAAAACGATACCCACCCAATATAAGTGGTCTCCACGAAATATTCTCGCATATTCTCTTATATTGTTTTTACTTTTCTCACATATCATGTAAAATTGCCGATTTTCATGAAAGCCGTAAAGCCCCATAGAACTCAAATTTTTATTTTCGGATTCCCGCACATGAAAGTATCACGATTCAAAGTGTAATAAAGAAAATCGGCATTTCTGAATTATTAAACGTATCCCATTGGTGAACAATCGTTACAAAAGAGCCTATTTAATGATTAGTCGGTGGGACACTGTTAGTACACAAGTAAAAGAAAATCGAATATATATTTTGAACGCCTTTTCCACAATTGAATCAAATCAAGATATGACTAAGAACGACAATTATAATCAAAAGCTTATACGAAAAATTTCCTTTTTTAATAAAATACGTCGTTTTTTTAGTTATTGCCTTTACATGGATGATAAAATTCAGTTGCAGTTCAGTTTCAGTGTGATTTAAAGAGAGGCACTTATTTCGTCATCAAAAGATTCTCTGATTTGTCTCTTATTTCTTTGGTAGTCGATAAACCGAACGTATCCTTCCTCTTCATTTTCTTTATCGCACAACAAACGAAGATTTTTGGCATTTAATTTGTTCCCGCCAAGATTGGATTTCCTTCTTTTGTATATAAGGAGATTTGAATCGCTGTTTAAAATCAGACGCAAACAACGAAATAGATGGCAAATCCATAACGCCACTCTTGCTATTTCCAAATGCGTAGTTTTTGGTTTTCGTCGAAGCGCGGATAAATTAAATTGCAATTATAAAACTCCTCTTTTTATTTTGATATGATTTTAATGTACTAAAACATTCCCCTATAAATGCTCTACAAAATGGTATAAATATCTCCAATATCCGTTTACTTTTTCTCGAGTTTTTGTGGTTCAGAAACCTTTCTCAATAAGTGCTCTACAAAATTGTATAAATATCTCTAATATCTGTTTACTATTTCTTGATATTTTGTGTTTCAGAAACCTTCCCCAATAAATGCTCTACAAAATGATGTAAATATCTCCAATATAAGTTAACTATTTCTCGCGTTTTTGTGGTTCCAACTTACAGACACTTTCAAGAGACTTCATTTTATACTATGTATAGATTATACAAACTAAACAATTATCAATCAACTTTATTTTATCATCCCATAGCTAATACATGAGTTGCAACACAGATTTGAAGGACTGTCTGTTTTCATCGGATCATCACTGCAGGAATTTATAGACTGTTTACCGTTCTATCGACGATCTATTCAGAATATCCGTAGATTTCAAAACTTGAAATTTATACTTGAATCTATGAAAAAGGGGAAAAAAAGCATTTTATCAGCTTTATATGATAAAATTGTATGATTTCATCCATAGTTTCAGGAACAATTCATTTATTCCGTATGTTTACAAACATCGCGTTTCATTTAATCCCATGATATTCCTCTTTTATTTGCTCGGCATCAAATACTCGGTATCTACTGTCATATCTGCTTCGCCTCGGAATCGATATCGACATGAAAGCTAGCCATCTGCAGTAATTTGTACACAGGAGCTCTCCCTTTGTTGACCGTCAAAATGGACGACTCTGTTGGTCCATCGCATGCAATTGTTCACCATATTAGAGATGACTACTGGACATAATGTGTGCCCGGGTAGATGTGCACACATCAGTGTCCGTTCTGTTTATGGCGGAGAATTTTGGAAGGGTAAAAGGCTAAAGAACAAAAAGATGAAATGGATTTACTTTCTCTTTAATTCATTCGAGCAAATGCGATGTTAATGTAAACACAGACTGAATTTTATGTTAGAGTTAAATAGGGGCTACATAAATTAGAAAATAGATATTTTATGAAATGAGGAAGTGGTTGAGCACTTTAACTGAAATTGTGTCATTCTGAATTAGGTGCTTAAGCCCAGCCATATGTTTGCTTTCAGGTAACTGCAATGAATAGAATAGCGATATTGAAAGCTATTTGAATGGATTGTATTTTGTATTCACATTTCAGAAGTTATACGAATGGAAAGGTTCTTTTGTTTTTAAAGAATTCATACAATAAAATTTGTTATATTTTGATAAATCAGCCGGATTTAGCGAGGATTTGAATTTTAATTTCCGATGAAGTTTATAATTTTTCAAGATGTTAAAAATTGTAACCACTCATAAAAGATATTATACCCCGCATAAAAGTTATATTTGGCCCTCGCAAACTTTTTTTTGATACTTATTCCCTTTGAGAACCAACTTGTTTGCCAAAACTATCAATTTTGCCAGTTTTTTTTTAAAAAAATTCTAAAACTCGCAATCAGTTATAAATTTCAAGATAATTAACATTTCCATGAACATACAATCGAATAATTTGACCTATTTTTGAAGATAGAAGTGAATTTGATTGATTTTTAAGTAATTCCTTTTATTAAGACCACCTATTGCATTGGTTATCATGTCCCGATTTCCCCCCCCCCCAAAAAAAAAACATATACATATCTTCTTTGATCATGGTCCTTAGATCAAAGATCTATTTTTTGTCAAAAAGTTGATATTTTTTTACAGTTTACTTCAGGATCCTGAAGCATTTGTCAACGAACTTTTTCCGCGGTGAGGTAGAAAGCAGAAAAAGGAGCGATTCTTATGCTTCCTGATTCTGTGAATAAACTGAATTCAACGATTATTACTGAGCGTAAAGACTATCTTATTTTGGAACAAATGAAGTATTTCTTAAGAAAAAGGAATGTATCCCTATGAATGAATGTATATCATGATGAAAAACAAAAATTATTCTTTAAAATCTGCTAAACCAGTCCCTTGATCAGTCTAGTATAAACTTGAAGTGCAAAAAAAATCATTTTTTTATTCATTACATTTTTTAAAAAAATAGGTAAACAATTAAAAAAAATTAATTCAAAGCTTGAATCAAAACCTTCTGTATGAAAAAAAAATATTTCAATTATTTGTTATTCATCTTATCTATTTGCGATAAAATGGATTAATTCATGTATTGGGATATACGCTCAAATATTAAATATCGATATAGTAACATTTACAGAATACAAAAGAGTAAGTTTTGAAAAGAACTTTTTATTCCATCGAAAGAAAAAGAAAAATCTGATAATCTTCCGCAGTTTTTTCTTTCTTTCTTTTTTTAAACCATTGTCATAAATTAATGTATAATTTCATTATATGCAGTATATCTCTAAAATCAAAAGACAAACTAAAAATGGATTAAACATGTAAAGACAAATTATTTTTATAATGGAACATGGTTTCTAAAATGCAGAATGCTATTAAAGGCTCTTTGACCGAAAATTCTGGGGTGACTATAAAATAATTATCCAATATAAAAAAAATTGGGGTTCAAAATTCTATTATATATAAGTTGAAGAAATGTGATGAAATTTTATGTTTAAATGCATGCTCTCGAAAAATGTAAAAAACAGTGGTTCATTTTTTATACATACGGTTACAGACGCAAAACTTCTGAAATGTCAAATAGCAACAGCCTCTTTGTTATTGAAATGTAATGTTTATTGTTGAAAAATCCTCAAGGGCGTTGAAATGATATCTGCAGCTTCAAAAACCTGCATTATTGGAGGCTAAGAAAAGATGAAAACAATCAACAAGGATATACCATAAAGCCCTCCTATGTCCTGGTGCTTATAACACTAAGTTATCTGACTAATTGGATGAGCCCAAGATGAAAAGAAAAAAAATTGTTTAAAGAAAGGCCAGAGATCTCCATAGAGAATACCATCGGTGTCAAATTCTACAAGACTATATTCAATTTTTGGTGAAGTAATAACTGGATGATGAGGACAAGAATACTTAAACAAATGGTGACTGTGGTTTGAACTTAGATTGAAATGAGATTACTAACTGAAAAAGAAAAAAAATTTAAAAATTACATTGAAAAATCTGTAATTCATGTATAAGCATATAAACAAACATGGTAGAGTCAGAAATGTGTTGTGCCCGTCTAGGTCCTCTGTTTTGATTTCTTTCGTGAGAACTGAATTTTTGACGGAAATTGATAAGGACAAAGATGCAACATGAAAGAAAAACATTTTATTATTCTTAATACATTTTTTACTCGTTCTCAAAATTCCACAGAGAAAGAAGGCTTGCAGCGGTTGCTGGAAAAGGGCTTTATATTCACGTTGCAATTCCCTACTGAAGGACACCTCATTGCTACTATTTTTAGCACCTACCCGAGCTTGATATACTTTTAAAATATGCCTCAAATTTTTAAAATCACCCTGTATAAAGATAAATTCTCAAACAGACATTAGGCATATAATTATTGTCTACAAATAAAACGAGCCTGAGAGATATAAATGTTGAGTCAGTAACTTTTTGAACCGGCATTTTCAAACAATAAAATTTTGCATAGTAAAAAAATAAACTTGGTACAGTGAGATTTTGAATAACTATCTACTTTATATAATTCATTTAACATTTTTACCCTGATTTTTTTATATTACTTAATTAAAGGTATATATTATTATAGATATTTGCTTTTATTTTGATTTAGATAACACTTGCAGTTGGAAAAATGCTTTAAATTATGTAAGCAACCTCAGTCAACAAATACATTGTTAAAAAAATTACAAAATTTAAAATTTTCTGCTGAGTCTCAGTTTAATTAGTTATATTTAAGGAAATTCTTTTGATGTAATAATATTTTAATGATAAGCTTCTCTCTTCTGCGAATAAAACTAATCGAGTTATGAATCAAAATTTGTTATACTTATCAATTAAAGTCGAACATAAACGTTAAGCATTGACACACACATGCACTAACATTTAAAAAATATCTCTCATTTTTTATTTAATTTCAAGACGTCTATTGAATTATATTGAAAGTTATACTATTTATAATAAATATCCCGAAATCTAATTTAAAATATAAACAGCAACCTATTGTAGATTCTACCTTAAGTTCGCTGACATAGATGAGCCCTGACGTTTTCTTTATTCTTTAACCGTGCCTTATTCTGTTTTCCTCAAAACTGAAAATTTCTAGACTGGATTGGTTCTCAACCATTTCTAAATAAACTGGAAAAGTTCTCAGCAAACTCAGAACTATTGGATAAAGAAGATAAATCAGTTACTATCATTATAAATTTTACTCACAGAAGGTGTTTAAACACATTTTTGGAAAATGTCTGTCTATATGTGACAAAAATAACAAAAACGCATTGAGCTAGACAAATGAAATTTGATATTTGGGGATTATACCAATTGGGAAGACATTTTTAACCAAATTTTGAGCAAAAGTTAATCGGAGTAAGTCTCTATGCCCTGCTGTTCGAGCATACGTTAACAGGATAGCAGCAAAATGAAGATAAGTAGATTTTGATAGATGTTAAGTAGAAAGTAACTTCTATCAGATTTTAATCCAGACCCAATAAAGGGTTCAACGTCTGATGGTTTTTAATTTCCGAAGCATGTAAACGCGACAACAGAACGCAATGACTTAAATATATCAAATTTGGCATCTAATTTTCTGATTGCATACCAAATTATAGTTCTGTGCCAACTTTTGGTTTTAACTGGTCGGGGGAAAACGCATCAAAAAATAAATAAATTCATTTTTTATTAGGAAGAATGCAAGAAAGTTTTGAGGGGACCACCACCACCAGTTTGCTTAAGAAGTTGAAATTCCAATAATTTTGTAAAGAATTTATTGTGTGCCTCCAGTTAAAAAATAGAATTTAGTATCATTTAAACAGATGTATGTGGTATAAAATCACGATCATTACATAATGCAGGGGTGTAAACAATTGATTTGTTAATTAAGTGATATGGGTTCATCTTCTTCAGCGTGTCCCCCGCAAATCATTCAGAGGCATGAGACGGAGGGACGCATTCACAGCACTGCCCTTCCCGCCACCCGAGTGACGCAATCAGGGAATGCGATTATCCTCGGATATCCGTACACCAGACAGTTGATCTTCCACTTCCTTCCGCATCCCCGGGGATAAGGGAGAGGCCAAATTGATTCCCCCCCCCTCACACCCTCCCCCCCCCTTTTCGCAGTCGATGTCCTACTCCTGCCCCTTCGCCAGTGGGGGACGGGAGAGAAGCTCAAACAATTCTTGGAGGAACCGTGTGTTCGACCATGAGAAGGATGGACAAACATGAGAGAGAGAGAGAGAGAGAGGGCGGAATAAAAAGCAGCGGAGACGAGCGGATTACGACTCAGTGGCTGTGAGCCATTCACGGTTTGGTAGTTAAAGCAGTCCCGCTTTGGAAGACGATGCAAAGTGAACTGGGGCGGTTGGCTGTGTCAAAGGGATGCGAAGAAACAAAGAAGAGGAAAGATATGGCAGCAGGTAGCCGGCACAGCAAAGATCGCGACACTAATCTGCTAAAATAAAGAACAAGTCGGTTCTTTTTCAGAAATACATAACCTTGAACTTAGTTTAATAATCCCAAAGTGCACTCCCCCACAAACATAGAAATAACTTTCCATTCTGGGTAATTAACCCGATAATGCATATTCATCAGCGAATTAATTGGTTTCTCTAACCAATAATAAAACTGAATGTGTGTGTGCACTTTATAGGCCAAACCGTTTGTTCTATTGTTACCCAATTGAACCTTGTATACCGTAGATGATGAGAATGTGAATCTCTGAGCGTTTTTTAAAATCTCAATTAATGAAAAATTAAGTGAGTTTCAGTGTTTTTCTACGACTGCTTCTTGAAATATAATTGCACAAAAATAAATTGTACATCATTGCAAAATTAAAAAAATATATATCCTTTTATCGACTCTAATTTAATAAACATACAATTTTTTCTAAATTTTGGAAGTTTTTTTAAAACCAAATTACCAAAACTAAATTACAATGTTGCATTGAAATTAAAACTCCTTTCCTTGTTTCAACAAATAGTTAAAAGCGGGATTTTCAACCACAAAGCTAAAGATTCTCATTCTTATTATATCTGTGTAGCTTACAAGAAGAATTAAAAAAATGTGAACTTCCAACACCAAAAAATTTAGAAAAGATATAAAACCACACAGTTACTTTTTCAATAGTGCTATTAAAACATGGGACTGATCATTATTAGACAGGTTCATGTGCATATTGTATAGAACATTACTATTAAAAATTCCAAATTTGAATATTTGGCGATATTAGGGAATCATAGATATGAAGTTATATCCAAATTATTTAACTGAAATTATATATAACCAATATATCTGACGAACAAGTTGGTCGCCAGATATATTGTCAATTGGAATGTTGGTGACTGGTATATTGGCGACTAGTATGTGCCACACAAATTTCTGCATTTAGATTTTAAACAGTTGAATAAGTATTACTTTTTAAAGACTTCTTGAAATAATCGGATTGAATAAATATCATATATTTACATGCGAATAAAAGGTGCTGCAAATGCTGATAGATGAAAAGATGGCAAGAATCATAGAGCTCTTGTGTTCAAGTCTTTACGTCAGGGCTTGCTTTATTTACCATCTCAACAAAATTTGTAAAAAATAGTAAAGTTTCAATCTGACATTCATTTGAATTCTTCTTTCAATCCTTTCATTTCTGTAAATGGTTATAGAGACGATCTGTTTTACCGAATTATATAACATAAGGCATGTGAACTGTTAATTGTCCAAGACAGGTACGTACATTCATACGCAAGAATTTAAAGTCTGGTTTCTTCGTTGAATTAACAGATTCTGTACGTGTTATTACCTATTACTGAATCACTACCTAACATTTATTATGAACAACTCACGTGAGTGTAGTATTTTTGCAATCAAAAACCCAAATAATTTTTTTAATATTCGGATTTACTACTGAAAATTTTAATTAAGAATAACCTTTTCTATGTGGATTGTAATAAAATCTAATATTAAGCACAACACATTATTTATTATATGACAAATAATTTCGAAAACACAACGGATTAGAAATTTTTTAAGTACTGTGTTGTAAATTAATATTTATAATTCAAAATTTGAATTGGATTTGATTTTCCATTGCATAATTGTATCCAACTGGAAATTGCAGCCTCAAATCATAAATCAATTCAATTCCATAGAATGCTAGGTAAATTATTTTTTGTACTGCTCTGAAATTTTTTCAAACAGCTTATGCAAATATATAAAAGAAATTGTAATTATACTTGAATATTCTTTTTATTAACGCTAATGATTTTAATTTTTCCAATTTCATTTTTGATGAAAAAAAATGTATTGGAATGTAGTATTATCCTGAATCCAGACTAATATTTTAATTATATCTGATTCCAGATGAAATGGTCTGTTTTCGCTAAGACAAGACATATCCTTTACTGAAGAATCCAGGCTGTCCAAGACTAGAAACTATGGCTGCCTCCCCACCATCCGTAATGTCTCCTTCTTCTCCTTCAAGCTCTGATGGAAGCCCCGTGAAAAGTCCTCTCAGATCCGAGGAGCCAAACAAAACTTCGAAAGAAAAGCACTCCTTGGCTTTTTCCATTGCCAAAATCATGGAGCCCGGACCGAAGAAAACGACTGCGTCAGACAAAGGAATCGCGCCTCTCTTGAATGTTATGTTTGAGGACTTCAATAAAAGAATGTCTCTCATCAACCCTCTTATGGTGAATCCTCTTCTCGCCTTTCCTGCTGGCAGAGGGATGGAGGAGATGGAGCAAATTGGAGTAAATTTTACTCCAGGACAACAGAGATGTCCTCAAATGAACATGGATGCCATGTACGAGCTGGCTCTCAAACGCCTAGTTGAGAATTCAGCTGGCATACAGGACCTCAGGTACCACTTGAACAATACCTGCTCCTCAACTCGCATCTTGCAACAGAGATCGCAAGATCTTCTGAGGCATTATGGTTTCATGTATGCCGCTCTCCCTCCCCAACATTTAGTGAGGAATAACGGCGATGCATCATGGGAAGACATGCCCCCTTCTACGAATCTCCACGCAATCGACCCTACTAGTATCCATAAGATCATTCGACCTCAACCGGTCTTCGCTACCAATCCTGGATCGAGGCCAGTTGAAGAGGTGGTCGAGACAGAATCTTTGAACACCCAACAAGCCTTGAACAATGCCAATGCCAGGTTCGTAGGAGACTCCAAAACGGCTTCAGAATCCTCGGGGGATGGTACTAGCCCTATTCGGCAGAAGAGGAACCACAACAAACAAAAAACTTTCACCTGTCCCGAATGTGGGAAGGTTTTCAACGCCCACTACAATCTTACTCGACACATGCCAGTACATACGGGAGCTCGACCCTTTGTGTGCAAAGTGTGTGGTAAAGGTTTTCGACAAGCAAGCACCTTGTGTCGGCACAAAATCATCCATACTCAAGAGAAACCCCACAAGTGTCATACCTGTGGTAAAGCCTTCAATAGGAGCTCGACACTTAACACACATATACGTATCCACGCCGGTTATAAGCCTTGGGTGTGCGAATACTGTGGTAAAGGTTTCCATCAGAAAGGTAACTACAAGAATCACAAGTTAACCCATAGTGGAGAAAAGGCTTACAAATGTACTGTTTGCAATAAAGCCTTTCACCAGGTGTATAACTTGACTTTCCACATGCACACTCATAACGATAAAAAGCCTTACACGTGCAAAGTTTGTGGTAAAGGATTTTGTAGAAATTTTGACTTGAAAAAACACATGCGTAAACTGCATGACAATGGAATCACGTCGTCTGGTGTCAATCATAGTCACGAAAATGGCACAGGACCGGCAGTTACAGTGAGTCTAATCAATCCCTTCTTTGTATCCCCTAGTACGAGTGCGTACATGGAACAGCCTAATAGAATTATTTTGTAATCAGTTGTAAAGATAATTTAATGTATTTATGTACAGTTTTTTTTAATATCACGCTGAATTCATTAGTATGAACTTGGAAAAAGAAATGAGAAATGTCATATTTTTTTCAAAAAGCAACATTCATTTATTCAATTATTTAATTTAAAAATAAATGTTTAAAGCTATGCTGTAACCCATTTTAATACATTTTTTGTAATAAGATTTTCAGATATAAATTACAATTCAATCATCTATTCAGAAATTTGAAAAAAAAATTAATTTATGTATATTTTTTCAAGGTATTCTATCTTTAAAATAGTAGAATTTGTATGAATTTCAGTGTTAAATGTTATCTATAAATCTTTGTACATACATTTATCAAAAAATGTGTAAACTTTTAAAAATTTTGCTTAAAGTAATAATCTTGCTGGACTAAAATTTTCCTTTCATAAATTAAAGAGTGTAGAAATTTAGTAAATAATATTGTATAGATAATGTAGAAATGTATATTGTTATCTTTGTAAATATTTTTATTTCATGAATTAAAGTAAAATTTCCCAAATGCGAAAAAAGTGTTTCATTTTTTTTAGTTGTCACGGTATTAAGAGTTTCTTTTAACACAATCTATTGAAAATCCAGAGCTTCGTCAACTTATAAACGCTCATTTTGTAAGTACAAAAATGCATAATTCTTTTCTTTTCAACAATAGGAGAAAAGGACAAAAATTGGAAATGAACGGAAGAAAATTGTGTGATTGCATGAAATTATATCCTAAATAATTTTATTAATTCAATTAAATGAATTTTTGTTTATGGCACTTGTCTTGGACAAGCTGCGATTTTAAGCTGAGGGTGCATCTCTTGTTTCAAGTAGCGCCAATAGAGCCAAGAGTACGTCTCAACTACTCACGCATCACATTCGTTTGCACAGCCCCTTTTTACAGGAGGGCGCATTCACAAATCTCACTGATAGAACAGAGGAAGAACAGTCCTGTCCAAACCGGGATTCGAACTCAGGATACACAGATAATGGGGAAGACGCACTAAGCCTGTACCAAAATGTCGGCATTTCTATATTTACAAAATTCAAGCTGAAACGTAGTCAAAACTTCAATTTATAGATCATGGCACTAAAATTGCAAATGGCAACTTCAGCCACACATCACGATTTGGAATACAATTACTTCAACATCATAATTTTGAGAGTAACTTACAATTCATAAATTTGAAGAAAAGATTAAATTTGACTGATATAATTAAGACATAAACATATAGCTCTAGCGCAGATTTCATTCAAGTTTTTAAAATAATTTAATATAAAAAACGAAAATGAAATCTTTGATCGTAAATTTCAAGTTATCACGTGAGATTATTATTATTTTTTGAATCATAATTCATCTTAATTAATTTAAATCATTATCCAATTTAAACTAGTTTGAAACAATCGCAAGACTTCTCTCTCTCTCTCTGTATAAAAGTATATATTTAAGTATATATATATATATATATATATATATATATATATATATATATATATATATATATATAAACTTTACTTTTTACTTTTTCTAGATGGCAAACAGTTGTTAAGTACGACCGATTTTGAGGTGAAATAATAACTATCATGTTATAGTTTTTCGTCGGTCTTTCAAAAACGCATCTGCTGTCAAAGAAGCGTACGTAATAATAATGCAACACTGGTCAGCAGGTGAAAATAGTTTGTACCCCATATATTTCATTATGTACTTACATGATAATAATATATAAAAAAACTCTTTACTGAAGAAGGATGAATTTAGCTGAATTCTGTTATGCATGCCTTTCTAGTGTAGGATTGGTTTCACTAATTTTTGACTATTTTGTAACTTTGAGAATTTCTAGAAACTTCTCTTGAGTAGCAAATCGTAACTTTTTAGATTCGAAACAGAGAATAACTTTCTAAAAAATTTTATACTCCATATTGGCAGTTTGGTATTTCTCTTTTGTGTTTTTAAAAACTGAAAGTTAATGTGAATATTACTAAGTTCAATTCTAAATAATTTCTTAGCTGGGAACAGATAGATCGTGCTGGTATATCTTGATCTTTGCAGCAATTCATAGCCAATGTGGAATAGTTTTTTTGAGGAACTTAATTGATTTTCTTTAGATAAATTCCGAAACAAGTTAACTTGAAGGTCCTTTTTCCTTTATTTCCTCCTCATGTAACACGGGACATTAGTTACCTCCAGCAGTTGTTTGTTTTGAAAAACTTACAACTTCTTATTGTTAGCTGTAGAAGTGGTTCCCCATGTTTGAAAAAAAAAGCAGAACGTTTCATGATTTCACGTGTCATCTTTGTACAGAGATCACGCCAATCCTCCCTGTATCATTCAACTTTAGTATATTCACTGCAGAAGTGAATACAAAATGGGAACGATACTTTCATTGAGATTTGAACCCGCCAGGCTTAGGATAGCCTTATCCATTGAACCAAGAATGCTCAAGATTAGAAAAGGTGATATAAAGGTCAATTTAGGACGTAATGATTGTCCAATGCATGCCATAAGCAAAATACTTTTAATAAACTGATTTTGATAATATATAAACGTATTTGTGTGATTTGGAACGTTCTGTTCTTTGGAAAGCAAATAATCTACCTAACACACTGCATCAAAGGGCCTCGCACTACATTTGTGTTCGTCCCTGTCGTTCAAGGGGGGGGGAAGAGACCAAAAGTAAGAAAAAAAGTGGAACGGAGGATTCTTCCTTTCTCTATTTGCAGTCATTATCACAAGTTTGCGTCCCCACTTTTGAATCCGGGCACTTGTCTCTCTCTCAAAGGGGCCTGATGGGCACCGTAATGGAGGCGGATCCCTCTCAATGAGTGAAAATCGTGACAAATTGGAGTGGCTTGATGATTTTCCCTTGCTCTTCACAGGGGGGAGCGGAGGATTTTTTTTCAGGGGAGTGCTTTCTCCGAATCCGATTGCCCCGCTTGTCTCTCAGTGTTTTTGTTCTTTGCCTGATGAACCCCCAAATGGATCATCTGCTTTGATAGTCCGTGCGCCCCGGGAGAGCCTTTCCGATCCGTTGTCGCCACGAGAGACGAAAACCAGTTTAGGCGCTGAAAAGTGAGCATTTTGCTTCTTTTTATTAAACAGCTGGTTTTTTATTATTATTTTGAACAAATATATTATAGTGTGATAGATTTTTTAAAAATTTTATTATATTTTAAACATATGACATTAAAAATTAGTAGTAGTCTACAAAATAACTTATTGATCGTCCTTAACCTCTTCACATACAATGACGTCTCTGACACGCGCATCGAATAATTGAATTTTTAAATTTAAATCAGCAATTAAGTGAAAGTATTCAGTAATTTAAAATACAAGAATCACTTAGAAACTATTCAATATGTTAAAGCTCGTTACATCTTTATAGGAATTAAAGTAACAACAAATGTTCAAGTTAGGATGGGCCATCTAACTGGGAAGTTAAATAAATTTGTATGTCAAGTGATTAATATATAAACAGGGTATTTTTCCGTTAAAAATCGCCAAAGAAACTTGGCAGAATTCTACATTATTTGGCGATTTTTCTTTTTAAAACTGCGGCATGAACTTTGGCGGAATTCTAAATTAGCGATTTTTTTTTTGTCGCTGGCTAACGGAAAAATACCAAAAACGTAAAATATGTTATACAACAATTATTTTTATAAAGCCAAACATACTCATAAGAAATTGACAGGTTTATACTTAAAACTGTTATATTAAAAAAATTAGTTTGATGAGTAATGTATGGTTATATTTATTTTTTTTAAAGTAGTTCAACACTTCTTAAATATATTTTTACTAATTTAACACTGCTACAAAAGACAGCTTGAACAAGTAATCAAGCATAGATTTTTCATTTTTGTTTTGATCCACTTATAAAATTTCAAAATTCAGCAATACTTTATGAAACTAGATATATTGATTAATTTATTTATAGTTTCATTTTTATTTCTGTATTACAAACATTAACAACTTTATTTTCTAAATATTTCAATTCAATAAACAAACAAATTGAAACATAAATAACTTATAAAAGGAACGTCTTGTACGAAACAAATACACTGAAATCTTAACCTACCAATATGTAAAAAACGTAAACAATTTCGCACATGATTGCACAAGTATTATTAACCCACAAAAACATCAGTCATTTTTTTACTGGTTTAATGGCCAGATACTGGGTTTTTCGTTTAAAAAACATAATTATCGACAACTTTGTAACAACTCATACTTTTTGGTGCTCACTCTTGTCCCCCCCCCAGTATAGTATATTCTGTTGAGCAAGCTGTGGTCAATCATCGAATTCCAATAAATTTGGCTCAATTCATTTCAGTTTTGAACTTGAATAAATTTCTATCTTTCAAGTTGAGAAAACCCGAACATGCAATGTCCATTCTTAAAGTAGAGAAATTAGTTTTTAAAAAAGTTTTATGAACTAATTTGTTAAAAAAAAAAGATTTGAATCTTTGAAACTTTTATATAATGATTTTTAGACTTAACTCACCTACTTTCATATTATTTTTAAAAAGCTAATATATAAACTCTTTAATGGAACAGTGACAAAATTTTGTTTAAGAATATGTTAGAAAATATTTAAAAAAATTATTTAAAATTATTTTTTTAAATTTTTTAAATAAATTACAGTTGGTATCTTTAAATATTTTTAAATTTTAAAGTGACATAAAAATTATAACGCATTAAAACGCACGAGCACGTGGTGCTTGGGCGTTCAAGAAAGAATATTCTGACATGATACATTGAAATATGCATAGCAGATTTCGTTTAAATCTTTTTATATTCTGTTTGAAATTGTTCAGTAAGTGCTTCAGTCTTTCAATAAATTTTTAATTAAAATGTAATCAGAATTTTGAGAGGTCATTTCAAAGTTTAAATTTATTACCGAGCAAGAAAATACATTCCAAATTGTGAAGTTAGCTCTAATTAAACTGCTATCCAGCGTAGTATTTTGAATAATTATTGCTTTATGCACGTCTTATTTACCGATAGCTTTGTAAAGACTTGATCCTGTCCGATCAAATATGAGGGTAGTTTAAAGACAATTTCGTTATTTACAGCCTACATAAGTACATAAAAATAACCCGTTCTCACCTAAGTTAATATAGCTGATAATATTTACAACAGAGTTACATTAGTTCCTCGATTAATTTCGAAGAAACAACCTCACCAGGAAAGATCATAGGCTGTTAGCGCATCTCGCTGCTACAAGTGTAGCTCAAGGAATAAAATAACAGCCCATTTAATAATCAACCAAACAAACACTGCTATGTTCACTTTTGCTTTAAAAGTGAACATTGTGTAATTGATATTTATTAACCCAACCAGCTATGACCTTTTAGCTCAGTAAATCCGTCTCTTTCTTCCGAATCCCGAAACAACAGTCTATTTAATAAGCGGACGGAAAGAAACGTCCCATCCGAATTTAATCGCATTCTGTCCCCGGATCCCACAAAGGGAAGGGCAGGAGGACTGTTTTTCCCGTGTCCACCATCTGTCCGAGAGGCGATCCGCAGCCAGCCAATAAGAGCGCATTACTGGATAACAAGGGAAGAGCCGCCTCTTTTGTTGCGGCCAATCTGCAGCAGGGGGGCGGACGGGGCCACTTAACATAAGGAGGGGGTCGCGTCAGCTGGTGCAGACCGCGGACTTAATGCGATAACATTTTTGTTGAGGGTGTAAACGAGACGGGGGGGTGGGTGGGAAAGAAACATAATTGCGCATGTCCCATGTAGGGACGGGAAGAACGAGGCTGTTGTGTTTTGTTGCTTGATCTGCTAATCCGGACCGGGTTTAAAGAGTGATTCATTGGATCCCGGATGCGTGAATTTCGAACGAGATTTGCAGGATTGACAGCTTTTGTAAAGAGTGCGCTTTTATATAATAACGATTCTGGGAATTTCCTTGTAACGGCATGGGTTTGGTATAAAGAATTTTTTGACATAAAATAGAGATGCAGGAAAGACTTCTATTGCATTGGGCAGAGGGGGGGGAGGCTAAAAGTTAGAAAAGGATGTCTTAAACTTTTCCTGATTTTTTTCCTTTTATTTTTAAAAGAATGTGTTTGTTATAAAGAATCTACTTACAAAAATTAGAAATGCACAAAACACACTGCCCAAAACAATAAAAGGATATTGAGGTTATGGGATGATCTTGCCCCTGGAAATTGTTTAAATGATTTATACATTATCTACAGACGTAGTAGGATATATGAGATAAAAATGACATTTGATTGACAGAAAAAAAAGACGTTTTATTTAGCATTTGGTTACAAACAGAAACACTCACAATTCGTGCATATGAGAAAAAGAAATGAAAAAAGGCGTCTTCTGAAAAGAAAATCGTTTTTAATAGGGAGTTTGGTTTCCCGGACTGCCTGCAATGCTGGACACCTTTTAGGTATCGAGTTAATGAGACTATTAATGATGAATTGGGGTATTCTGTCTCATTCCTTCAGAAGAGATCCTTCCGGTTTTTCAATTCATTTGCCTAGAATGCCCCAAACGCACCGATGGGCCTTATGTCCGGAGAACACGCTGGCCAATTCATTCATATGCGTAGCACCTACCAAACGCACTGATGGACCTTATGTCCGGAGAACACGCTGGCCAATTCATTCATATGATTATTTCCTCCAAAAGGCAATCATTCAGCAAGTTAGAGCGACGTGGCCTACAATGGTCGTTTATTAACGTGAAGTCATCACCGATTACTGCAGCGTAGAGACGACAATAGGTTTCAAGATCTCATCTCTATATCGGCGACCAGTCAGAATTCCATTTCGAATGATATGAAGATTGGTACTTCCATTAATGGAGATGCTCGCATAGACCACCACACCACCAAATCTTACACTTTTGTGCTCGAACCGGTTTGTTTTAGTGCCAGGCTCCCACCTGTTGAAATTACGTCTATCATCAAGATGAACAGAAATACGGGACTGGTCAGAAAAAAGAATATTGCGCCATTTATTTTTCCTCCAATTCACATGCTCTGCCAAGCCTAGTTCCAACGACCTGTGAATCTTCAGACGGCCAACGCATTCTCCCATTTTACCCCTCGTGGTTTCTTGGGGTCCTTTGATGGACCTATGGACGAGTTCGAAGTTTCCCGCACATTGTCAGTAAAGTGTACAGGCATCAAAGGACTCCAAGAAATATCAAGAGGGGTTAAATTTGGAATGCGTTGGCCGTCTGAAGATTCGCAGGTCGTTGGAACTAGATTTTATTCTCTCCTCGCGAAAGCAACGATGCCTTGCTGTTAACATGATACACACCATTAATCGGTGCGCATACAGATCTACAGCGTTGTGCAGTAGGTGATCGAAGATGTTGCTGAAGAAGAGTGGGATTCAAATTTCGGTGTCTCTAAGTCGCTTGCGTTAAATAACGATCTTCATTGGGCGTTGTTGCACTTCTACGGCCTTTTGTGATCCTTGGCCTGCATATCCAGTAAAAAAAAACGGTTTCAGATTCCTTGAAATTTTACAAAGTGGGAAACTTCAAGGGCTTCTGCTACTTCGGCTTGTGTTTGACTCCCTTCTCACCGTCCGACAACTCACCAAGCTTCTGATTTGATTAAATGGCTTCATTGAGACATCACATTCGTTGAAAAAACACGCTTACTGAATGTCGATCATTTTTTCCCGCTTTGTTTTACATTAAGTTGAAAGCCAAATCAAATAAGCTGCAGCTAAATCGTCGTCTTCGAAATCAAACTCAAAATTTGTACACTATGAAGTTAGAAAATAAGAAAAATGTGTATTTGTGATTCTTTTCTTCCATTTTATGCAAAAAAGTTTATATCATTGTTTTATGCAATACTTACCATATCCTTTAATTTTTTTCAGTTATGTATTTTTGTTGTCTTGAGAAGATTCGGAACTGGGCGTCTTAAATTTTTCCTGAAATTTTAACAGCACTTATTTGGTGTAAAGGATCTGTTTACATAAATTAGAGAGGCAGGAAATACTTTTTTTTGGGGGGGGATGGGAAGCTATTGAAAAGTATGAAATTGGATATCTTAACATTTATCTTGAATTTTTTCCTTTCAATTTTAACACCATGTGTTTGGTATAAAGCCTCTGCTTACATAAATTAGAAATGCTGCGAATATTTTTGCTATCTTGGAATGGTATTAAAAGTTTGGAACCATTTAACATTTTTTCCTGAATTAACGCCATTTACAAGAAGTTTATTTAAAATCTTTACTATACTTATTGAAGTTTAAAGTCAACAAGAAAAAAATAACCATGCATTGGACAATACAATGATGTTAATAATGTATGATGAAATGCCTGAACTTTATTAAATTTTATTAGCACAAAAGTGTTAGCACTTAAAATTATTTTTAATTGTTAATATTGGCATCTCCTGGCCAGAAAAGTACTTCAATGTTTCTACGATTCTAAATCCACTCGCAATCAGGACTATAACTCAGCCTTCAATGTTTCCATGACTTTATATCCACTTGAAATCGAGACTATAATTAAGCACACATTAGGGATTCTGGAAATATTTTTGTTGAATTTTTTTAGGGGGAATTTAAAAATTTATAACCGGATGTTTTAATATTTTCCCCCCTCTTTTCAAGAAGTTTATGTAAGATTTTCATTGCCCTCATTTATTTAAAGTCAGCTAGAAAGAAATAAGCTTGCATAAGACCATGTAATATTATTAATTACGTATGACGATTTGCTGTCCCTTTAATAAATTTAATTAATGTTGAACTTTTTTTCTGCAAATTTTAATGCAGAAAATTATTTATCATTGCTAATATTGATAGGTACAAAGAAGATATTTTTATTATGGTGTTATTGCAGTATTGCAATAACGCAATAACTTTAAAATCATCTTATTTTAGCCCACTTACAGTTGAAGCACCACATTCAAGAAAATATGTTCTATTATATTCATAAGACTGTTATTTGAATGGTCCAGGCTTTATAACATGATAAACAGCAATCATTAAACTACATAATAAAAGGTTGCAAGCATTTTTATGTAACACAATACCATATTATAAAATGGGAAAATGATTAACAACCTCAACACTTTTGAAGGTCTTTCTTCATAGAAATTTACAGCAATCTGAGGACTATCTATTTCAGTGTTTTTATCTGATTTATTCTCAATCATAATCGACATGGTACTCGACCACAGTCGAATTAAAATAAAGTGCCAATAAATAATATGTTTATTTAATTTTCTTTCGAAATTTGTTTGCAGGTAAGGCATGCTCATTTTTCGATTTTTTTACGTAATTTTTGAAATTTGCTCATAAATCATCAGTCGAAGCTTATTTTGTATTCAAAAATTTATAATATATTATAAAAGTGTTCTTTTAGCTATTTTCTATAGAAGTTCTTTTAATTTTAATTTAAAAAAATTTATGCACAAAACACTCAAACCAACTTTCTTGAAGTTGACTAACAATTAAATGTTTTGTTATTTCAGTCTTTCGAAATATTTGTTAATTAAATATTATTTGTTTTGACATTAAGAATATTTAATTTTGAAAATTTTTAAAGAAGTCTCAAAAAACTTCACTGTCTAAGGGTGCATGCAAAACTTTAGTATTCCTATTATATGATATTCTTTAAAATAAAATAAAATAAAAACAGTAGAAAATCTTGAACTTTGAAATCATGATTTGCGGAAGTCAGAAAAAAAAATTCCCGAATTTTTCTTTAATATTAAAAAGAAAAATATTAAAAAAAAGTCTTAAAAGCTCAAGGAAAGCAGCTAAGAAATTTAGCTTCTCAAATAAAATAAAATGATAAAAATTGAATTACCTAGAAGAAATACAAAACTATAATAAAAAGTGCAGTTCTTTCAATATAAATGTGATTATTATAATTAAATGTTAAGATAAATTATTTTTTAAAAATTCACAAAATGATAATACAAAACGCAATTCATGGTTCATTCCATTAATTTAAATGAAACTGAAGTGTAGTGAAAACTTAAAAATTATTTCATTGACAAATTTTTATAATTTCTAATCAAATATTATTATTTTGAATAAGATAAAAAGAGGTTTCGTGGGATCATAAAGTGATTAATTTATAATTATCATTCTATTAAAGTCATGAATCACTAATTTTTGGCTCAAAGTGGAAAGAAAAAATTTCCAATAAAAAAA
Organism: Argiope argentata; assembly: GCA_026289955.1. NCBI lineage: Eukaryota > Metazoa > Arthropoda > Arachnida > Araneae > Araneidae > Argiope > Argiope argentata. The sequence continues at coordinate 2,326,344 of JAOUZG010033182.1, forward strand.
TCAAATGTCATTCTTTATATTATTTTTTAAGGTATGAAAATTCTATGGGATGTAATATAATAGCAAATAATCCTTAACTTATTCAAAATCTTTTTGTTCGAATGAGCTATCGTTTCATGCAAATGAAGTTTTGAATCAACGAGCTTAGATAAATAGATTGCTCTCTCTCTCACGATTTTATTTGAGAAATAATTTGATTTATTTGTTTGTTTAATTTTCAATGAAATATTATTCATTCGCTTTCAATTCAGCTACATTTCATTTAAATTATCTAATGTATCGTCGCGCCCCTTTCAAAGAAAAGTGGATAACTGAGTTAATGATAAATAATGGATGAAATTTTTTTGATAAAGATTAATCATTATAAAGATAATCATTAGATGATTCCTATAAAGATGAACCATTATTTTCATTCATGATTATGAGTGGCCTTTTTAAAAATAAATTTTTGTAAAGGACCTTTTGAATTAATCTTTAAAAGTAAAAAGGAATAAATAAAAAAAGTAGTACAAACTTTTATATAAAATATTAGAAACCTTTCTTGTAAGTTTTCTTGCATTTGTTTTGCTTTTATTATTTATGAGTCTGCTAGTTGCCTATTTAGATTTGCTTTTGATTTATTTTTACATAAAAAAGTTTAGCTTTATAGCTACTTATCAGTTCATTATATATATTTGAATATTTGAATCAGCATTAGTTATATTTTTTTTATCTCATAGGAATTTCAAAGCAATTTTTCGATTATACATTTACATCAAAAATGAAAATACGTCGCAAAACAATATTAAATGTATATTTTGGAATTTTTATTCATAACTGAACTTGTCAAGGTTGCTTATGAAAAACCTTGCTAATTTGTGTTTATAATTTTTATCCAAGAATGTTGTAATTTGTTTCTATTCATAAATGAACCCTGTCAAGGTTGCTTAGTGTTGTTTTTATTGTTGCTACTAATGGCACTTGCCATAGATAAGTTCGCTTAAATGATGCATCAACGTATTTAAGCCGAATGAAGCGTCTCTTGTTTTCAAGTAGCGCCAACTAGGGCCAAGAGTACGACTTTAGCTACTCACTCATTACAGTCGCTTGCACAGCTCCTTTTTACAGCGGGGTACAGTCACATGCCTTACAGAAAGAACACAGAAGAAAGAACACTTAGCCGGGACGCCTAGATCACGAGGAAGGCGTGCTACCTCTGTGCCAGGACTCTGACAATTTAACATTTTACTATGGATAATGTTATTATAACAATTTACAAGCAGAAACTGGTAGACAAAATCTAATGATCCTCGTTTTCAGAAAAAAAAAATCAATTCAAACCAATTTAAAAAAACCTCCGGTACAAAATTACGTGCTGATTGATGTTTTTCAGAACTGACACAAATAAAACTTAGCACTGGTCTTATCCACCATTGCACCCTCATCAGCATCAGTTTTAGCTCCATGTTCACTTGATAAAATATTTGAAACTATCTTATAGTAACTGTAAATCGGAAGTATAAAAATCGATCACAATTGATATTTAATAAAAAAATAACTGTTTGAAAAATTGTATTAAAATAATAAAATAGATTCTGTTAGCCAGAAAGTTTAATGTTAAAGTTCATTTAAAAAGTTTAATGCCACTTCTACCCTAAAGTAAAATTGTGGCAGTTTTTTTTAATGCTTTCTGCAACTGTTAGAGAAAATCAAGAAATTATTTTTTAACACTCTAATGTAATTTAATTTATTTGTATAACAATCCATGGTATTCACTTTATAATGTTATTATTTAGTAATTTTTACTCGTAATATCTTTAACTATAATGTGATCTTTTGATGTTTATTTTTATACGAAATTTAGTAGAAATAAAAAAATAATAATAAAATAACAACTAGGAAATTTAAATAAAAAGTATGTTTTGCTTTTATGTATTTCTTTCCTATAACTATTCATATCGTAATTCAATATCCTCATTTAAAAATAACTTTTTTAAAATTTTAATCACTAAGTAATAGTCATTATTTCTATGAAAAGCGATTATAAGAAGATTTTGATTTATTTTACGATAATTTTTCTAATAAAAAAAATCACTTTTTTATGATTGAAACTTTATTTCACAGCTTTCTTAATCTTGATGTTTCTCATGCTACTCAAAGCGATGGTTCTGAAATGTATGCTTTAGATTAATTTAGGCATTAAAAAGACACAAATAATATATAAATAAATATCTCTTAACTGTTTGAGGGCTGAAGAATACTTACCTTTACGTCCAGTGAAGCGCAATAGCGCTTCGCCGCACTCAAACGGTTAAACAAGCATAACACACACACACACACACACACACACACACACACACACACACACACA
>JAOUZG010033182.1:2328703-2360553 GCA_026289955.1 Argiope argentata
CCAGAAAAGCATATGGTAGAAAACTAAACCTAAAAAAGCTTGAAACTTAGATTCTGCAAAGAAATATCTCAAAAATATTTGTTTCTGCTAGAGATATTCAGTAAAATGTAATTTATTTTTAAAGCTCGTGTTTACATGAAATAAAAAAAGTCGGGAAAAAAATAAAGGGGAAATCAGAACTTACTTTCAAAACAAATAAATAACTAAATTTAGAATATATATATATGTAAATCAAAGAAATGTGTGAAAGATGGTTTTACAAATTACATACTTTCTAACGGACAAATTTGTTTTCTGTATAATATTATTTTTACTCTTATTATAAGTAGAATATATTAAACAGAGTACGCCAAATAAATTCTTGTTGTTATCAGTGAAATTTAAATATTTTTTTTATAATTTATCTTTTATCTATATTTTATAAGATTATGGAGATTTGTTCTGATTAAGAATATCTATTACTTTTATTTATTTATTTAAAATATGATTCAGTTTCATTAAAAAACATTTTAGCTTTAAAAAAATCTTTCGATTCTACTGACCAAAATACGGTAGTATGATAATATTATAAACTTCATTCATTTGTCTTGTCTTTATCTATATTCATTGTAAAAATATTGATTTTGAATCCAATAATTCCTAAATCATTTACAGAAAAAAACAATATTAAAAAAAAAAACACCACCAGAGAATTTTGCTCTAAAATTAATTTAGAAAAAGTATAAAAGTTATTATTATTATTTTGCAATGGAAACAGTGATGAAAAAAACTTCACCGAAAGATCTAATGAAAGAAAGATATTAACTAGAATTTCCTTTCAACAATACAAGGCATTGTGGCAAATACATTTTAGAATTTTTGGAAAAGAAATATTAAAGTTAATGAAAATCTTTCTGCGGGATTAAAATTATTACAACTGAAAAGTTATTAATATTATTATTTTTATTTTACAATGGTGCAAAATTTTATTGCGTAACTGGATGACATACTGAAAAAAAAGAGCTACAAATTCGATAAAAATGCTAATTAATTAAAAACCTAATTACAATTTCACTTTTGATGGCATCTCGAATAAAATATATTTTGATTTAAAAATCAAGCTTCTATTATAAAAAATTTAAATTCTTTATTTAAAAAGTTATTTTAGTTATTATGGAATCATTTTATTCTAGAATTATTTTTATTTTAACTAATAGCTCAAGAATATTTACTATTAAAAAATCGTTTTTACTTATATATTAGACAAAGAAATAATAATAATTAAAAGTACTAATTGTGATATATAATTGTAATATATCTTATATACTCAAGAAATGTGCTGTTCTACTATTTAATGTATATATATTTACTTTCAATTTTAAAGAAAAGCGGGAAAAATAATGTAAATACTATAATTTTTTACAAATGAATTCAAATATAATAATCTAACTATCCTAGGAACTGCCCCAAAAATTCACACTAAATATTGAAATTCAGAATTCAGAAGAATTCTGATATTCAGAAAATTTTTATTTTTATTAATTCGACAAAAGTTCAAATTATGTATATAATATCTGGGAATTTATTATTCACCGACGATACACCGAATCCAACAGATGGCAAGGGAGCTCTGTAAAAGTTGTTTTCTGACAATAGTCCCACAATTGTTAGAAAGCTCTACGGGCTTATTTAGTTGCAATGTGGGAAAGCAAAATTTTTTAGGTGGTGAAAAGTTGACAATGAAAATTGTTACGATATATTGTTACTCCCAAATCAATATTATTGTTTAAAGTTATATATATCAATATAATATATTTACAAGTAATTTATATCATCTACGATAACTTAGTTTGAAATTTAATAGTCTCCCTATTATGGTTAATAAAATACAATATTTAGATAGGAAAATTACTTAATCTGATGATGACCTTTATATACCCCCCCATATGCGTAAGAAAAGGCGTTGCGTTATTACATGAAGATGATATAATTAGTATTACCATTAGTTATAAAAATTAATACTAAAATGCGGATAACATCGATCTGAAAGTAAAATTAACACTCGAAACATCTAAAAAATGATCTTAAAATGGAATAAAGTTTAGATTTTTCGTGGCGATTAAATAATAAAGTAACTAAATAATTTTTGCTTTATTAACAAGATTTATTAATTTATCACTTACACCAGGACTTTTTAAATTTAATCTTATAACTAAATGTGGTAGAGTTTAATAATTATAAAACAATATAATAGCGGGTATAAAAACAATAATTATTGGTGCATTTGTCAAGAACTTAAATGTAATTTAAATAATAAATAAATTTTAACCAAAAATTTATCTTGATATTAATTATTGCGTATTTAAAAAATAGTATATATATCATTTTTTTCTACCTTTAATTGATTAATACTGCAATTTCCAATCTAGCTTAAAAAATAAAAAAAAATTGTACTCTGTTTCACCGATAGAGGAATAGTAATTTTTTTCATTCAAAATGATGTGGCTAGTAACAAAAGTTTAGAAAGTTTTTATTTACACATGGATTAGTTTTTTTTGAATTTATTCAACCTGAACAGCAAAATATTTTAAAAGCTTTTAATGTTTCTTTATTGGAAATTATCCCTCATAAAGCTGTTTATGCAAGAGTTAGAATTTTATTTAATTGCGAAACATTTATTAATAAGTAGTCGTCAAAATAAACTTGAAAACATTTGAAAAAACAGTTTTCTTGATCAAAACAAATGAATAACACTTTAATTTTAGACATTTCGATGATGTTTGAATTTTTTAAAATTTATATGCCGTGTCAACACTTTAAAGGAAAATAGCGAAATATTGAAAATATCTCTCTTTCATGTACCATTGATGCGAAATTGTATTGATTGGAATTTGTACCTTTTTCAACGTAAAACTCGTATGGTTATAAAATTTTCCCAATCACGAGATATTAAATCGTCTACTCATAATACAATTATAATACTACTTCAAGAGCGAAATTGAAGACATCTGAATTTCTTTTTTCCACCTCCCCCGGCATCCATCGATCCCGCTTGCTCCTTTGTGCCTCCCCCGCATTGAAAGTGGCGCCGGGACCATTTGATCCGTTGTTCTGGCTGAACTGAAATTCCCTTGCATACCATTTCGAAACGACGAGTCGTTGCCCGAGGTTTAATCGAAAAGCCTTCCGTATCGAATTCAATTGATGACAGAAGGGGGTGGGGGTGGGAGTGGGCGGCAGGTATTTTCCGGCCGGCCGGTCGGCAGCTGACTCTCCATCCTCTGGGGACAGGCTGGAACTCTTCCCCGGCCGATTCCCGCGAGGTCTGATTGTGCGCTTTTGTACTTCGCCATGCCAGCCTTCACTGTTTCAATAAGACTCCCCCCGCCAGGAGGATCTTCCTTTCACGGAGAGACCCTCCTCTCTCTTACTCCTGATGACTTTCTCTTCCCTCTCTTCCTTTTAGGTTTTCCATTTACCCGCTCAAAAGACCGCCGCGTCCCATGGCGACGTGGAGTTGATGTCTGCCTTTTGTGGAGATGACGGCGTGGATTCTGGAGAGGATGAATCCGAACCCCTCTCCCTCCTCCTCTCTCCCATCTCTCTCTCTCCGTCCTTCCTCTGAGGCATCCCTCGCTGCTCTCTGCGTGTTTATTGTGGGCTGTTTGTGTGGACCGATCGAGAGAGAAAGTCTTTCGGTACCTTCCCTTTGTCTCGCTCGCTTCCTTGTCTACCATCGGCAATCCTATCAAATCGACGCCCTTTTCATAGGGCTCTTTTCTAACCAATCCCAACCCACTCCCATCAAAGAGGAACGCTATTTTTTCCTTCCCTTTTCTTCTATCCATCATTACTTTTTTTTGCTCCCTTCTCGCCCGTGTTGCATACTCTACGTGATATTATTTTGGTCCGTGGATTGGTTTTTGGAGAGGTGGGAATTTAGCGTCTGATGGGAGCCGTGCCGCTGACTGCAGCCTTTTTTGCTTTTCATGCTTCCATTCTGCGGGCAAAAGCGATTCATTAGATTCCCCATTCCAGAAATATGTTGAAGGGAATTTAAATGGGGAGGATGCGAGGGTATTAAGTGTTGTTGCTCCTTGCTCAATGTTTGGGAGCTTGGGGGAGAGTCTGGTGGGGGCGAGAATAGTTTTCGAAAAGGTTATAAAACCTGCAAGTTTGCTGTTTCCCAGTTGGTTCTTTATAATAAATTTTTGTCGGGAAAACTATTAATTTTGCATAATAGTGATTTTACAGTGAAAAAAACAAAAGTTATAAAAATATATTCTGTATTTTTAACGTTTCTATTGATGCAGATTTCTTGAAATAATACGTCCCTAAAATAAAATATCTGTCTCTAAAGTCAAATAAAAATAAGTTATTTCTAATAGCAATTTCAATTATCAGAAGACCTAATATTTTGCATTTATAATAAATTATCAGTACCCGCAGGGCGTTGCCTGTGGCTTAGCATCCAAGAAGAAAAATGAACTTTAAACTTCAGTCCAGCCTCCCCCCGATATGGCACGGACATGTTACGCAACATCAAACATAAAAATATGTTTAGAAATTATCAAAAATAGCTGCAAAACAGTTTTTAACACACATTCAGAAATATTTGCACAGTTACAAAGATAAAAATATATGTCCGTAGACAAAACACTAGCGGTCATTTTGAGGTTGGATTTCCTTTTTTTTGGCATGAATTTTCAATAGCTGTTTAAAATCAGACGCACGCAAACAAAGAAGTGTATTTCATACGCATACACAGCTCTTGCTATTTGCAAATGCGCAGTTTGCGGATTTCGTGCAAGCGTGGATAAATTAAAATCGCAGTTATAAAACTCCTTTTTTCATTTTCATATGACTTTAATGTACTAAAATCTTTTCCAATTAATGCTCTACTAAATGGTATAAATATCTCCAATATCAGTTGACTATTTCTCGAGTTTTTATGGTTCCAACATACAGACGCTTTCAGGAGACTTCATTTTGTACTAAGTATAGATATCTCTACTAACGCGCGAAATTTCAATGAATTATTGGAATTAAATGAAACGCACTCTTAATTACCATGTTAGATTTTTTATTAAAAGGATTCTGTCTATTTCTGTTGCATTATTTTACATATTTTGTCACAATATAAGAAATCACAAGAATTAGTTTCACAATAAAGAATATGTATTTATTAGTTTGAATCAGATCATTACCTAAAAGAGAAGAGAACTTGCCCATTGACTAGTCTAACTAATATTTTTTAGAATAAATCATCTAGAATTTTAGGAAATATTCAGAATTCTCTATAACATAAAAAAATGATAAATAACTTTCCTTTTATATTACCGTAGACAGAATTTAAATTACAGATAAATAACTTAATAACCCATCACTCTATTAGCTAAGTAATCGAGAATTCGTACTGTAATTTAAACAACTAATTTAAATACAAACCACATAAAAAATGAAAATAAAGAAGGAAAAACATATATTTACAGAGATTTACAATCTTCCTATTTTTTTTAAATAGACAAAAAAGTCATTGAAACTCACAAACTGTTGTTTGTTGATCAAAAATCTGTTAAAAATAAAAAGTTGAAATTCGTAAATAAGAATTTATTTCAGTATTTTAAAGTTTTCTTGCAAGAATTATTTTGGTACGTGTTTAACAAGTGTGTGCCCATTAATAGAAAAAATCATTTTCATTTTTCATTGGTGATAAATTATTTTTTAAATAAATACAGAGTTTGCAGGGTACCTTCATAAAATGAAGATATTCTTCTCCTTTTTTTACAAAGCGACTCATTTGGTACTCTAAATTGATTAGTTTGATGGCACTTTAAAAACTGAAATCTTATATAACTACATCTCGGACAAAAAATGTTTTTTTATGCTCGGACACAGTAATAAATTACTCTTATTTATTTCATTTATCACATATTTTGTAGAAATGCAGTGAAGAAAAATAATTATAACTGTACATCTGAGTTACATACTTAAAATGTACATACGAACTTAATGTACAGTTTCCTTACTTAAATGTACAATTGTATATCTGTTAATGTATTAAATTGTATTACATATTTAAAATGTGAAGATGTATAGAAGGAAAATGACCCAAATAGGCTGAATTAAAATATAATAATGGCATCAAACAAAATGAGAAATTAAGATACCAAAAGTGATATTTTCCCGATTAAAATTTTTTTTGATGAACAATCCAGTACTATGCATTTAAAGTAAATAACTTCTCAATTGTGTTATAGATATTTTTGTACCCATAATAATAACAAAAATTTGAATTTTTGCTATAAAGATATAAAATTGGTAAAAATAAATCAAATGTATAGTTTTATTTATAACTGAATAATTTTATGAAAGATATCAACCAAAACAATAAATAAGAAGCTGTTATCTCTAAATTGAGCCAGTAATAAAAGATTTTTTGGCAACAGTTCAAGATAAAATTAGATAAATTATGGTAATTCTACGATTAATTTCCAGACAGCTTCCAGAATAATAGAGGAATCAATAATTTCTGGAAAGATCCTTTGAAATCTACAAAAATCAAGAATGAGCACCCTTCGACGAGTTTCTGAACAGCCTGGTTTCATCCGTTGTAGAACAATCTCTTGCTCTCGGATTTCTCCTTTCAAACGGTGCATCATTTTGACTTTTTATTATCATGTGAAAATATGATGTTGTTTTTGTTAGGGTTTTTTTTTAAGTAATTGAAGGCAGTGAATAATTGAAGCTTGAAATCTCATAGGAAAGAATAAAGCATAAATGGCAAGGTTCATCAACAGTTTTTGATCTCATATATTTTTTACCTTTTTTTTCCTGTATTGCCTATTAGGTACGTTTATTTGAAAGCATATGCGTTTTTAAAATGTTTATCTGCTCTTACCAGTATTGCTTTATTACTATGTATGCTTTTTTTTGACAGTAGATGTGTTTTTAAAAGGCTGACAAAGAGCTACGACACCATAGCAAAATAGATCCAGCTCCAAAACTTTGTTTGCCAACTAGAAAAATTGGAAATGAAACTTAAAAAAAATATATCATTATACCTATGTATGCCTATATATATAGAGAGAAAGAGAGACCGATAGAGAAATCTCGTGATTGTTTTAAATTGATTTAGACTAGTTAATGACTTAAACTAAAGAAAACATATAATGATTTTAAAAATAATGTTCTCACATGATAACGTGACATTTTCAATCTAGATTTCATTTTTTTAAAACTTTATTTATTAAAAATATTTACAGAGGGGGCAAGAAGAAATCGATTAATTTTTTCAGGCAAATTCAAAATTTTTAAAAAATTCTAATTTATTTTTCGAAGCAATAAGCAAGTTTTTGTATAAGACGAATACATGAACACCGTTAAGATCCAGATTTTTTGGAATAAAAATGGACTAGAAACTTTATAGGAAGTTAAGACTTAACTAATACCATTGCTGAAATTCTTTATGGGAGATCGGATAGGAAAACCTGATCTATCAATAGTCTGTTAAAAATAATACTTTTATTTGGATGAAAAAACATACATAACTTATTTACTGCTACAACATTTCCACCTTACAGAGAAGAGGCTCAACTTAACTCTAGAATGTATGACTTTTATTTCCAAAAAATACATGCAATTGGAATAGTTGCATGTAATATAGGAAAATTTTTACTAATTTTTTTTAATTTATAAATTTTTAAATGAGCCAATGGCTGCATAATGAATTAAGTAATATCTTAATGATACACATCACGTTATAAAAATTCTAAAATAAAAATAAATGCCCTTTTTCATCAAGATATTTTTACAATGAAAAAAAAAATTCCATGATTCTGATACTTCACTGATTCTTTTGATAGAACTATTCCTACAACAACCATCTTGGTATTTTCCCAAGCTACCTGTTTTAATCTAATTCTACTAGTAATATGTAGCGTTGTTTTCTACAAATGTTTATAAAAAAGCATTAAAAATGGATTTCCAAACCCTCACTTTTGCCTTTTAGAAGAGTCATGTTAAGATTGTAAATGAGAATAAAAACTTGTAGCCAAATTGAAGTGCATTGAAGGGTTAAATTACCTATAGTAATAGCAATTACCACAGCAATAACATCGTACATTAGTTTAAAGACACATGATAAAAACATGTATATATTAAGTGTTAAATGATTCAGTATAGCTGCATAGTAGTTAAGGTCACCGTAGAAAATGTCATATGATTTTGATGAAATAACTATGAATATCAAGTAAAATTATTCTCAAAGCAATGACACATAAGAAAAAAAAATGCCTGCAATCTTATTGTCAAAAATACCTGAGACAATATAAATTTAAAAAGGAGAGTACGTTATTTCATAGTTTAGTTGCATAATTTCCGAGATAATTACTTTTTTAAAGAACAGTTTTTCCTTTTATTATCTTTTTTACTTCGCTGATCTACGAATAAAGAAAACGCTTCTTTTCGCAAAAATTCTAGGCATACTGTAGTAGCACCCAGGTGGTGTACAATATAGTAAGACCTTAATCAATATTTGCAAAATTGTATAATATAAGGGAATATTGATTACTATCTTATAATATCGCACAATATTGTACAATATTGTGCAGCAGGCTATGCTATTTGGTTAAATTTCCCTTGATAAAGAAAGTTAAGGAAACTGCAATACCAAGAATTCTGTAAAATTACTAAAAGCAAAGTTAAAAAAATTATTTAGCACATTAAAATTTCTATAAATTTTAAAAAACCTACTTGATGTATCAGAAGGAGTTCTGAATTAAGTTTTCCGAAATGTCAAGACAGTGGATCTTGGAAAGAGGAAAAAGAAAAAGACTAAAAAGATTCCCCAGATGCGTGGAATGTTCTGCTTCAAAACTTTTTATTATATTTTTAAGACAAACCAAAAACCAAAGAGTATAAAAAAAGAGGAATACGGCTTTCCGATATTTTAAACTTATTTTTATAATTACTCAACCTTCTTTGCTTTAAAGCCATTTTTCGTATTTTTCTTCCTCGTCGCATGCACGGGGGAGGGAGGAACTGATAAAACCCGAAGGAAAAAAAAACTACCTTGAATTCACCTTTTTTTTCCTTTCTAATCCTCCCCCCCCACCAATACCATCCCCCCCATTCCCACACTTTCTTCATACAAAGACCCCAACCGAGGCATTTTTAACTTTCTAAAGGATTTTTCCCTCCGAGTATTTGTTTTTGACGTACATTCTCTTTCTTTCCTCTTTTTTCAATTTTTTTATCGCTTGTTTTTTTTTCTTCCTTTTTTTAAAAATCTTACTTCCATGCCTCTCTTTTTTTATTCCTTCGCCACGCCGGTGCGTTTCTTTTAAGGGAAGGCACGCTCTAATAGATGGAAGAGATTTATTCGCATGAAAGTGCGTGCATGTGTATGTATATTTATCCCCAAGCGGGCACCACTTCCTAGAGGCGAGGAGACTGCATTTGCATCGCGGGAGCAGGGAGAGATTGGAGGATGGAGAGCAAGGGAAGTAAGAGTCAACATTGAGGCAAAAGAGACACCTCTGGGCGGGGGAGGGTCGGTATTTTGCTTCGGCTGTTCTTTCTTTCTTTTCTCTGCCGGTGTTTTAAGGGGAAGGGGGAGGGGAGGGAATGACAGAGATTGGTGCCTTCAATCGCCCTGCGGCCTAGTAAGTGTGCTCCTCGCTCCTACTATCATCAGATGCCGCAGTCCCTGGGGTCGCTTTGATAGGGAAAGGGAAAATTGTGGGGGGTTGCCGGATTTTGTAATTTATCGCCCTCCCGAATTTTTCTCGGAGGAGGAGAAGGAGGTGGAAAAAGAATTTCTCATTCATGGAGTCATTAAACTGATGTTATAATTTAAACACTCGCGCTCGAGTAGGGAAATATTATATGGAGGGTAGAGATTTCTTTGACTTTTTTTTATCTTCCCTTCCACCCCACCCCCTTCTCTCTCCTCTCCATCTCTTTTGGTTTCGTTTGAAGTTTTATGGTGTGGATAAATAGCTAAATATTACCGATGGTTTGGATTGGATTTTTCAAAGAAAACGCAACGGGAGTCGAACAACTTTAAAGCCATTAAAGAAGTTCAAAAAAATCATCAATTGGAATCCTTCTCAAGTCCATTTATCTCTTGAAAGCGTTCAAAGCTCTTTTCACAGTTCTTCATGCATCACGTACCTTGTTCAACATGTATTGTATTTAATTAAAAATCGATCTAAAAATACTGTCCTTTGAACAAGAGTTAAAGGACGTATGAAATTCCCATTAAAACATCTTAGTAGGATAATTTTTTCGGGTTGATTGCATATCTTGATTGATATAGTTGCTACATTCTGTACATTACGATTTTTTTATAGAAAGAGGATCAATCTAAAAACCGTAGTCACGTTAAAATTTGGAATAATCAGTAAATTATTACGACTTTTTTCTAAGAAGCGACTGCAGTCATATCTTGCTTAACGAGCACCACTTATAATGAGTGATTCCCAATGAGAGTAAAGCAAAATGTGGAAAAATGATTCTCTTAACGCGCAATGCTTTTCAGAATGAGTGACAAAGAGACATCGTAGCGTCATGCGCCGGATTGTACTATATCATGGATATCAATCTGCATTAAATATTTTTTTGAAGAGAATATTTTTTTTTCATGGAAGAAGTTTAAACGGTAAACGTTATCGTACGTGACAATTAAAGGTTTCATTAACCGATGGCTGACATAATCTAATCATTAACCAAAATCTGACATAATCTGCTTATGTCAGATTTTGATGAGATTATGTCTCTGGCCAAGATTATCACATTAAAAGTGAAAATCAACGACATAGATGGAGTGGTGGGAAAATATGACCTAAATTGCATTAGACTGAATGGAGCTGCATTTTATGTCACAGCAAAAAGCTGCGGAAGAGATTTAATGAGGACAGAAGAAAATAACAATCTCAATAGAACAATAATCATCCAGTAAAAGAAACAGACGCTGAAAGCATGGGATATTATGTCGTATGTCAAAAAACATCACTCTACTTGCATAGTAGTAATGTATGTCATTGCTGTCAAATTTAAGAGAGTACAAAATTTACTTTTAAAATAAAATGCATGATAAATAATAAGTTACATGGTTATAAATTTGCATTTTTATAGGAATGGAACATTATTTTATTTTCGTATGGATTCCTGTGAATAACAGTTGGTTCGCTCCTTCAGTGTTTCGAATTACAAGTAAAAATCGAAAATAAATTATTCTCTTTGAGCTGGGCTCCACTGCTTTATGCCGGATTTTGTTTGCCTAGATTTAGTGATTTGGCCTTTAAAACTTTCTGAATGATTTTTCGCCACATGAAACTCTGATAAAATACAGTTTTTAGACATTATCATGTTAAAAGGTCACAATTTTATAGATTTTTTAGATTTCGAGCTTGCAATTTGGAAAATATCTCTTCTCCCAAATTAAATACAGTACACTTTAGCGTTACAGATCTTATATAGAGAAAGGACTGGACAAAGAACAGGAAAAAAAGCGGATAGGCCGGAGTTCTATAATCTTATTTCTTTGTCCACAAACTTCAGAAAACAAAATTTTCATACCGAAAACCCACAGTTATAATAAGTATCTGCTCACTTCTTACTGAATACTAAGTCATCTATTTATCTCAAACAACGTAGAATGTGAACGTGGCCATATGAATCGCATGAGCACTTGCCGGATTTTGATGTTACTCCTGAGACTAGTTGCTCTATAACACGTCATTTCCCCTCCATTATCTCTACAACTTCTCTTTGTTCATCACACATTTTAAAAACTTCACTGTGGTACATTAAAAAAACATCAAGCGTATCTCCAAGATAAATTTTCGAATATGTACTGTGTGGTTACAATCGGTAACAGCGGCAACGATTGGGGTCCGTTGCACATTGACTAAACACAGAGCAATGAGCAAAAAGCTACGTTTTTTCTGTCATGATTTGTATTCGCCCACGACCCGTAAGAAGAACTTGGCAGACGCCCACTTCCTTCAATGCTGCCAATGCAAACCTTGCCTTTCTCAATTAATTACGATTAAAAAAAACTAGCCCGGATAATACAGAAGCCGATTAACCACAAACCGGATACTCAGGAGTGTATTGTAAGCAAAATTTAATTCAAATCTAATGTGGAAGAAAAGATCTCATATTAAAATAACCCTCTTTAGTTGGTCCTTTTTTCCGAAAACGAGTAATGCGTTTACTCAATAAATATACCGATAAATAATTCAGCTGTTGTGTAATAGATTCTATCTATACTAATACAGTTGCTCTGAGAAACAACATTTTATTAAAAAAGAGAGCATTTGATAGGTGGACATATGGATTCCTTGGATAAAAATAATTTAAATTACAAATATTTTTTAGTATAAAAGTCAATGTGTGAAGGAGACTGTTTATATAACTCAAAACTGAAAAGCAATAGATCAGGAAGTATTCAATAAAATTCCATAAGTTATCTTCACATTTTTAGACTTTAATATTACCGATGGTTTGGATTGGATTTTTCAAAGAAAACGCCTCAGGGTGGAATCAGGTCTCGAATCAGAGCCTCAGGGTTTCAGATTCGAGACCTGATTCCACCGAAGAATCGTAGTGTAAGGCGGTCTGCTGCACATAAATATGCTAGGGCCAAACGTCCTCTGGTGTTGTGTGGAGAGGGAGTGTCAGCTCAGATGTCGTCCACGTCTTCTGATCGCGTTTCAAAATTACGAGATCCATCCCAAAATATCCCTAGCGTTGCTTTACAACGAGGCATTCACATAACTAAACTAAACTAAATGTAGACTTTACAAACCTAAAAAATTATACTTACACGTCAATGAGTATACTTCTAGTCGCACAGACTAGTCGGTAGTCAATTTTTATCCATTCATTTTTTCTCCAGTAAACTGACAGTGGCATTTTGAATACACGCCTTCAAATTTTGCAGATATGTTATCTTGATCAGTACGTGGTGATTGTATCGATCACTAAATATAACTGTTTCGTGCAATTGCACCTTTCAGGGAATTTTTCATGCAAAAATTGACTAACATTAAGACACGAGTGAAATTGTGCCCTATCTTATTGGAAAGTTTTGACCAATGGTTAAATTGTGTTTAAATCCACGCCAGATATTGAACATGAAATTGTCTCTCTTCATTTCACGTGAAATTATAGAAATCTTAAACTCCTACATTCTAATGCCACATTTTACCGTATCACCGGAGTAGAAAATATTTTCCGAAAAGGGAACACTTACAACAATGTGAGTCAATATATCCATCGTAAACTATCAGTGCTGAAGTTAATTTGTAGGCTGTAATGAATGACGAGTTTACATCTTATTAGCATAAAGAAGTATTCTTTTGGCGGCTCTCCACAGAGGAGCAATATTTGTGCCAAACAGTCCTCTGGTATTTTGTTAAAAATGATGTGTGTTTTATTAATATTTTAAGAAGTGGTGGCAACAGCAACTTTTGTTGTGGTATGTTTTTAAGTGTTGGCAAGAACGACTATATTTGTTTGTATACATAAAATTTGGGATTTTTCTTTCGTTGGATCAGAAAATAAAAGTCATTTTTTAGCTATAAAGTTTATTTCTTTCCCACCTTCTTCAAGTAACTGATCAGTTCCTGTGTGAAATGGAGTTTTAAGTAACTGTTTAATTTCTGGGGCAAATTAGCCCACACTACACTCTTTTATACAAGGCTTGGTGCATTTCTGATAGTCATCCAATTCTCTGACAATAGTGTACATTGATTTTGTCAGACTGCTTATAACCGCCAGTCGTACCTTCTTCATTTGAAGATCTGAAACAAGTAGGTGATCCTTTTCCTATTTCTAAAGAATATTATTTGCTTCCATAAGTGACGTAATCAAGCCAGAAGAGTCAGTTAGGATGGTAATTTCTTTTGGTTCGGTGTTTGAAAGTTTCATTGCACTTAGGTATTGAATTGAGTATCAATGAACCATATTAAACACTGACCTTTCTCTTGTGCTGACCCTGTTTTTCTGAAAACTATATCACATGGGAAACGAAAAAAGAAGAAAAAACTTTACTAGTTATTTTATCGCATATTGAAAGTCATTTGTTATTATTTAATTATTTTATGGGTAGTTAAAATCTAAATTCGCAAATATAATGTATGAATATCGATATATTCATAGCCCAAATCATAGAAGTACAGTTAATTCAAAAGCCTAGTCTTAGCGCATCAACTTTCAATGAAAAAGAATCTGCCTGTAATTGCCATTTTGATTGTTTTAAGCAATAAATTATTTTAACTGCTTTTCTGTATTCTGCATCCACTCTTGTTATTATTATCTGAAACATTTTTTAAAAATAAAGAAATCTCGAATAATAAGTATTCGAATATTGGATTCCTAGTTCCCCGAATGATGAGCTCATTCTAAGAGTAAGAGAAGAATCCTGAAGACATTGATTCCGAATCAAGTATGAGACGGCGAGAGAGCATGGCGTCGTTCCCTTGCCTTGACACACTGCTAATATGGACGGAATTATAATCTAAATACAAGAATTCAGTTTTAAGACGCGATTAAAAACAGCGAACAATTGATTTGACCTGATATTTTAAAACAGAATAAAGCAATAAATTTGCTATTGTACAAATTCCCAACAATGTTATTTCTGAAATCATTAAATTAATATAATATAATACATTTTTCTAAGAAATAATCTTTTGTCGACAGTTATATGTATGTTCGAAAATCCAGATCATGCCTGGATCTAATTAATCCAAACAATTGGATTTCTATTGTATTAAGTTGAATGCTTTCTCATCGTCGGATTGGTTTTAACTTGCCTAAAGAAATATTTCTAAGCATTTCATATTTAGTTTATGTATGTATATGATGTAATAATAATACGATGCAATATATGTAATATTAAATTTGGTGAAAGTATAGTTATCTAAACTGCAACTCATCCAGAAGAGCTAAAATTAAAAAAAATATATATTGATTTGAAATTATTTTTTTAAATTGCATTTTTTAAATCTAATTTGTTTGCTTTTCCATTCTAAGGGTTCAATTCTCTTTTTTTATGTTTTCATTTTGTAAGAACGATGATTAAAGAAAAAGGAAACAAGTTATAATAACTAGGTTAATAAAAGACATAAATTCTACGCATTTTGAAATATTATGATAATATTAACATTTTACCAAATATAATTGGTCATAATACTATATGTTTCGTTTCGTTGTTGTTTCTAATGGCACTTACCGTGGAAAAGCTCGTTGACGCAATCAACGATTTCAAGCCGAGGATGCGTCTCTTATTTTAGTAGCGCCAACTAGAGCCGAGAGTACGACTTAGCTACTTACGCATCACATTCGCTTGCACAGCCTCTTTTTACAGGGGGGGAGCAGTCACACATCTCACTGAAAGAACAGATGAAGAACAACCATGAATCGAAAAGGGCCAGATCCAGGATTTGACCACAGGACGGAGGAACCACATGACAAGAGGAAGAGGCATTACCTCTGTACCAGGACGTCGGCTTTTCACTTCATTCATGTATTTTAATAATATTGAATACAAGTGTGGTTAACGGAAACTCTGGAGTCAAAATAGACAAATCAAAATTAAATCTACGATCGCAA
The DNA here is from genome assembly GCA_026289955.1 of Argiope argentata. Classification (NCBI taxonomy): domain Eukaryota; kingdom Metazoa; phylum Arthropoda; class Arachnida; order Araneae; family Araneidae; genus Argiope; species Argiope argentata. Next base: position 2,344,310 of record JAOUZG010033182.1, read on the forward strand.
ATTTCAAGTTATCATGCTGGTAAAAGCAGACCAACTTTTGAAAAAACGTATCTGGTTTCAAAGAAGCATACATAATAATAATGCAATACGTAAAAGCGGGTAAAAATGTATGTGATTAAAAAGATGTTGATGAATATTTTCTTTTATGCTTTATTCATTGCCTACATGGTTTCGAGATTCAATTATTCGTTGCCTACAATTGTTCAAAGCCCCTTAACGAAAACAATATCATGTTCTCACATGATAAAAACATGAAAATGAATACCTAAACCACAAGTAAGAAAAAGGCAGATTACAGCTAGTTTGTGAGTAGCTCATAAAGGATCACTGCGAACACAATTAATTAATTGTTTAGAGACGAAAACTAATCCTTCCTTTAAGAGGCAATATAGCTGCTATCAGATCAGCCCTGGATTATAGAGAGGGTAACTAACCCAACCAAAGTTCCTTTTCGTTCTCATATATTTTTCTTTTTTTATATATCATTTTTATGAAATATGGCTTTGCAAAAAAACCCTTATAAAATGGGCAAATTAAAATTAAGTCATTTATCATTCATTTTTATACATAAAAAGCGGCAAGCACTGAAGATCATTTATTGCGTGTTTGTTATTTTATAATCCTTTTTTTTTTTGGATATAAATTATTGAGTTGAGTAGTTTAAGATGAAAAGGTATGCGGTAGTAGGTGGGGGGGATGAAATCATTATACTTACCTGCTAAACTATCACATCATCTTTCATATAATTTTTTATTGACCAAACTATAAGAAATTTATATTATATACCAGGTTATTTAATATCTTTGAAATCCAAATAAAACTTGATATCTTGGATGAAATTAAATTTTTTTGGCTACTTATGGATAAAATACTTTTAATTGTAATATTTTGATATTCTTTTAAAATGTAGGATATTTTTTGATATGGCGAATCACCTTTTATTTAAAATGAATATTTTAGTTAGAAATATCAATAAATGAATATTTTGTTTAAATCAACTATTCCTTCGTATTAGGTATCACCTTAACGATAAATAAAAAAAAACTATCTATTCTAAGAATTATGAATTAGTATTTCAAGATAAAATTTCAAAACTAGTAGACTTTCAACGTAAAATTCATTTTTTGATCAATTTTTTTAATTTATTGTAATTAAATATACTATGACAAATTTGTACATCCACAATCGAATTCTAATATATCTGAAATTATAAATACCTGAGAATTATATTCTTTTAATGTATTTTTTCTCATCAAATAGTTTCTTTCCTCTCTATCTCCGAGTATAAAACAACTCTTATTTTACTATGTATAAATAATAATATTTAATCTTTTAAAAGAATCTAATAATGCAAATGGAATGAAATCCTATTAAATGCTGTCTTTTTCACCTGTTTGTTCACCTACAAAAAATATTCTAAGAGTTTCAAGGAATCAGCATTACAAACTTATTTTTTAAAATAAGCTATAAGTAAACTACTTAAAACAATAATTCTAAGCAAAACTAATTGTGGATCTAGAGCATATTAAATAGTGAAAAACTTTTCAAGCGCATTCTTTTTTTGACAAAGGTACTTTTCAGAACCTAATAATATTCGAATTTTTAAAACCTTCAAAAAAAGTTTAATAGCGGATATTTTCCCTCAATGATTCCAAAAACTCATTGATTTATCGAATAGAATTATTCAAGACTTTTTTTTAATCTGATGAAAATAGCAGCGTCGTTAAATATTCACAATTTGAGCCATCGGTCGTGTTTTACAATTTTAGCACCCTTTGATCTCAATTTCTTTAAAAATTCAAACTTTAATTGGAGAGACAGTATTACAGAATTATACAGAGTACTTATTCAAGTAAAATTCGTTCCCTTAAACAAATTATTGTTTTATTTTTTATGTACTTCTGGCCATTCAATTATACATACCAAATAAATTTGCATTACTCAATGTCTATAAAACTTTCACTAATTAACAAGAAATTAAATTTTTAGAAGCGAATTTTTTTCAAAAATTTCTAATTTATATTTACCTATCAAAATAGTCTTTATTATCATCAGGATTTGGGATTTGGAATTCAATTTTCTAAAATACGGAGATACAAATTAATTTTTTTTAAAAAAAATCAGTACTATCTATTTCAAATTTTATTTTGGATTATTCATTCTAAGATTAATTATGTGAATGTTATTAAAACAGAGAATAAAACATTATCGATTACTGATAGACTAAATACAGGGCGCGAGATAAATTCATGAAAATTTCAAAATGTCCTAATAAGAAAAGTAATTCGTTTTGAACATATTCCGGCAAAAATTGTGTTTTGCCGGAATATGTTCAGATTGGCTTTAGATTTTTTTCCCAATTAAAATTATTTAAAAAATGACCAAAAGATGGCATTTATATGTCAAACTGAAAGGTTTTATACAAATTTGGAAAACAGAGCAAGTAATTACGATACTTTTACGATCATGTAAAATAAAACGGAATTCCTGCATGTCTCTTGCAATCTTCTACTAATTACCTTCTTCAATTCCTCATAAATCTCATCGCAAGTTTTGTTTTGAATAAAATGCGCTTACACTACTCAAATTTATTTTTCTTGAATGAAATTCAACGGAAACACTCGACATACAATTAAGAAATTACATATTCGAGTTTTTTGTACAAAAATCAGAAACAATCCTTGTCTCCTTTTGAATGAATATATGCATCATTTTCAGAATGTTTAAAAATAATATAAAACAAAACTGTACCTAGTAAAATGTTTTTATCCAAAATTTTAAAAAATTAATTTGTTCCTTGGACTCTAGTTACAATGTAAAAATTGTAAATAATAAGTAAATTATTAATTAAAGAAATAAATAATGAATTTATAATTGGTTAAATTATAAGTTTCAAAATTTTTCAAGCATGAAAATTGTAACTCCAAAGTAGTTAGTATATTTTTATAAAAATGTGATTGATTTTAATTGAATTTCAGACAAGATAGATCCAATGATTTTATACACTAATAAGTAAATATTTTAACCAGTTATGTTTATTATATGACAGTGATGAAGTATAAATTGATAAAATTCCAAGAAAAATATATATCTTCATATTTTCTACAATTATTATTATAGCTTCATTCAACAATATATTAACAGATTGCATCTTCTTATTTTTACTAGTGGTTTTTTAAAATTTGTCTCTAGAGTTAGGATTTAAAAAAATCATATTTAGTAGATTTGTATTCGGAATTCACACACACATGCACTCAAAAATCTGCTACACGATTAAGTCCACTGCAAAATACACTCTTTTAAGATGTGTTAACATCGATTTTCTATTGAGTAAAATACTTTGTCCATTTACATTTCTTATATTTGAAAATACAGCGCATTATATTCCATTTTTTCAGTAAAGATAAAACCTAATTTAACATGTATTTCTTTGATGTTTTTATTGAAGTGATTACGATTAAAATTAACTTCTAAGTGGCTTCTATTACAAAACTCATTTCACTCTATTTGCCATGTCTTTTCAAATGGTAACAGGTGATTTCTCTTGGAAAATAATTGTTGAAATATCCATCGATAAGTCTAAGAAACAAAAACTTCTAAGAGATGGATTATGCTTGCCAAAATCTGTTCTAATTCATGTAAATTCAAATTTTTCATGTAGTCTTTTCAAAAAAAAATTTAATCTAACGATATTTTGTTAGATGAGGCCCAGAAAATGATCGACGAATTTCAAGAGGTTTTCAATCTATTGAATAAAATAAAGATACAACAAAGTATTGTAAATACATCAATGTATTTACAATAATCAAACTTTTCATGATGCCTTTTTTCAATCAAACTGCCCTTGATGCTTTCTTTATTCAAACTGTCCATGATGCTTTTAAATATATATATATATTCGCCAAGTGTTTAATTCAAATACTTAAATGCTTAGAATATCAATGATTAAACACTTATTTAGTTTCTCATAAGAAATTAAATAATATTTTCAGATTTAAGGGAAAGGGAAAAAGTTAAATATATGAAAGTTTCTTGAGGAGTTTACCAGCATTCAAAACATCAATGCCAATATTCCGCTTTATGTTATGGTATAATTTTCCCATTTTGACATAAAATCGAGGTAAGCGTTTTATTTTGAAGGTAAGACAATTAGAAAAATTACCAATGTGATGAATGTATCTGTTTCAAAAAAGGAGATACACTGTTTTTCATTAATTAATGTTATATCTCTTCAGTTCCTATGATGTTTCACAATGAACAATTCACGTGATAAATTCTAACTTCTTGAGCTTTAATTTGTGAGAATCGTGAATTATTAATGGCTTAGACTTATGTTACCTTATAAAAAGAATAAGAAAATTGTTAATGTGGAATCGTTGACAACTTTAAAGAAAGTGTTTAGAAGACTTCAATAAAGATAAGCCTAAAAGATCGTCAAACTCCATTTTAGTGTCAAGCTTAAACTCTTTACCAAAACTTTAAAAGTTGTAATAAAAGAATACGCGCTTTTAAGTGTTTTTTTAAAACTTTGTTTTATTTACCTATATACTGGATACTCAAATAAAATTATTTTTTTTATCACAATGAATGCCACAAAAATTTACGAATTTCGAGTCGCTGAAAATAAACGATTTTTAAGACAGCGCAAACTATTCATTACACACTCTTTCTCTCTCTCTCCCTTTTTTTCTCCTTTCGACAGATCCTCTTTCATTAATGTTTGAAAAGTGAATACTCAAACAAAGTTGCTTTTCCTGCGAACGACGTGGTAAGAGAAAAAAAAACTTTACAGGCACTCGCCGGCGCGAGCAAGGCAGAGCTTTTCTCTCAGAGCGGCAACCCTGCAAAGTGGAAATCGCTAGAGGGCTAAAACACAGCCCAGCCTCCCCATTACGCCGGCATTCCCGAAAGAAAGACACGGCGATGAGTTATTGAGCAAATAGACATTAAATTCCGGAATACGCTCAAAATTGTCCTTTGTTGATTGAGCCCCGAGGCCGGGCATCGCGAGCCACGTATTTGCGTGTTAAGTACGCGCACGCAGCCATTTCTATATTCAAAAGCCATTTTTCCCCCGCCGCCCTCGGATGCGAGTGGAGTGCATTAAGCCATTTAGGTGGGCAAATACTCTGTTCGGTGGTTGCGGACCGTGTTCGTGCGCACGCGACCGGAATAATTGGTAACTGTCTCTTAATTATCAGACAGGCCTGCGACGACGATCGGTAATGAGACAGTCTTTTGATGGACAGTCCAGATTCGTGTGAACCCCCGATGGACTTCTGAAGGCACTTAGTGGCCCAGCAACAGCAGGAAAAGCGAATTCTGAGAACGATTCGTAAAATGACAGAAAAAAGAACACAAATGAACAGGGAAAGGCTTTTAAAGTGTTTTTATTTTGAATAAAGGACATACACATGCAATCATAGAATTACTAGTAAATATCTGTATGTAGATACTGTTAATTTATTTCTTTTACAAAGGATGATAGAGGAAGAGTCAGTTGGACTTTTTTTGCATGTTATTAAAACAACTTTTTTTTCTTTCTTTCTTCGTTTGGTATTAAAAATCACAGACAATGAAGATTTTACTGTACTACGAAGAAAAATTGCTAAATCGATATTGAACCTGGTTGGCGATGCGTCCGCTTTACAATGGAAAAAGGGGCGCAGTAGCTCCTGAGGGTGTGGACTCTTGGGAACCCGAGGACAAAAGTTTGACTTCTAGGAGGCATATGAGGAAAACACACACACAATCGCTTACACAGCCCCTTTTTACATGGGGGCAAATTCACACACCTCACCGACAGTACGCATAACAAGAACCATGCCCTAACCGGGACTCGAGCCTAGGACCCCCCTGAGTTGAACCTGGCTGATAAAACTTGGGAATTAAACTAATTTCTATTTATAAAATGCCGTTTATTTTTTATATATTCAAATTTAACTCCTCCCAGTAAAATCAAGGTGAAAAAAAAATTAAATTCAATAACTGTTGTACAAATGTTGCTGATATACTTTAATATTTTCAAGCAAACAGTAAAGAAAATTATCATGACTTTACTTATACACAAACAATAATTATGCAAATGAACTTCAAATACAGAAAGGAGATTTATTTTTAAAAGAAATATCGATTTTAATAGCAATTATATCAGCAACAGAGTTAAAAGAATGATTTAAAACTTGCTTGCTAAATCATTCAATCGGATTTTCTTTTATTTATTACTACTTAATACTTGTTTTTTAATATTTGTATTCCAATTTTTGAATTACAGACAAAATGATTTTACAGAAATGGGAACCTTAAAACTTTTTATCATATAAACGAAATTCGGCACCAAAACTGAAAAAAATTAATGAAACCTTTCTTACAAAAAGGTTATTTATAAAATATAAAAAAATTGCAGTTACATAATAATTAAATTTGATGATTTATTAGATAAACATCCGTTTTTAGAGGCAGCTATCCAGAATAGCCGTAAACCTTAACATAATGGATGAATATAATTCTTGGAAACTTCCTCTCGTTGTCCAAATTTCAGTTCCGCTCTATTTATTGATCACAGAATGTTTCCATGCAATATTTAACTTGCCATGCTGCGAATAACATAAGAAATACAGATCAATTAAGTTAAAAATAAAGAAATCAATTCAAAATCAACGAAATCAATTCAATAAAGAAATAAATTCAAGCAAATTTTCAGAAAAAAAATATTTATTTTGGAAATGCACAAATAAAACCCTAAAAGAGAATGATGAAATAGGGTTGAAGTTAAATAAGATACCAAGGCAACCAAATCAAGAACGCATTCTTGAATAGCAGATAATATCTTTCCAGATAGAATGTTATACAGAAGCATGCTACATTAAACGATTTGGGTGGGGGGAAAATCTTCGTACCAAAAAAGATTGTGATCTTAGCACGGTAATAGAAGCAATGTTTGCAGCAGCATGGGGTAATACAGGATATCAACAACAAAACATACATGATTATGGATTCAACGAAATAAAATTTCAAAATGTCCTTCCATTGAGTTCTCAGATATTTACTTTAATTACACAACGCCATCTTAACTAAGTAGCACAAAGGCTATTTCGGAATGAAATTAGCCATTTTGAGTTGTGGTCAATTTTTCTGGGTAGCAATGTTTCCTCTTAATACTGGTAGGAAATGATTTGATCCTGATCGTTTGATTCGCGTTAAGTTTTTATTTATTTTTTATTTCAAGAAATCATCAGATGAGTTCGATATTATAGAAGAATATTTAGATCTTGAAACCAAAACTTTCCCAGCAGGCCATAAGAGAAAAATTTCTCCAAAAGAGAAAAATTTTAATTGGCTAATTTGTGAGAATTATCCCGAGAAAAGAACAATAAAATAATGTGATACATACCAAATAATCAAAAAAAGGAACTTCACTGAAAACCTGATTAACTAGTACATTTTTAGGTCGATTGCGTTGATAATTCGAATTTTAAAAAAATCCTTTTGAATGATATATCACCAATATGTTAAAATATCCCCAATAATTTAGTTTGGCTTGCTTGAATTCAAAATGAAAAAAAAAAAACTTTTATTTCTAAATTTCTTTTACTAGTTAAATACTTTCATACTTGGTGCTGTGATTAATGATTATTTAAGACTTTCAACTTATTTGAGAACTTAACTTCAATAAAGAGCATTTAATAAAAACACAAAACATTCTACAAATTTTGAAGGAATTTTTTTTTTGGCCAAAAACAAATTGAATTGGAAAGGAAAATATTTTAATTTTTGGAATTGTACTGACTGCCCTTTTGAAATTTCATTGTAAAATATGCATTCTACATACCACGCAAATAAAGTAAACCAATTTAAAAGTTGTTAATTTTGATTATCTACTATAATTATTTCCTTATTTTTATTTTTATATCTTTAATTACCGTATTTTTTAATTATTAAATTTTTTAATCAATGATTATTAATTTTTTATTTATAAGAATTGCTTATCATTTATTTATTTATTTATTATATATTTATTGATCATAAGAACTGTTAAGTACTCAAATTAATTTTTATTGCCGTTTTCTGTCTAAAATTTGTAGGTTTGTTATTATTAAACTTGTTTTAAACTCAGCTTTTTTTAGCATCAATTTCTAGATAAATGGAATTTTCATTGTGTCCAAGTCAGGTTGAAATTAAAACTAAAGGGATTTATTTATTTATTTTTACAAATCAATAGACAAAACAATGCCATGCTATTTATAAATATTGTACCAGAGATAAACGATTTTTTATATTTCAACTAAACAAACAATCAAATCGTTTGCACAATGATTTTTTGTCGTTAATAACTCTAACTCAGAAAGAAAGAAACTATCTCTCAATATATTTTTTACAGAAATATTCTTTTGCATTTTATTTACCTATTTTTGGATTATACATTATCATTTAATTCCTCTCTACAATTTTGTTAATTTGTGATTTTCTTTCAGGTTAGTGCACAAAAAAAACTATTTTTTCTGTTAGTGTAAAAATGAATAAAAAATTTCTTTCCTATTAGTGTGCAGACGAATAGAACTTCTGACTTTCCTTTTAGTATGATAGAAATATTCTCTTTCCCTCTAAAGAACAGACGAAACTGATTTTTCTTTCTTATCTGCATGCAGACGAATCGAAATTTTCTTTTGTAGTGCCTAAGACTAATGGAAGAGAGTATTTATCTCTTCCATTAGTGTGCAGAGGATCAGAATTTTTCTTTTCTACTAGTATACGAAGAATGCCACCTTTTTTTTCAATATCCAAACAAGTATAGTATTTATCTTTTCTGTTATTATGGAAATGAATAAAACTTTTGTTTTTCCAATGGCACATGTTTTATTTATCTGCACATTAAGAAAAAATGTGCAGATAAATACAACTTTTCATCGTTATAAAAATTTTCTTTGTTCTTTTTAACATCGAATATTAAAACAAAATCATAGTAGTAAAAAAATTACCTTTCACTCATACTTCTAAGTATGGATCCAATTATAATGTAAAGTCAAATATGATTTTCTTTAAATGTAATACGACCAAATAGTCTTGATAATATTAAAAAAAGTCTTTAAAATATTCCAAAAGGACTTTTCAAAAGGAAATTATCCAATGCAAATTTTTCTAATATACTAATTTCGATATTTACTAAAAAAATGGTATTAAAAAACATTGTTCTTTGACTTTACCTTCAAATCAAAGAAATAATAATAATAATGATAATTTAAAAAAAACTTTCTAATACATTATTTATGTATGACAAATAATAATAACAATGATAATGATATATTTTGTTATATACATAGAGATAAAAATTCCGTTACATAATATTTCCGCTCAATGCCACATTTTTGAAACGTATTTTCACTCTTTTACGAACGAAATGTACAAAGTATTGTATTCATCGAAAATTCGACCTAGAAATTTTAACGAGTCTCCAGCATACAGACCTCCATAAACCTAAAATATACAATTTTGTGAATTATAACATCCTGTTTTTGAACATATTAACTCAAAAACTCTTTGAATTAAAACTATGAATTAAATATCTATTTTTAGAAACAATTTGTAGATTACTATCACAATTTTCAACAAAAGGCATCGAGGAAAAACCTGTTTGTCTATCTATATTCATAAGAATTCTGTTACTCAAATGGACAAAAAAAACAATGTAGATGAAATTTGTCGCCCAGATTTATTATCAAATTATAGATCTATATCAAATTTTATACTAAATTTTTAAAAGAATTTGTAGGTCTGTATGTCCGTTTGTATGCGAACACGATAACTCAGAAATGCAAACGATTCAGAACATTGAAATTTGGTGTGCGATCTTACGGCCAAAATTGTAGATTCGGGTTAAATTTTGAGTTTATTGAAGGAATTAAAAAGTATTAATAAAAGCTACTGTTTTCTTCATTTATATCACGAAGCACAAAATGTCTCACATTGCGTCATTAGATCCGGAGACAAGGGGCGAAGGGCACTTATGTTTATAGACTTCTGGTTTACTGTTTCCTTTTTTATATTAAACAAACCCAGCTATGTGTTCGAAGATTTTTAAATTTATTACTAATTATAGTGGCCGCCAATAAATATAAAAATACCAATCAGTAATTTTATGAACGTTTGTACTTATATTTTCAAATTTATCATTTTTTTTTTCATTTTTCTTTTTATCATTTTTCTTGTGTTTAGTATTGTAGACTTGCAAAAGAAAGTTTATCCGTTAGAAAGTTAAGACGTTAAAATTAAAAGTTTAAACGTAAATTAAAAGATTAATTAATTATATTTCACAGTGAGTTGAAGAAAATTTGGTAAACATTTAATTTTTGTGTTTCCTTCTGCGAATTTAATTCAAAACTCCATCCTAGTTTAAAATTCTGATTGAAATTCTTTACTTGTCTAAATCAACATTTATTATTAATAGCGTTATACCCAGTACAATTAAACATATTAAAATATTATCCAAATAAAAATGCCTTAAATGTTATCCTTTGAATATTAATATTGAATGTTATTTTCTAAATAGCATTTAAAATCTTTTCGTAATTTTTACCAAGAAGAACGAAGATTTATCAAAATAAAATTTTCATAGTGACGCTATGAGTTCTAAAAATTCATTTTGTAAATATGGAATTTAATACAACTTTGAACGCAGAATAATATTTTCATTTATAGTATGTATAAGTATTGCTCATCATGAAGTCAATAAAACTACTTATTTCAAAGAGGTTTAGTGAACATCAAATAGGCCGGTCAAATGTACTCCTAATGGTGTGGTGTGAAAGTTTCGGAAAAGGACTGCCACTTCCTCATCATTGGCCACTATTAAAACTACGCCTTCCAAAATAATTGTTACAAGTAAGACGCAAAAGCAGCTAAACTAAAACATGTGTCTCCTATTTCCAAAACTTACAAGATATAAAAAAAGTGAAATTTTTAAAACTAATAACGCATATTTTGGCATAATAATCGAGATGTACATCTTTTTTAGATATGGCAAAAAGAAATCTTTATATTCGTTTCTAATTTTGATATATGTAATGCTGCTTGTTACGTACAACTATACTTAGCATAACGAAGGCATTACAATTTACATTAGAATTTGAATGAAATGAAACTAAGAAAAAAAAAAACCTAAAATATATTTACTTTAACTTGTAACATTTATTTACTTGATACAAACGAATTAATACTTTTTTTCTTGATTAGGGTATGAACAGTTTTATCGGAAATTTCATTTGTATGAAGGCAGTTGTATTTGTTTATCCCTTGAGAAATTTTTTTCTAAGCAAAGTTCTTATTGTTATTTATGAAATTCACGATAATTGATAATGCTACGAAGTGATGTCGTATGCGATTCAGAAGAACTATGAGAGATTTTGAAGAGTATATCAAAAAAATTAATAACAAGTATTTAAATTTCCAATCTCCGCAATTTTTAAAATGATTCTCGATGTATAAACGTCTTGATTGCCAACAATTATATTATAAGGCTTACAATGTAATTGATAGTGGAAAAAATTTCAAATATAAAAAAGGTAGACACAAAGGCAAAAAAAAGGAAGAATAAGAAAATATACAGATGTCTGGATATTAAATAAAATATAAAATAATTTCATGCTTATTCATTTCAAAAATGATTTAAATTAATGATTTCAAAAATGATTTAAATGATTAAAAACTCTTATTTTTTGAACTATAGCCCTTAGAAAATCATTACTAAATTTTGCTGTTTATAAATAAATAAATATTTAATTAATTCATTCCCTTATCCAGGGAAATTCACTTAAGACAGTGGTTTTGAAACTTGAAAACCCAGAGGAAATGATTTATTGTAAAATATAATAATATACGCTGGTTTTGAAATCATGTTAAATTTTTTCTCGATTATAATTTATGCATCTTGCTTTGATAAAAATTCCTTTCGTTTATTTTACAAAGACTGGTTTTAAAATCCAGGTAGGACTTTCATTTCTTTAAATTTTATAGAAAATATCGTAATTCCAAAGAAGTTAAATCAAATTTCCCTAACGTTTTTTTTATTAATTATTTTTTTTTTTAAAAAAACGTCTTTTTAGAGAATTAATTTAGTTTCAACAATTATTCAGTAGATTTAAAATATAATCATATTTGAGACGTATAACTGACAAAATATTTATAAATATTCACATAAAATATTAATTTTCAGTATGTACTAATTATCTTTAATATTATAAACCGTAGAATATATCAGACTATTAACATTCATTTGTATTTAGGATGATTAGCGGATAGCGCTAGTAGTGTTGATTGCGGTAGGCCCGAACTCCGTACCTTTTGGTTAGTAGTCCAGTACCAAATCCGTTGTGCCAAAAGTGCACTTCGGTCCGAGAGATGTTGGCTGGTATATAATATGGATAGCATTCACCACATGTATATTAATTTTACGAGCAATTAGAGTTAAAATTAATTTAAATCTTTTTATACAATTGGTGATGAAAATTAACTGAGTAATAACTCAAATATTTCAAATTTCGGTCAAAGTGAATCATTCGGTCAGCTATTAATTTTAAATGCCTTACCCACCAAAAAAACAAACAAAAAAAAAACTTTTCATTTCGACATATTTGAAGTTATAATGAGAAATAAAAATGCATTTATTTCGTCTTCATGGCACTTCCTCCCCCAAAACTACTGTCTCTAAAAATTTATACCTCCCTTATCAATTCATCATAAGTGTCTTATTAATCGAATTAATTTTCGCTACTAGCATTTGAACCATATTCCAGAAACAAGTCTCATCTGAATCCAACAACAGAAACGGAACGCTGAATCCGGATCCAGAAGACGAACGGTATTGTATTTGTATTACTTTCAAGTTCTTAAGCGTCAAATTTTTAATTAATTATTGGCGCCTTATGCTTATTTAAAATGATAGAATTTAAATAAATTGTGTTTTTTAGAAGAGAGGAGAATATATCTTAGATATTCTTATTATTTGAATTCTATTTTTGGAAAACAGATATCACAATTTTTCTCACCCTCCTCGATCGATAGAAATCACTTGAAGTAAACGATATATCGATTAATTTGTTTATATGGGTTACTGGGAACACAATTCCGAATTTCGGAGACGTTAGCAAGGTTGTTAAGATTTGTTGAAGTTTTAAATTAAAATTTTGTTTAACGCTGGTTAATATGCCTGCTGTTTTATTGACAGAATCCGTTGTTGCTGATTTAAGTGGTAATTTTCGTTTCAAAAATTTATTATTTTTATTGTTGTTATATAATTAGTTTTAGCTGGAATTAAAAACATAAATTCTCAGAAATGATATTATGAAAATTCCTTCTTAGAAGTTACAAAATTTATAAAAATGTATTAATTATAATGATAGGTAGGAAATTATTTATTATTTTATATGTTGTATTAAATTTAAATGTTAGTTATGATTGCTTTTAAAATCATTATTTTCTTTTAATATTTTATCTTTTAATATTTATTCAGAAAGTAGCATTTAGACAATTGTATCTAGAATTAATTCCTACTTTAGCTGTTATATTTTTAGCTGGAGAAGTATGGCAAGAAGATACAAAGTTATATCAACCATATGAAGGTAATATTTATATACATATTTTTTAAATAAAAATTCCTTGTTTGTTTTTTTAAAAAATAATTCCATGTCTTTATTAAAAATAATTTCAAAATTGCACTAAGAGTTGTTTTTCTTTATTTATTGTTAGTTTTAGGCAAGAATTGTGTGAAAGCTCTCTTATTTTTATTTACCCTTGGACAACTTACTAACTAAGTAATTGATACAAAATAGTATATTGAAAGTTATATATATGTATTGGCTGGTATAAAAAATTTACTAAAGCAATAGCATGAATTCATTTTTACGCCATATTTTCATTAATATGATGTAAAGCTGATTGTCTTGAATGAATAAATTATTTCCATTATGTGTATACACAGCATTCATTTGACTACAGCTTTGCTAACAGAAAAAGGACATTTAATGTTACAATTTATGTTTACCAACAACTGTGTTGAGCAAATTGAAAAGTTTTTAAATGTTTCATTTTAAGACATGCAAACACATAATTTTTAAAAAACAAAATAATAGAAATATTGATTGAAATTAATTAGTTATTTGGAAAATATATATAATTTTTTTTCTTCTAATGTATGAAATTTCTTGACAATTTTTAAAAACAAATGTAGATATAATATATATTTTAATGATTTGTTAGAATTTAGGGGATTTTTACCAAATTCATTCATTTGTTCTACAGGAATAAAATTATTATTTTCTAATATATATTTTTTCTATAGTTGAGCAGATTCTTTTACCTGATAATGCTGCTTGTTTAAGTGTTAAGGCATTTTTAAGAATGTGTGATTTAAGCTTTCAAGTTGAGATGAGAACAAATGCTGAAAGCATGTCACCATCAGGTAAGAACTAAGTGAATTTTATTACTTTCAAAAATAACTTTAATGTATAAAAAGATAATGCATGCCTATTTTTGTATAGTGGAAACAATCTTATAACTTTAGAAAAGATATTCTCGTAAATTTTTTATGGAAGAAAAAAATATGTAAAATATAAAATCATTCATTTTCAGGAAATGTTCCATTCATACGATGTGGTAAATTTGTTGTTGCAGATGTAGAACCTATAATTAATTTTGTGCAAACAAAGGTAATAAAAAAAATTCTGTTTTATTATAAAAAATGTTAATGCAAAAGCTTTAATTTCTTAAAATATTTTTTGCTCTAAAAACAAAATTTATATAACACTTATAGGCTCCATAAATTTTTTAAATCTAAATAATTGAAAATCAATTTCTTTGGATTAATCAGATGAAATATGAAATGTTAGAGTTACAGTAATTTTTTAAACATGAGTTGCATAATTTTTTAGTGGCAATTATTATTATTTTTTTGAATTACTATGAATTAAACCAATAACAAAATCCATCGCTATCCTTTTAGTGCTTAGGATTTATTCATTATGAATATAAAGCTCTTTTTTAAGTCTATTTTATTATCTTCCCCAAAATTTTTTATGCACCAAGAAAAAAAAGTCAATGTTGATTTTGAAATAATAATTATATAATTAAAAGTTTAATAACTTTAATTGAAAATTTTTAAAAACTGTTTATACAATTGGCATGGGAATGAAATTTCCACACAAGAAAGCATAATTTGAAATTTTTGGAATCTAACTTTATTTATTAGTTAAATAATTCATTCATAATTTCATTTTAAAATATAAACTGCATAAGTTACTTAATTATTAAAAATATTTTTGAATACTTTTTGCTTGTCTAAGCAGTTTTTTTATTGTTGTTGCATTAGTGAATAGCATATCATTTTAGCACAAAAAATTTGTATCTAGTGATTATTAAATTAAAATGCTATTTTTTTTATTAGAATGCTTCTATTGTATGTATAAAATAAAATAGAATTATTTTAATTGTTTGCAGTTCTCTTTTTTGTATTATATTTTTATATAAAAATACAATTTAATGTTAAAATGACAATTTTCTTTAGGGCAAAAGTCTAAGTAATCATCTTGACAATGCTGAGAAAGCTGATATGAAAGCATATATATCACTAGTGAACATTGTCCTTCATAATGCTGAGGTAATTATATTTTTTATTATTTATATAATGCAGAGAATATGTAAACTGAAGCTTTTTCATGTTAGACTAATGTGAAATATTAGTTCTTTCTAAAACAATATTTTGTATATTACTAATAATATTTACTAAAAAATAATCTGTTAGAAAATTTACAATAATAATAAAAAAAGATATACAAATAGTAAGATATACAACATATACAAGAAACATATATAAAGATATACAATATATACAAAGATATACAACAATAAAAATAACTAAAATTTCTAAATAAAATTCTTTATTTTTTCATTAAAAAATAAATTTTTTAGAGGATTTAATGTATTTAGCAGTATATAAGCTTACAATCCAACATGTATTGTTTTAGATGATGGAAACAATTTTTTAAATAATAAAGTTTTTCTTTGCATATGAGCAATTGCTCAAATCTTTCTCTTTTCTGTTCTCTACTCAAGAGAACCTTTTCTTTAGATGTGACAGACATTACAATCTTATTGTTATTGCTTGTGATTTGGATTTTTTACTTGTTTATTCTGTCTTGAAAATTTGTTTCAGTATGATGTTTGATGCCGGTAAAATTATGTAAAATTGGGATATA
>JAOUZG010033182.1:2360653-2381331 GCA_026289955.1 Argiope argentata
TATATATATATATATATATATATATATATATATATATATATATAAATTTGTGTAGTATAAATTCACTAAATTTAGATACATTTCATTATTTATTTTCATTTCTCATCAGTATATTAAATGGATATTTTCAACAATCATGTTGAAGCTATAATCCTCTCTGTGATAAATGTGCAGATACATGTAATGATATGAATACTTCCATTACTGAAACTTATATCACCAACATCATTATCCTTAAATTGCTCACATTTTTTTTCTCTTTCTAAAAAGATTTCACTAGGTCCAGACGTAATTGCTTTGTAATTGTTACATCTTTACAACATTTTCTATTAAAGATTATATGTTTAGTCAGATATGTTCTTTATATATCTGGCTAAACATATAAATACTTTGTATGGATAATTACTACCTAGCTGTACTTGTAAATTTTTTGACAGAAGGATGAATGTATGCTTGGCATACATCCTAGAGAAAATTGATGTAATAGGCAATCAATAGTCATTCTCATTAAAAATGGTTTTTAAGCTGTATTTCTGAAATGAAATTATTTGTTATCAATATTTTTTGCCATTAACAAGGCATATGATCATACCTTGACTTATGACATTATAAGTAATCCCCATGATCTGAATTTGAATGAAATTTGCTCATATTCATATAAAAAATTTTAAAGCAAATATTTTTGGTCTATATTGGTAGTAGTTATTCCAATAACTTTTTTCATTGCTGCATGTTTGCTAATAATCCCATTTTCTCAATCATCCCACTGATTTATCTGTAAAAATCAGTGGGATGATTGAGTGTAAAAATTGATATTTTTAATTAATTAATTTAATTAATGCTATACTTGCAATATGGAATTCTTCACAAAATTTGCTTTAGCCAACTATCAACAATATGAATTAATAGTCAAATAAGACTATTCATATGCTGTAAATGACCAATCATCAAGATCAAAGATTGTGTATGAGTGGTATCCTAATTTGTTTTCAAAATAATTATAGTCATGATGTTTAATAAATAATTGACTTTCCTTTCATATGTCATCAGCTTGAAGAACACCAGTTTAGCAATTTAATATTTTAAGGATTAATATACAATCTGCCCATGTTTGTTATCCATCATTGTTCATCTAATTGTATAGAAATTATAAAAGTATTATAAATGGCTTTACTTCACCTTCCTATTTGAAACACTTCAAATTTGTTCACCAACAGGCTCCTATGTATGGGAACATTCTGAAAAATTTTTCATACCTCATTTATATGCTGAAGTTTTTAAGCCATTATTTTGTTATAAAAGAAAGAAACGGTTTCACTCTTCTTCTATTGCAAAGGCATTCCATTTCTTTTTGCAGAAAATTACTGAAAAGCAATAATAATAATCTCTTCAATGTTTGTCCATTATACTGTTAACCATTTTGGAATAAAATTGTAAACTGCATAATGCTCTTCCAGATGTTTTCCTTCACATAAAAATATTCAAATAAGTAACTTTTTTGAACTATACTATGATGAAGGAATCTAACACCATTTAGGAGTACTACAAGCCCCTAAAGCATATTTATAGACTGATAGCTATTTTTTCATTTCTCTTTTTGATGAACATTTTGAAAACAATTATTTAAGTTACTCACTGTTACAAAGGAATCTTAATCCTTGAATCATACTCACTGCACATTTATTTCTGAGGATCACATTTCTACTTTCCTGTATAATATTTTACTTAATTATGTATTTCAAATTCTACAATCTTATATCTACCTTCTCTAAAATTATAGCTATTTAATGTATTCTCAAATATTTTAATTTGCCTCCAATTTGTGGATCCCTTTTGTACATTAATTTTGTGGCCTTTTAGGATTTTTTAATAGCTTCTCTTCAGACAATTTACCTATTAAAGAAATTTTTTACTTCTGTCAATGCTTTCTTTCAAAAGGTTTCTATATTCTATTTTCATATGCATTTTCTCATATCAGGATTACTGGAAAGGAATTGGTGAAAAAAATTCTAGCCCTAACACTGTTTTTATATTGTTATGCATTTTGCTATAAATGAGTGTTATTATATGTTGATGTGCATTTTGCTATCAATCAATGCAAGAAAAATAGAACACAGAAATATGTGCAATCCATATCATCAAATCAAATATTTTGTTATAGTATCTAAACTAAATAAATTACCATAACATCATTTTCAAATGCATGAAGTATATGCAAATATTTGTTTTTTGTACATTCTCCTCAACTTGTAACTGTTGTGAAGGTAACATTTCTGTCTGATAAATTTTAGTAGATTATATAGCCTTTGAATGATATCAGCTAAAGTACTTTCTTTCAAATAGTTTTAACATTAAAGATTTTTTTAATCGAAACAAAATCCACATTTTAATTTTTTGATGTATTTGAATGACATAGGCAGTTTTTATAATATTTAATTTTTATTTGTTTTGGTATTTTTCAAATTTGTATTGTAGAAACATTATTGTCATTTTTTCACCTTTATAACTTTTACTTAGATTTTCACGATTAGTGCATTCATGTATTTATTTCTAATAGGCTTTTGTGATTTTCAGAGTAGCTTACCTCACTCAAAGACTTTAAATCCCCCAAGAAAATTAAATTAAATCATGTCATATTTTCTTTTTGTTTTGAAGTTTTCATGGTATGGTACAAAATATTGTTCATTTATGTTAATCACACATGCACCCATTAATTATTTAATAATCTTGAAGAAAAAATAATACATTGAATTATTTTCTTATTCATCACATTAATGAACATACTTTTATTTTTTAGCTTTTTGTTTCTTGGTGTGACAAAACCACATTGCAAGAAGTAAGGTCTTTGTTTTTTATATCATTTAAACATTTACCTTTCTTATATTTACCATAATGTTTACCATTCTTAACACTTTTGTTATTTTTCTTCAGAATTTTTTAATAAATAGAATGTTTATTTTAAAGAGGAAGAAAATTTAAGAAAATTCACTAGGATAAAAACGGGGGGGGGGATGTTGAATGAAATTCACATCTTTACTTTCTGAATCTTACATAATGATTAGGAAATAGATAAAACATCATCTAAAAATTATGATAAAATTTAATTTAGAAAATTCAATTTCATTGAATATAAAATCATAAAGGGAAACCGACTTTTTAAGTATAATGTCAATCTTGCAAAATTCTTAATAGCAAGAGTTTTTTTTCTCCATAGTAAGATTATTTATTATTTAAATATTTCATAAGTTAATGATTTGATGAAAAAGTGTTTTAATAAAATAATTATGTATTTTTTAATTGCAAATAACTGATTGATGAAATAATTTAGATGTAAAAAGTAAATCACTCAAAATGATATGTTACTGGGATTTTTTAAAACTGAAATTTTACAATAACATTAAACAATAAAAACATAAGTACCAATTTAAAATCATATCGTAATTGCAAATTGATTAAATATTTTATGCTAACCCCATTCCATTGAATTGTAAATATTCTTAATTGTAAAAATTAAATATTTATTTTTAACATGCATTGAAAATACAAATATGGTTTTGTAATATTTTAAAGATAAATACTGTAAGCATAAATGGCAAAGTAATTTTACTTTAGTTAAAGCTTTAAAATAGTGCCAAATTATTATTTATTTCATCAATAGGTGACAAAACCTCGATTTTCCTCCTCTCTACCATGGCCAGTGAACTATTTTCTTGTCTGGCAAACCAAATGGCAAGTACAGAAGAAACTGAAATCAGCTGATTGGCATAATAAGTCTTTGGAAGATGTAAGTTGATTTACTGAGCTAAGTTTGTATAAAACTTAGCTCATTATCTATGTGTCTCATTTAACATTTAAAATCACACCAGCAGAATAAAAAATTTGTCTTTTATTTGACGTTATGTGAATGTAAAATTTTCTATATAAAGGGCATATGCGTATGTAAGCTCTCATGCATCAATGAAGGATCACACTATCTAATGAATTTAAACAAAAATCTAAACATGTCTGTTATTTGTAATTGCACATAATTTTTATAAAATTCCTCTTTATGAATGTCTCTATTATATTTAAACAACAAACATATGTAAGAGCACTCCAGCTTCTCCCACTCATATTTTAAACTATCTAAATTTTACAAAATGTGACATTCTCAAAGACTCAGTTCTATTTATGGACTTTTTGGAAATATTGGGTTTTATGGAGATGGTCTAGCACTGCTAGGCCATCTGGGATTAGTAACAACAACACATATGCATTTGCTTTTGTAAACAAAATGTTTTCAAAATGTTAAGCTTATCTTTTTATATATGAATTAGTTTCATTTGTTTTTATTGTCTTATACAAATTCATGTTTGATAAGAGTCTTTTGAGTTCTCATTTTTTTTCTTTGAATTTAGAGATAAAAAAATGAAATAAGAGCAAGGGGAAAAATAGCAATATTCAATTGCCTTGGGAAATGTTTTGTAAAAATCCATTATGCTGAAATTTTTGTGTTATTCTAAGTCATTTTATGCTATGTTAAATAAAAATACTATAAAATAAAAGAAATATGAAATTATCTGAAACACAAAAATCTAATTCCTGAAGTTAGCTGCACCATTGACCTCAGTCTTTCTTAAACTAAATGACTTTACAATTAAAACAGGGAATATCAGGATCAAAAATGTTAAACTATAACTAACATGACTCTAAAAATAAAGCTGTTTACCTGAGAATATGAGCAAGTCATTGACTATTGTGATTGTAACTTTTTAATTTAGTAAATTGCAATTTTGATGCAATATGGAATTGTTCAATCTTTCAAAAATAAGTGACTTGCTTTTAAATTTTGGTAACTATAAACCTCTTTTATTATCCCTCCCTCCTTCAGATAATTACAATTTCCATTCACATTGTTTTATTTTATTATTAAAGAAACATTTTTTTTGTTGAATGTACCAATTTAAGTATTGAAAGACAATTAACTTTATTGATATAAATTGTTTTCTTAAGTCCAGACTTGTTTATCCCTGAGTAATATGTTGGAATTATAAAATATAGTGAGATAAAAATCAATATTTTTTTTACATAAAAAATTTGCTGGAAATCTGTTTTTATTCAGATATATTTTATTAAGATATTTTATTTAAGATATTACATTTGAAATTAGGATTCAACAAAATTTTGCTTTTTTTTTTCTTTCAAATTATATCTATAGGTTTTTCACTTCAATTAAGAAAGCGAGATATGTAATGCTTATTTATAAAATGCAAATACTATACCTCAACTTTTAGAAATTCCACTACCACTCATATGAAATTTGCTATAACTTATTTCTGATTACAAGCCACCATAGAAAGTATAAAAATACTTTCAAACAATGTGTTGTCATAGTAATTATATGGTATATTATTTAAATGTAAATAATTCCTATTAATGTTTTTTTTTTCTTTTTAAATTTTGAAATGAGGAATTTTTAAAATTTATTGTTGAATTAATTTTTAGCTGCTGAATTCTGTATTTAAACATTCACACATTTAAAGATTCCTTCAATAAAATCTTCTTAGCATTCATATAATAATAAATGATTGTATTCATATATGATCTCTCATATTTTTCATTGGATATATCTACCATTTCTGTGTTTAGTAAATTCTGATCAAGATATTAGAAAATATACCATTTTATTATTTAACAAGCCATTCCTTTCTTTCTCAATTTATGCAAGAAGAATCTTTTTTTCATATCCATCAGACATCCATATATGGTTCCATGGTCATACCAGATATGGGTAGGGGAAGATTGTTAGTTGCTCCTCCCATCTTTTTGGGAAATTGAGATATTGTGCTTGTTTTTATTTATTTTACCCTTACTTTCTGAATTTCAAGTACATTCTATGCATTGTATTAAACCTGACATTGTCTAACCTTTCCTTTTTTCTTTAATTAATAATTTCATCTAAGTCTTATATTAATTTTTTTTCTTTCTTTCATTTTTATATAAGTTCTTAAAAAATTGTTTTATCATACCTCATTTAGAATAAAATGAAATCTCAATAAAAGTTTCAAAAGAATGTATTTGTATTATAATGCAATGCATTTTTAATAAGAATATGATACTTTTTTCTTGCACAGGGAAACTCTTTCAACCAAATTTTTTTAGTGTTCAGAATCCCTTTATCCAATTATTTTCTAAAATTTCTTTAACATCTCCCAAATTTGTATTATTATCTTTTCTCTAATAGTAGGAACACTTATAAGGAGATATACGAATCTCTTCTGCTCATATTTATGTACTTTCATAGCCATTTCATTAAAGGGATGAAAGACTAAACCATGCAGAGGCCATTTTGACAACTAAAAAATGCAGAACATTGATTTCCGTTGTTCTAATTATCTTTCAGCACCCCCTTGACAATATAGGAAGTAATAGGCATAAATTCTTATAAATTCCAAGAATCTCTAAACAAGGCCCCAAGCGTGCACTGATTAGTTATCTTTGTATAATATACAGAGTTATTTTGTAAGTCATGCCTCACTATTTGCAATTTAGCAAAGGACTTAATGTGAATCTCCTCTGTTGATAGTTGTTTGGCAAAATTAATTTTCGCACTCATACAAAACTCCTGGATGACGAGCAATAACAGTAGTTCTATGATATTCATTTTTAAACCTCTAACTAAAATAAAAAATTAAGGAAACTTTGTTGAGATTGGTATATATTGTAATAAAATTATTTAAATTTATTTGTTTTTATTTTGTACTAAAAATATAATTTTCCAGTAAAAATCTCTGTGATACATTGAGGACTGAAAAAATTCTATTTTAGGTCTATGAAATGGTTGATAATTGCTGCTATGCTCTTTCTGAAAGACTTGGAACTCAGAAATACTTTTTTGGAGACAGGTATGTTTTATCTTTTCATTTTTGTTTCTTACATGAAAATTGTTTTCAACTTAGTGAAATTGTCGTTTAGTATAATTTTATAGAAATGAAATGGAGGAAATAAAGTTTCCACCAATATTTTTTTCTATGAAAATTCTGTATATCACAAATTATTTGGTTATGAAAATTCTAGATTGAATTTTTATTTTTGAGTTTAAAAATCTTTAATATGAATTGGTTTGATTTACTTGTCTGATCATTTTGTCCTGATTTCTACCTCTTTTATTATAAGGTGCTATTTTCAAGCTATTAATGTAATTAATTTATCATCACTGCAATTATTTCAGAAAAACTAATCGTTTTTGATATTTTAAACTGTATGTAACTTTTGTAAATTATTACTAATCTGAATTGCATTTTTTGTGCTGTGCTATATTATTTGCCTGCTTGTACTCTCCAAATTTTAAGACAGAAATAACAAATCCTCATTCTCTTCATTTCTCTACAGAAATTTAATTATTCTATTTATATCTTCTTTATAGATCAGTTATATCAATTCCCAGTTTTATTTAACAAATATATATTTTTTAAACAATGGCATTTAAGTGCTGAAATATTCTATATGAAATGATTGTAGGAATCAATTTCATAATTTTATATGAGTGTAATTATTTGTTGATACCACTATATATTCATTCTTTATGTAAGTCTTATGTAAAGTTAAGATCAGGACTGATATTCAGTTATTAAATTACTGAAAAAGTTTGAAGAGCAGAGTTTTGTGTTATTTGGTAACATTACCATGATTACTGAACTTTGTTTTCATGAAACAACACAAACTGAAAATGCATTAAAAATTATTTGCAAGTGCATCATTGATTGTCAGTATGATGCATATTTCCTTAGATCTAAGGACTATATTAAAAGTTTTTTCAAATGGAACAATTCTTTATTTAAAATACATTTTTATTGCCAATTAATTGTATTTATACTTAATTTTATTCTAATTATTTTTTATACTAATGGATCATTTGCACAATTCTTTGACTGAGTCTGAGGATACCATCTGTAGTTTTCTTGTAATCTTATCAAAATGAACTGCACTTATTATCAATTGAAAATTGAACATTAATTCAATAGATTAGATGAAAATTTTGAATATCTTGATTTATTTCTTCTGAAAATTTGTTAAAATTATTATTTTAAGTGAATCAAAATTTAATTGAAATAATGTTTACTTTTTTATATTTCAGTCCGACAGAGTTAGATGCCATTGTTTTTGGACATTTATTTGCAATACTAACCACTCCATTGCCAGATAATCGACTGTGCTCCATTTTGAGAGAATATCAAAACTTGGTTGACCTCTGTCAAAGAATTGATGTGGATTATTTTCAAAAACAATCAGATGATGATATAGAAATTGAAAATATTGAATTGATCAGCTAGTGACTATAATGCATTTACTGAATTGGATAATATTATTTCCTAAATTTTTCTGTTCTAGATCTGATTATATATATTCTCAAAATGTGCTAAAATAGTAAGATAATAGATTTTTTTTATAAAAGCATTCTTGGTTACTGCAGTATTACCATAAATTGCATTTATGTAAAGTTTTACACCTTTTACAGTTCCTCTTTATGTGAGAAGCATTATTTTCCTTTCTGTAGATAAAATATTAAATTTTGATAACAAATATATAAAACATTTATTAGCCTTTTTCATTTATTAAACTTGAGAGAATACCCATACCAAAGCTGATACTTTGTTTCAATTAAAAGTTCATTATAGTGTTGTGTTTGTATAATTTCTATATGTATAATTTCTGATGACAATTTTAAACCCTTTTTATAAGTAGTTAGTTTACTTATAACAGAATGAATGTATGAAATCATTATAAATAAAATATATTGTTGACAGAATTTGCGTTTCTCAAGAATTTATTTTTTAAAGCTCTAATTATGTTGCTTAACAGCCAGTTATATACTTTACTTAAAACAGCTTAATAATGGAAAATATTTCATTAAATTTAAAGCATTTTAGTAAAATTTGTTTATTTGGTAATAAATTTTTAGACTTGCTTGTTTTATTCTTAAATTGAATTAATTTCTTTACTTTTAAAAATTTGCTTTAGCTCAACCTTGAAATTTGTCATTATATATAAAAGATAATATAAACCATAAATGCCTCAACCTGAAAGAATTTATTAAATTGTTTTATATTGATTATCTATGAGAAAGCTTTTTAAAGATTAAAACCTAGTCAAATATGTTAATTTGGGGGAGAAAAAAAGGAGACTGGTTATTAAATTACTGTCAAACAGAAAACTTATAGGAAAAAGTAAAAAATTGGTATACCTCATATAGATTTCCCAACATTTTATTCAAATATTTTTTTTATTTCTAATTCCAATATGTTAAAAAGTACAAGCCCAACATAATTAATTGCCAATCTAGCACACTTCAATAATTAATAGGATTTCAATTATTTTGTTTTGTATCTGAACTTTTACCCATTTATTAATTAGTTAACAGGAAGTCCTCCATTTATTAACATTTTTAATCAAACATATTGCAGTTCATGCATGATTTATGTCTGCACTAGGATTTTTTTCTCTTGTAGATGTTCAATGAAATGAGAATTGCTATTCATAGTTCATTGAGATCAGAAATACCTTAACAAATTAATGAAGTACAATAATTTAGCTTCATAGTCTTATGATTTTGCATACTATCTGACTGCATATCTCGTATGTTGAAACATGATGCAACGTTATATCCTTTTCATCTATAATCTGTGTAGTGAGTTTTAAAATCAAATCAAACAGAATATTTAACATTTATGGCCATTAGAATATTAACATTTATATTGTTAATATTCTATATGAAACTACTAACTAACAAACAAAACTCGGATAGAGTAGAAATTAGATTTAAGGATATTATAATAGTGGTTAACTGGGAAAAACTGATTGAATGAAATTAAAAGGAAACAAAAATTTGGAGTTAAAAGGGCTAAAGTTAAAGTGTCGAACATATTTTTAAAAAAGATAACTTTGAAGCCATTAGGATTAAATATAAATATAATAGAGCATTAAAAATCAAGGAACTTAGAAATATAAAACTTATTCATTGAGCTTATTGCTGCCTTAAGTAACTTTCTCTGTACTTCTTGAAAAAATATTTAACGTCTTAAATAAAAATCTTAACATCCGATTTTATTTTCAAACTTCAATAAAAAGGCAAATTAAATGACATCTGGGCACATAAATAACTTCAAAGTGATAAAATCTGATACAAATATAGGTAAAGCAACAAAAGAATTAAAAGAAAATTTAAAAGGCAATGTTTAAAGGAAAATTGCTATGCAAATATATTAAAAGATGCTAATTCATTGTAACTAAAAGATGTGCCCACCCATCTAGATTGGCAATTATACTGTTGACAACAGCTCAGTTCTGATTTTCACAAATAAACTAATGCGAGTCGTAAGAGAAAATCTCATTTACAATAATAAATGGCTTAAGAAATAATAAAAGTATTAGTGTACTACATATACTAAAAATTATGTGTAACACACTTCAGGTGCAAATAAGTAGTTAAATTCAACTATATAGTAACATTTATTATAAGGTAAAGTGCCGGCTTGCTGGCACAGATGTAGCGCGTCTGCCTCGTGTTCTGGAGGTCCCGGGTTCGAGTCCCGGTCCGGGCATGGCTGTTCTTCTGTGTGCTATCTGTGAGATGTGTGAATGTGCCCCCCCCCTGTAAAAAGGGGTTGTGCAAGCGACTGTGGTGAGTGTGTAGCAAAAGTCGTACTCTTGGCCCTAGTTGGTGCTACTCAAATACAAGAGACGCTTCATTCGGCTTAAATCTGCTGCTGGGTTCAGCAGCGGGCTTGTCCATGACAAGTGCCATTTGACACAACAACACCAACAACATAAGTTAAAGTAAACAATAACATAAGATAAACAGTATAAAAATATTATTTTTCTTTATTCATAAAGTTCACTCTCTTTTAAATTAAAACTTATTACTAAAACAGGATTGAAATGCATATAATTGAAACAAATAGTGCTAGTAACAAGGGGAAAAAGTAATGCTGTGTACCAAAATTTAAAAATCACTGAAAGTAATTATCAACATTAATAGTATCTAATTGGTCTTTAAGTAAGAATATAATAAAAATCTTAGGAGAGGACGTAGCAATTTTTAAATAGCTAATTAATTATTCCAGTTACCAAAGAAGATGTGTTTTAAATATCATTTCTATCTGTTTAAGGAATCTGGAATTGTATAAGGTTTACAAATAGACTAAAATAAAACTGAGTTACAGAACAGGTAAAATACAGGGCATAGCTTTATTTTTTGGCAAAATGTCTCACAAAAACTATCGGAAAAGGGGGAAAAAGGAATTCTGTTTCATTAGAAAAGTGTAGATACATAACTCATAAAGATGGAAGTAAAATTTAGTTTCAGCTCCATGAAGGCATCTTAATCTTGAAATATTCCTATTACTCCAGAATTAAATAACTGCAGTGGGATTTGGAAAATAATTTTCATCATTACTTTTTTGATTTATAGCATTGATAGATTTATAGCATTATAGATTTTAATTTAAATACGTTTATGGAATACAAGGTTTAATTGCACTTCATGGATACTCTACTGTGAAAGACCAAAAGTTGGAGTTTGTCCACTTTCACAGGTGAATGTCAACATTCACATAATTGCTTTGAGAATGTCTGAAATGTTTGCTAAATATCTTTATTTATCATTTAACACCGCCGACCAATCTAGATATTCATGCGCTAATGCTAAATGTTGAATATGTTGGAAATTTGAACTTTTTGTTACAAAATGTCACAAAGATGACATAACATTTACGCCTCTCTTGCTGAGACGAGTCACCGATCACGACGAGGACAGGGATTCGACGGAGGAATTTTCACTGCGGGTCTAACCAACGAATTTAAATGCCATGGTAGATTTAAAGGGCAGTCGGGATCTTTTTGTCACTCTCTGTGTATGCGTGCGTGCATCCGTGTGTGTGTGTTTCACTCTTTCTCTCTATTCGTCTTTCTTTGTGTGTTCGTCTCTCTATATATGTGTGCGTGCCTCTCTCTCTTTCTGTATGTTTTCGTCTTTCTTTCTCTTTCTTTGAATGTGTCCGTCTCTCCTCTGTGTATTCGTGCGTCTCTCTCTCTGTGTATGTGTGCGTTCATCTCTCTCTCTCAGTATGTGTGCTGGCGTCTTTCCCATTCTTTCTGTGTATGTGTACGTGCGCGCTCTCGCTCTCTCTCTGTATGTGTACGTATACTTGCGTCTCCCTGTATGTATGTGTACGAGCATCTCTCTTTGTGTGTATGTGTTCGTGCGTCTTTCTCTCTCTATGTTTGGGTGTGCGTCTCTCTCTCTCTCTGTATGCATTTGTCCATCTCTCTCTCTCTCTCTCTCTTTCTCTGTGCGCGCGTGTGTGTGTATGCGTTTAGTTAATAAAATTAAAACTGAAGCCCAAAATTTAATGCATGTTTATACGAAACAAAAATGATACTATGTAATTTGAATATTTCACTACATATTTCTAAAAAAGAAAAAGATTATATTCCGAAATAGCAAGTTAAAGTTAGAAAACCGTATTGGGGAATTCAGATGCTATTTTTTAAAAGTATAATTGATATCATTGTTGCGCAAGTAGAAGATTAAGAGCATTTCAATTTAATTCATATTTTGCTTAAATAAATTATTTCAGTCATTAGAGAGAGTGTTGCACACTCTTTTAGCAAGTTAAAAATCAATGAAGAATCATCTTTGATCAAGCATTGTGCACCGAAGGCTTCTATATTAAGCATCGTAAAAGAAATCGAAAAAAAAAAAAAAAGAATTGCTAGCTGAAAATAATTAATTTTTCCGAAATAATTTATAACAAAATAATTAATTAAATTTTCAATAGTAATATATGACCCTGTTTATACTTTTATTTATTTTACAAACAATTTAGGGCCCCAAATAGTTTTTTGAACCCAGGCCCTCTTATACAGAAGAGTGAAATTCGGCATTCTCCAATTTTGTTCTTACACGATAACAAATATGTAATTTGATTCACCGTTATTTAAAATTTGTTTGCTTTAAACTCAGCACATGAAGTAGTTTTAAATTCAAAAAGAGTAATAAAAACACAGAATTTTTTTTGATAAAAACAAATCTTATGATAAAAATAAAAACATTGTTGAAAAAGAATGTGTTAAAGATTTTTAAAAAAATTATATTAATCATTTTTTACACCCAACTGGGCTTATGTTAGCTCATATCTTAAGCTTGTCTTTTAATTTATACTAGATTTGTATGCAGAATCATTCTTTTCAATCAACTATCGAAGCTATTAAATATTCACTTACCTCCCTATTAAAATAGTGAGTGTTTAAAAAAAATTGATTGAAATTATTTCAAAATTTAGAACATGCCTATTCAAAATTATTATCAATATTAAATACTACTAAAATAATTTTAAATTTTTGAAAAATAAATTGATTTTTTAAAAAAAGACAATTTATTTAATTGCTGTCTTTCCCCGCAATTTTGGAAATAAAATGTTATTATGCACTAAATTCACGATAAATGTTAAAGAGTTAATCAATTACGAAAAAACCCAAATTCTTAAATTATGAAAAAAATTACAATAAATCTGAATATAGAATTTCATAATGCTTATCGTTAAAAATATCTCCTATTTTAAACTAAGTGAAAAATTTTGCTTAGTAATGAATTATAATTAATGTATTCATAAGATAAGGCAAGCCTATTAGCTAGCCTCTGAACTAAAAACATAACATATTACGTGAAAAAAAAACCCTGATTTCACTAAAGAATCAACCAGTGAAACAAGTTACGCTACGCATGTGGATTTCACATTTAATTAACATAGCAATAGATGGCAGCACCAGTTGGACAATATGAGGCTGCTAATGGATTTTCAATACCGAGTTTCATTGCCTTTAATTAAACCAATTCAAAGAAATTATAAAAAAATTTAAGATGATGTATGGTGCAGAAAAAATATTTTTACAAATAAAGCGAAATATTCTTAAAAGTTTATTCCAATTTTTTTTCACAAAACATAAATTATAAAAAAATCGGAATTTTATTATTAGTATTTATTTCCAATTAATGATGTATGGAAATACATCAACTTACTGAATGGGCTGACAGGTTTGTATTCCAAAAGAACCTAAAATTTTACAGCGATAATTTTACTGTAATTTTGAATAAATAATGTTTAGTTATAGTTTTAAACATTTTAAAAGAAAAGAACAAAATGTGATTAAAGTATGTAAATAAATACAATTCGATTTCATTAAGCTACACTGCATGCAGTTTAAAAATTATTTAATAAAAATTTGCAAATAAAAAACCTTAACCTCTCTGTGTAATTCATGTAACGTATTTTATCAATTATAAAGAAAATGCATAAATGATATATTAGTTAATGAATCAGATTTAGATCTGTAATATATTATAGAGCTCAATATGCCGGCCTCCTGGCACAAAGGTAGCGGGTCTTCCTCGTGATCTGGTCTTCCCGAATTTGAGTCCCAGTTATATCACGTTTGTTCTGTGTACTATGTGTGTGGTATGTGAATGTGCCTCCCTTTAACAAAGAGACTGTGCTGTGTCTCTTTGTTACTGCTGGCTAATGTGATGAGTGTGTAGCTAAGGCATGCTCTTGGTCCTAGTTGGTGCTACTTTAAAACCAAGAGACGCTCATTTGGTTTAATATCGCTGATGGCCGTCAGAGCGCTTGTCGATGGCAAGCGCAATTAGTAACAACAACAACAGAACTCAATATAAAAATTTGTAGAATCTCAAAGACTTAATTATGGCTTTCCTGAGACGTGAGACTTCTCTGGAAGGCGCTCGAATTTCTCAAGAAGGTCTGTTTACGTCTATTTATATTAAACTAAATGCATTGATATTTAGTTCTTCTGACTGCATTTAACACTTCATGTTTTCTTATTGAAGCTATATTAAAGTGGAAATGTAGATTGATGCAGATATTTCGGCATTTCCCCCCTTCCAACAAACAACTTTTTGGAAAAAAAAATTTGATGCAGATCTAAAATGTTCGTTATTAGATTGCTAAACTATTTACTACCTTAGAATTATCACTTCTAATATAGTAAACAGTAAAAATTATCAAGTGGATTGAATAGAAAATTTCCGATTTCCTAGAAGATTTATAGTTTTTTACGGAACTAACGGTATGGGGCTAATTTATTACATCCATCAAGTGTTTTTGAGGTTTCATATTCACATGCATAATAACGGACGAAAAGACAGATAATTTGCCGTCCACAAATTTGTATACCAAATTTGCACTAAATGCAAAACAGATTTCATTCTGATATCTTGTTGCAGTTATAACATACGCAAAGTTTCCAAAAGCATATTATTTTCCAATTAGAAATTTGAATAAAGATGAATCAAAAAGGTAAATTTTTGTGCAGCATCTGTTATAAAACCTAAAAACTTTTGCTGAGATTTCGATATGTTGCTATTGCTAATCAGGTTGTTTTTACAGTTACAAGATCGAGCTTTGTTAGTTAAATTGTTTATCCAAAACAATGATTCTGCAAAGGTTGCTGTATGAAAATATCGGACTTTGAAAGGGAAGCGAAAAAGTCCATTGAATATTAAAAATCTTCGATTAATGATTGCTAAATTTGAAGAAACAGGCTCGTTTAAGGTTTGTTCTGGCAAGAGAAGAAAATCTGTTTCCGCAGAAGCAATAGAGAAAGTTGCGCTTTAAGTGGAATTGGACAGAACTACACAGGCTAGTACCAGTATCCGAAGTGTGTCAGATGCATTGGATATGCTGCGTTCAACTGTGCAGAAGATCATGCGGAGTATCCTCCAGTATTATTCGTTACAAGCTTCAACCTGTGCTGAGGTGGTTTCCAAATGATTTCGGCATTCGACATTAGTTCTCACTACAGTTTCTTGCTCGTTTTCGAAGTTAATTCAGAATGGCCATGGAATATTCTCTGGACCAAATAAACTCCTTTTTATTTGGACTGTTATGTGAATACTCACAATGCTGAATTTGGGATCGAGAAAATCCACACTCAATCTTACAAGTCCCTTTGCAGTCACTAAAAGTAACGGTGTGGTGTTGCTTTTTTGCATCACTTATTCTCGGCCTGTACTTCTTCCAGGAATAAAGTGCGAGAGGTCCGGTAACATGCTCGATCACCGGACATCGATATGCAATATTAATTCAGAATAAAATTGTCTCGGATTTTGCAAGCACGTCAATGCTTTTTAAGCACAGTTTTCAGGCAAGATGGAAGCTCTTACACACATTAGCCGTTATGTAAAGGGCTCTATCCAAAATAATTATACAAATGAACGGGACATCAGCCGGGAATTCCCTGATTAGTGGCCTCCCCGGTCATCAGACATAAAACCACGTGACTATTGTCATTGGGGACATTTAAAACATCTGGTAAGTCGTGATAATCCGAAAACTTTACCTGATTTAAAAAGCAGCATGTAACAGCATATTCTTACAATTTCCCGTAACAGCATATTCTTACAATTTCCCTTCATAACTTTCAGAACAATAGTTAGTTTTTTTTCGTTTTGTGCATCTGATATATAACGTCCGCTACCATCTGGAACATGCTATCTTACAATTCCAGATGGTAGCGGAAAATGATGGCCGTCATGTTGAACATGTTTTGTTGTAGTTAAATTTGTCAAAAGTATGCTAAATATGCATTTCATTAAAAAAACTGCCCCTGGAGGTAAAATTTTGAACTTTTTTTTTCAAACAAATTCCCATCCATTCATTATATATTATACAAAATTTCATAAGTTTCAGAACAATAGTTAGTTTTTTTTCGTTTTGTGCATCTGATATATAATATAATGGTAAACAGGATGACCCAATACTAATTTCAGTAGTTTGGGTATAAAGATAACTGTGTCAGCACATCAGGATTTGGGTGTCCCAAATTCGGGCCCCGGTTCCAACATGGTTCTTCTTCTGTGTTCTATCTGTGAGGGGTGTGAATGTGCCCCCCCTATAAAATGTGGTTGTGCAAGCGAATGTGACGCTTGAAGTAGCTAAGTCGTATTCTTAGCCCTATTTGGCATTATTGAAAAAACAAGAGACGCTCTCTGCTTAAATCTCTGGGAGATCTGTCAGAGGCCTTGTAAAGTGCTATAAATCAAAAGAAGCTCTCTGCAAACACGATATTTCAAAAAAAAAAAACAACAAGCCAATAATATCTTTACAAAAAAACTTTCGGTTTGTGTCGAATTTTGAATAGAGTCCATTGATGGTGAATCCATCTGTATGACGTTAATTGTTTATGTGAGTACGTTAACTCATAAACGTAAATATATGTGTAAATGTAATTACATATACAGATTTAACATTCCGAATGAAGATTTGCTTAAAATCTTGAGTATAAACCTTATAATTTGCTTAAAATCTTGAGAATACGGTACAATCACATAACTGTAATTTTTTAAAGCTGATTAATTGCCAAAATGGATATTGGCGAGTTTATATAAGCTGCATTCTTTATTTAATATTTGGCACGTTTTCTAATGTTTGGCTCGATTTGGCCGTGATTAAAGAATACTCTGTATTGTGTTCTTTAGTTTTACTAATTTTGTAACTAGTCTGTAGAGAGGTGCAATGAAAAACCATATTTCATTGTACTAAGAAGCAAATTTTACCACTTCGGATTAGTAAACAAAAAATAGAGGGGGAGAATGCTCTTATCGATTTATTTTGTTTAGACAAACAATTTTGACTCAAATTTCTAAAAAATTCAGCTTTCCGCAGATGAATCCATCTTGGAACTACGATTTCGAAAAAATATGAATTCTGGAATGTCATCGATAATACTTCAGACTTTCCGTCGGGAAGGAAAGGGGATGTTTTGACGTCATATTTTCTGGAAATCAAATCATAGACTCGACGGTCTGCAAGCAGATTCATTTTAAAGAAGTGCATGAGTAAGGGAGAAAACCCCAGTCATGTGAAATGACAATGACTGAAAAATTTGAAAGGGAGCCAAAGGATTCGTTTCCGCCTCCTGAGAAACCTTGGTGACGTGGAAGCACATTCGGCGGCATCTCTACAGCAGTGGATTCGTAGAAGTAGAGTGACAATTACTGAAAGTGAATTTCGAAATGTATTTTGACAGTTAAAAGGCGAAGGATGTGGGAGATTCGCTCTTTCCTAGAAAAACACTTTTTATTTGTTGCCACTAATTGAATTCAAGAATCCTTTATTCTGTATTTAAAAGGAATTATTTTTTTTATTTTTATTTGACGACGCACATTACAGGGAAATCCATTTAAGGTGTTCAAGACATAAAATACACATAAATAAAAAACAGAGGCAAAATGAAGAATATACGATTGCAAAAACACACAAATTTACATCTCACAGAATAATATAAGTTGTAGCATTTATTATTGAACGTATTGAAAGATTACAGAAAATATCAAGATACTTCAAAAATTCGAGGTACAGCAAAATTGTCTATAAATTAAATAAAAATAATTTAAAATAGATAAATAAAAAATAAATTTTCTATCTGGCCAAGTTTAGAAAAAGAATAGTTGAATTCTCTGTGGCGATCACTAAATTAGTTATTGTTTCTCATCCCCGTAACCAGCAGAGCTAGATCAGGATCATGAACTCATTCACCCTGAGAAAGTTCAATACCTAAAGAGGATCAAGTGTAAAGTAGTACAAATAATTATTGATTGAATATTGCTGATTTTATTTAAAAATAATAGATAAAAAATGGAATAAAGCTTTATATCAGTATATGAAGAAAAATATTTTTTAAAACATTAAAAAAAAACACCCTTAAATAACTATTAACTCAATATTTTCCTTATTTTATTTGCATTGAAATGTCTTCATAACTGATATGAAGTCAATGAAATTTATATGTCCATTGATTATAAAAGGACTTAAGTTGCATGGATTTTCATTTCTTAATATTTAAGGACTTGTGCTAGATTCATCTGATTTCGGGTCTAATGATGTCGATTCATGTGATCAATAAACGCAACCAAAGGCCACGTTATTAACCGAATGCTGCTTTTTTACTTTCGGCTGTGCAGATTTGTCATCTGTGCACTCGTCGTCTTAGTGTTGGCGTCTTCGTGTCAAATAAATGTCGTTGTTGTTTCCTACTGAGGCCTGCTGATTGTCTTCACACCATTCAATCACCACAAGCGAACCCGGTGATCCATAACAATATGTCGTAACTGTGGTACGCTACTGCTATGAAAAGGCACTTCCCTAGGATTACATCTTTATGGAGATATAATATTTAAATATCGCAACGATTTTTTTCTCTGTATATCTCTGTATTATTATTTTTGTTGAACACAAACATTTAAAAAAGACACCTCTAAAGCGTACCTGAGTAGAGTCAGGAAAGATATGTAGAAAAAAGAAACAGATGGAAATGTTGATTGCTATATGCATTGTTGAAAACCAAGCGAACGGGAAAATATGGCTGCATATCTAAGCACTTGACAGGAAACCGATAAACGTTTTCCCACTTTTATTCTTAAAGTTTCTAATTTCCCAATTTTCTAAAACTTGCTTACTTTAATTACAACCGTATTAAAGATAACATGAGACCAAATTTTTTTAAATACCCTTATACATTGCTTGTATCGGTTAGTCGCAAGATAGTAACTTGCTATGCTATACATTTCTTGGATCCGTAAGTTATAAAGATTATGAATAAGATCGCCGACGTCTTGACACAGAGGTAACGCGTCTTCCCGTCATTTTGGAGTCCTGGATTCGAGTTCCGGTTCTGGAATGGTTGTTCTTCTTCTCTTCTATCTGTGAGATGCGTGAATGTGTCCCCCTTTTATAAAAGAGTATGTGTAAACGAATGAGATTCGTGAGTAGCTAAGACATTCTCTTGGTTGTAGATGGCACCAAGACACATCCGCGGCTTAAGAGACACATCCGCGGCTTAAAATTACTGACTGCGTCAGTGAGCTTGTCCATGGCAAGTGCCATTAGTAACAACAACGAGTAAAATATAATTTTCATTTTTAGATTTTTTCTTCATAAACAGATAGCGTTCTCGGTTACCTCTGACAGTTTTCATCTTGCTGTGATTAGAATTGATCTTTTAATGTAATGAAAAAAAAAACTACGTTTTTAATATATCTGGAATAATTTATTATCAAAGAAAAGATTTCTAATTTAGAAGCGTAACAGTGTCCTTGATCCCCCTCTAATATTATTTATTAGATTATGACAAAATAAGTTGATATATTTTTTAAAGAACCTTCTATGCAATTTTCGTGCGTATTATTTTACACTCATGGAAATGGATTATTAATTATGATTTGACATTGTTTGACATCAAGTGTACAAGGAAATTTATGCCAAGGAAGGAAAGAAAAATGTAATGCTGACTAAGGAATCTGTAGATAATGATTCTCATTCCTTCGAATAAGAAACATACGCTGTTGAAACGGAGGAAGTGATTAATTTCGAATCAGCTATGACTGATTTTTCAAAAAATACTCATATTTTGATTGGTTATGTTATAAGTGCCTGAATGAATCTTATTATTCGTTTGTTTGTGGAATTAATGAAGTTGATGGCAGTCAGCTGAACGCGACGGATTTAAAGGGCACAACTTGACTCGATCGAGATTAGTTTCTGATAGATAATAGCAGTTTAAGATTGCTGAGATTCTGACAAAGGCTAAACTGCCAGATTTGAGTAAATCTCTTCAGAAAGAGT
>JAOUZG010033182.1:2381341-2396596 GCA_026289955.1 Argiope argentata
AAATCTCTTCAGAAAGAGTACATGTTTCGAGGAATGAGTTTAGTTATATCAACGTCCCGTCGTAAAACAACACTAAGGTTATTTGGAGACGCACCTCGTAATTTTGAGCCGCGGTCAGATGACAAGGATGACACCTGATCTGGCATCGTGATTAATTCCAAACGTTTTGTCTTAATTTACAGCTCTTAGGAGCTTCGTTTTAAACTGTTTTATTATTTCCCAATCCATTCCCCTTTCTCTATTTAATAAATCAAATGAAGTATTACAAAGATAATGAGTAATTGAGTCCACGTGCCGAGTGGATGGATGATAAATCACAGGTGTAAATATTCTTTTAGAGGATTCCTTCCTTGGAATCATAAATATCTGATTCCTGCGTTTCTCTTGTCTAAAGATCAACATAAAGTTAATAGGTATAAGAATTCTTCTCGGAAATCTACACGTGTGTGATTTATGAGAATATCGTAATATGTAAGATCAGAGATATTTATTTTATTCTTTTTCAAACCTTTTTACCCTTTCAGTAAGCTATATAATTCTTCTTCTGATCTCGGTACTTCTTGAAACGGAATAAAACCGAAATTGAAAATTTAACATATATTTTCTTCGTGAAGATTTCGGCCACGATTCTGAAGCTTGCTTTCATTTCTAAATTAATACGGCTTACTTTACATATGCATGTATTAAAATATTATATTATCTTCAGTACTAATATATTTCATAAAATAATATATATTAGTATTGAAAACAATAATGTGTATTCTTAATGCTCCCATGTTTATGGGAGTAATTGGGATATAACTCGTGTAATTATGATAATAATTATTTGCTGATTTTAGACCGGGAAATTAATAAATTTATTAATAAAAAGTATGAATTAAAGAACTCTCCGTTCATAACTGTGCATTGACACAAATCATAAGCTTACTTTCTTTCAGATACTATCATTTTAAGATCTAGGAAATGACAACGAATAGTAAAATTCGTTCCAAGTTGCTTTAACTGACCCTGCATCATTGAAAATTCAAAGGATTTTCGAAATGACAATTTGAAACAAGATACCATGATTATTTATTAGCATTGCATAATTAATGCAGATTTTTCTGCTAAAATTTTTTACCATTATGCAATTTAGAGAAAATATTCTGCCAAAAACATTATAATGCTAAAAATACATCCAATGTTTTGAAAACAAAATCTAATACTTTGACTGAATTTAGCTGCTCTTAAAATATTCACATTAAATATTCATAAACTTGCTATTTCTTTTTTTTTTGCTGTTATATAAAGGAAAGGCTTTATTACAACATAATGTTTAAAATTAAATGTAACATTATGCAATTTAGAAAAAGAATTCCGTCAAAAAATATTATAATGCTAAGAAAACGTTCGCTATTAAAAATAACTTAATGTTTATATTTTCTGAATTAAACGCGAAATGTTACTGTTAAAAACTCATCCATTGTTTCGCAAAAATGTAAAATTTATTCTTGCTTAATTCATGAGATTTATTAAAAGGTATCACAATCTACTTATTTCGAGGCACGCGGTTATACAAAAGGAAAGCATTATTACAAAATAGAAAATAAATTTTGAAAAAAAAAAATAATTAAAGAGAACACAGGGTGGATATTAAATTAATACAATTGGTAAGCTAGTATTTTGAATTTTAAAGTGACATAAAATGATTTCGCTGTTACAGTATTGTTTCAAAAAAAAAAACGTCCGATGGGTATACGGTGCTAGGTTTAACATGGTGATAAAGGAGCAACAACCCTGTATTTTACTCGAACGCACGAATCACAGAAGGAGCATTCCCAAAACAATTTTTACAGTTAATACTGCTCACAAACAGTAAATTGATGATAAACAATGTAATAACACAAAGAGCTGAAAGAGAATCGTAAGAGATTAACACTGAAACAGAAACTTCGTTGAACTACTCACTTGAGCTCAACTCAACTACTGTTGGAGTAATTGCCTCTCTTCTTTTTACAGCTTTCTTGATAGTGTAAATAGACTTCTAGAAGAATCACGTAATTCTAATGAATTCATTCCCAAGATTTCTGAATTTCCCGGTCCCTCCACTTTTGTCAACAGAGTTGTGAAATTCCCCCCAAAAATTGACAAATTGTCACCAAATTTGCTTCAAAGATGGAGTTATTGGTTACTTGGCGTGCACCATGCAGTAATTATTATAATTGGCTGGGGTTATTGGATATTTAAAATTATTTCCCTAGCCGGCAGAAAAGCAACATTATAAATTCGCAATAATATGAACCGTAACTGAAATTATAGAGAAAAAGCGCTAAAATCTTAGTTAATTTTAAATAAATTAAATATTTAATTAAAAATTTGTGAATATCTTTCTTAGTAAGCATCTACTAAGCAAGAAGAAACTTCAAATTTAACAATCTAGCCCATTGCCATGCCTTTGCAATTTATACGTAGTATGCTAATTTGTAGACTTTATCATGTTAAACAATTTGAGAAATATGTCTTCGATTTTTCCCATTTATTTTATTAAAAACATTAGAAGGTAAATCGGGAGAAAATTCTGTTTCTAACACGTCAAAAAAATACATTTTTATGTTAATTATGCATTGCATTTATGTTGCATTTAATTCTAAAATAGCATAAAAACCCTCCAAGTATGATAATTTCCTTTTATTCTGTACCTTTTCTTATTATTATTTTGTAATTTCGATGTTTCTTAATGATAAAAGTTATTCGAAATTGAATAATTTTATAATTATTTTTTCATCTATCTCCGATTTCCACATTTTTATCAGAATTATGAAAGAAATGAGTTCAATATTTTCTACAGCAAAGAAATATATTATGTCAAATATTTTGTATAGTGATAGTGGAAAAAGCACGTGAGAATAATCATAATAAAAAGGGTATATAGTATAGATTGGGTGTAAATAATAAAGATATTATAATTACACGTCGTTGTACTTTCTTTCTTAATTACACACTATAGAGAAAACATTCGATCATATTCCAAGAAAAGCTGAAGGAAAACCGAAAAGTTCCTTTTTCCGTCAATATAATTGGTTTTTAATTTGAAATATCTATACTTCTTCGTAAAGACAGCATTCGATCTAACTTATTCCATTCTTGAGTTATTGAATTCGATACACTTTTCTAAACAGAATTTGGCCTCAAAGTTTGGAGAGGATCTGCAATTTTGGCGCTAAATATAAATGCCAATCTTCATTCACCCAGATATTTGCGTTTCGTAATATTCATAATCATACAAATAAAACTTTTTTAAAACAATCACTGAAGATCTAACATCAAAATAACTCAAAATCACAAGATGGGATTTTTTTTTTCCTCTTCTATCGTAGCTAACACAATAATTTTAAAAAATCCATATTTCTATCATAAATGTGGAGGTTTCGATGGATGGATGATGTTAGTCAATCACTCCAGAACAGCTGAATGAAATTGGAAAAAAAAATTCACCCAGAGATAGATTATAGTTTAGAATAGATCATAGGCTATTATTTATTTTGTTTAAAGGAGTGGTAAATTTTTTATTAATTAAAAACTAACTTTCCCGCCAAAAACCTTCATTTTCTCACCGTCAAATGAGTAAAACTTCAGTTTGTTTTTTTCACTAGTTAGGCTTAACATGCTTTAGTCCGATTATTTCAAACGGTTCTATTTATTTTCTTAGTGTATGTTGCATTTAAAATTAAATATTATTAATTAATCGATCTTTCGAATTTATTCTGCAGCACTTTTGAATTAAAATGAAGCATTGTAAAGGAAATTAAAATTTCTAATCAGTATCGCTTTACCACAACTGGTGTAGAAAACCCACGCATTTGCATTTCTTGTATCGAAGTTGAAAATTCTCGTAAGCGCAATGTGTTCTGATTGTTGACACGTATTTTCAATTAATACGGACTTGAATTTGTTTTGGTTAGACTAATCAGCAAAACGATTTTGTATAATTGGTTTGCTGTTTTGTTTTACTTCACGTACGCACTGTAAGCTATTTATTTTTATGTTAGTTGTGTGGGTAAAGCTTTGATATACAACCATTCGGTTCTTTGAAAGGTAGGTAATTTTTCGACAGCACTTTATTTGGAATTACATTGCAGTTTTTTTTCATATTGTAATTCAATTTTTCCTGTTCATTTCCCTTGATTTTTTTCTTCTGGACGTATTCCTTTTATTTACTTTCATTATTTTCGATTCAATTTTTTGCGTGTATTCTCTTTTTCTGCATTTATTGATTTTTTTCTTTCTATATTTCTGTTAGTTGACTGCAGCTTTCATCGAAACCTTACCATTGAAAAAGGCAATGCTGTCGTTCACGCCACATTCGGCAATTTCGCTAAGATTTGGCGACAAACTTTTTTTATGGCAAAAATTGTTTTCAACAATAAATAATCATATGGTTTGACGGCATTTTACAGTGTGATCAGACCTTCAGCTCTCAAATATAAACATCAAAATTTCTACGAGAAAAGTCCCCACGAAGTCGCGGGTAAAAGCTAATACTTCATAAACGGGAATATAGTATAAAAACATGTCCTTAAATGAGCTAGAAACAAGACTGACAAGTTGCCACAGATAATAATAATAATGGTACTGAAATCTGTACAAAATGATCCTCATCAAGAGTGACCGATAGACAAATTGTCTCGATAGGAAGCACTATGTCTATGCATCTCCTCCTATGCCTATGCGTCATCGGTTATAGGTGGCCCCATAATTATTATACCATTCAGAGAAACGAGAACCCGCTTACTGCTTCGGAAAACTTCTTACTTTCATATATAAAGTGTCTTCCCCTCCCCCATTGGAATGAAATTTTAGTCAAGATTTTCGTCTCTCTGGATGGTGTAATAAGAGTGGTGGTGCCTGTAGGTGGAGGTGAATAGGCATAGAAGTTAAATAGACATGAAAATTCCTATGGGGGTGATTTGTCTATCGGTCACTCATAAAGAAGGCCTTTTCTGTACCGATCTCGGGGTCTTCATTATTATCTGTGGCAACTTCTCATTCAGGTTTTACTTAATGACTCAGTTAAACCATGAAAGCAAAATTTATCTTAATTATAATAGTTCATATCATAAAAATTACATGTTATGTTTTAAAAAATTATCATAATTTTCCTAGATTTCCCAAACGTAGTTTCCCTTGGCAACAACGTTCGCAAATGAGAGACGACTCTCACAATCAATCGGCGCCTCTATAAATTCTGATGCGTGACGCTCAACCCAATCAACTCGTGTTTAGTGGATATTTACCAAAAAATACGATAAGCGGCTGAATGTGAAGCATTGTGAAAGATCCATTTTTATCTCTGAACTCAAAAACACTGGTTCGATCGCACACTGCGGAAACGTGCTTCGGGGACACTTGGAAAACCCACATTACAGCCAACGTGACTGCCGTGTTTGTGCTTCACAGCCAATCGGAGGATTTTCGAAACCACAGGGTTGAAACCAAAAATGAACATCCATTTTTTTAAAATGTCGACGTGCATACGTAGATGCTTTTACGCAGGTCAGAGGTTTATAACCTATGGACTACGCGTCTTTAATAACATATTATTTTAGAAGAAGATATTATATATATGTATTAAAAATTATGATTATTAAAGGAAATGTTTCTAACAACATTCGTCTCGTTGCTTCCATGCACGGACACTACATAATCTACATCCCACTACATCTGGCCCCACGTTGGACGCCAGATGTAGTGGGATGTAGATTATTTAGTGTCCGTGCATGGAAGCAACGAGACGAATGTTGTTAGAAACATTTCCTTTAATAATCATACTCACACACTAATATTTACAAACACACAAAGACAACATGTAACACAAAGACGAGGACAATACTTAAAACAAAGACATTCCAGTGCACAGCTGCACGGGACGGAGTCACATCTCTTACTGGTACAAGCGCAAAACATTATGGGATGGCGCGCGTGATGACGTAATCACGCACTGCCATCTAGTAACCAAAAGGGAAGTTAAAGTAATGCAACTAATATCCAAAAGAGAAGGCGAGAATAATGCAACTGCTACAAAGCAAAGTTTAGATTGAATGTAAAATGGCGCTGCTTTTGATGTTTTATTTTAATATTTTTATATTTGATATTGAGATACATACATAATCTTTTGGCAGCCTCTTTAAACTGATGCTTATGATATGCTATATGTATGTTAAATGGTATGCCATACATATATGTTATATGGTATGCTGTATGCTACACTGGTTACATATATGTTGTTTATATCTAACAGTGTGGTGAAGTCTTTCACGCAATTTTTGAATAATATTTAATAATTGTTAAAGAAGACTGAAGTTAATATTTCGTAACTATTGTACACCATTAGCAAGGCGTTCTTTGGCATTGGCGAGAAAGTTTATTAACAAGTATGCGAGAAAGTTTTAGGGAGACCACGATGATTGGTTTTATATGCAATTTAATTCTAATCACAATTTTTTGTTCATAGTTTTCTTCTGTGTTTCATATAGAACCGCGTTGGCCCGGTGGTAAGGTCTCGGCTCGTGAGCCGTAAGGTTTCAGGTTCGAGACCCGATTCTGTGGAAGAACCGTCGTGTAAGGGGGATCTGTTGCACGTTAAATACAATAGGACCAAGCGTCCTCCCGCTGCTATGA
Source organism: Argiope argentata (assembly GCA_026289955.1). Taxonomy (NCBI): domain Eukaryota; kingdom Metazoa; phylum Arthropoda; class Arachnida; order Araneae; family Araneidae; genus Argiope; species Argiope argentata. Next base: position 2,387,999 of record JAOUZG010033182.1, read on the forward strand.
AATGGAGATGGGGGTATCAACTCACTTGTCATCCTCGTCATCAGACCACTGATAGCCCTAGAGTTCCAAAATAACCCTAGAGTTACCTTATAACGGGATGTTAATATAACTAAACTAAACTGCTCTATATTTCATTACTAGAGAATATACTAGAAAGTTTTAAGGAGATCACCACGTTGGTTTTATTTGTGATTCTCGTCCTATCATTATCACCATGTATTCAATAATCCCTGGAAGATAGAAGAATTGTTGTCGTTTCTTATGGCACTTACCGTGGACAAGCTCACTGAGGTAGTCAGCGATATAAGCCGTATCAGCGTCTCTTGTTTGTAGTAGCCCCAACTAGGGCCAAGAGTACAACTTTTGCTACTCACTCATCACACTCGCTTACACATCTGCTTTTTACAGGGAGGTCCATTCACACCTCATTGATGGTGCACAGAAGAACCATAACCTAACCTGGAAGGTCAAGATCACGAGGAAGACGCGCTATCTCTGTGCCAGGATGCCGGCTACTCTATTAACTGTTATTTTTAAATGCTCGTTATTTAAAAATTCACATGTTAGCGATAGAACACAGAAGAACGACCATGCTTGTACCCGGTAAATCCAGATCATGAGGAAGACGCGTTACTCCTATGCAAAGACTCCGGCAGATACCAGAACTAAATATTCTTTGCAATTACGCAATATTTTCAAATGATATGAGCTCTTATCTTTTTGAAGTTCAAGCATGAAGCTCAAATTCTTTTCAAGAAATAAACAAGATACCAAAGTTTCTAAATCAAAAATCTGTTAAAAACTAAGACACTAGAATACATCACGTTTGATTTAAGGGAACATTTATCTGGCCTGTAAAAAAACTTGGAGGGAAATGAGCACTCGTTGTTAAATTAGTGTCATTTGTCTGGTCAAATCTCTTTTTGATTTTTATCTTATCTCTATTTTCAGCAAAAAGAAAACCCGTTGCGAAACTGTCTAAAAAAACAGTTCGTCTCACGCCAGGAATTTTGATTATTAAATTCTTTTATTCCTCCCCAGAGCAAGAAGATGGATGAAAATCCCATAATAACACGCGTTTGGTATCTTGAGTTATGATTTTCAACGCTTGTTTTTTTTATCTTGATAGTTTAGAGGAGAGAATGCGGAACTTTGAATAGATAAATGCGTGTGGGAAACAAATCGCGCTTTCACTTTCTCTAGGCAAATGAGGAGACCTATTTAAGCAAGAAAATTATTTTTGTTTTCCCATATGAAAAGTACACAAAGAGAGAGCAGTGCAATCGCCAAGAAAAGTGTCCGACTTTGTGATTTGGAAGATATTCGCGCTTCAGACTTCCTTGTAACCGAAACTAACAATTCTGAAATTATGTTTGTTTATAAGTGACCTCGATAATCCAAATACTAAAAGATAAAACTGTTATGCGACCTTTGCGCGAAAGTTGTACACAATAACAAAAACTTTTTCAATAACTCATAAATAATTCGTAAAACAATAAGTCAACCAACGTGAGTTGTCTCTTCACATGGCATGAAACACAAAACATGCAATATTTATAGAGACAAAGTGAATAAATATTGAAATTATGTGAAATATCTATGTTTTAGACCTTTATGAACTCAAAAAGCACATTTTTTTAGCTCTATGTCTGTCTGTTTGGGACAAATGTAACTAGACAGATGAAATTTGGTGCATGGTTTGGGGCAATTTGGTGCATCAAATTTTTACATTTCTGTTAAACCAAGAACGAAAACGATTCAGAAGCATGACATAAATTAACATTCATTCAGTCCAAGCATTAATTAACATGATAATTACAAAAGTAAGAAAGCAGGGTAGTTAAAATTTGATGCACAAATTTAAATTTAAAGTGTAAGTGTCTTCCAATTTCGAAACCAAATCCATTAAAGGGTTGTCCATACATTGTTTAATAATTTTGTGTGCATATAAATGTGCTCTTAAAAGTGCAGTGACTGAAAAATATAAAATTTGGTATATGATTTTGGAATTATCATTGTATTTCTGAATACACTTTTAGTTTCCATTAATTGGAAAACAGGTGCCCAAAATATACTTTCGGTGTACCGGTTATTGTATATTAATTGCATCTTAGTGATAAATCGCCAAGCATTTCACCAAAATTCGCACTCTATTAGCTTTTTCCTTACTAAAGTTCAATTAAGAAAATACTAGGGCATTTTCAATCTTCGGTTAACATTAATAATAATTAATATTGCTGTTTTAATTCTGAAATAAATTCTCTTCATATCATTTCAGTATTCAAAAACCATCACAACTTTGCAATGCCATTAATATCGTTTCAAAATTTAATTTAAATTTTGCTTAAATTACAATCAATTTCTATTATCTAGAATATAATTTCCAATCATTTAGAACTCATTAAAACATAGGATTTTAAGAAAGTTTTGAAACCCTGTATTTAACCTAATATTTACAATCCTATATAAAAATACTGTCAGAAAATGATTGAAAAATCCACTACAAATTTTTTTATAAGCATTAAATAAATCAAGTTAAAGACGAGTGTTTAAAAATAAGTAAGTAACATGATAAACAATGAAATCCAAGAGCCGACAAAAATAACCACATAAATCCGACCAGATTGTAAATAGGCATTAATAAAAAAATAAGTGGTGGAAAGATCTCATATCTTAAATAAATTAACTACATGTATATAAAATAATGATTGTTTGTGATTTAAAATATACTACATTAGCTTACCTTTCAATCGACAAAATTCTATAAATAAAACTTCTGTAATTACCAATATGAAGGAATATCAAATTTTGTTAACACGTAAAACTTATATAAAACTGAGAAAATTTGCTTGCGTGAGAAAATAATGCTCACAGTTGTATCAAAAGAAATTTTAATAAAACTAATATTTGAAGAAAAAAAATAATTCGAAAAAAAATTTCCTTTAATTATCGTTTACGTTTTCCCCAGAAACCATTGAGTTGTTTAAATCAACTTTTGTACTAACAAAAAAAAACAATATTTAAAATTTGTAGAAATGAAAAATCAATTTTTTTTTTATTTAAGTCATACAGATACTAGTTTTTTCCTAGTTAATTTAATGAGCAATGAATGCTTTAATGCTTGGGGATTACTTTTTATGCTTTTTTTGCTCGTCGCATTAATTTCGGATTGAATAATCAAAAAAGATGAAATACTATTTCATAATGTCTGTATGATCATGATCAATTGTATCGCTATAGAATCAATCAGAATGTCCGAGAATATCGCGTTATACATGATGTCAGATATGATGCTATCAATCGAATAACATCATATTTGAGTTCCGAATGGACCGTAAAGAAATTTCTAAATTGTAATGGTAATTAGAGGAAATTTAGTATGAATAACGGTTAGATGAATACTATCTAAATGTTATCTGATTAAGGATCTGTAAAATCAGGTTGAATCACATTTCTTTTATTTACTAGTTATATAGTGCAATCTCTTTACTATGAATAATTTGATATTCATGAATCCATTTACAAAATATTTTCGAATTTTAAATCGTGTTAAATATTTAACTGTTCACTGTGTATACTTAAACGTGTCTAATATAACCACGTGGTGAATAATGAGAGCCACGCATACTGCGAAACCTTCCTGTGTAATGCGCTTCTAAAATTAGACAGAAGTTTATTTATTTATTAGAAGACATTTTAATCATCTAGCTAATACATTACTATCTAGCTAATACATTCTCTAGGATGCATCGATTTTTTTTCGTGATCTTTAAAATATACCGAATCAAAAATTCTAAAAACTTTTGTTATTATTGTTTTTATATAAGAAATATAATATGCTGGTTAAAAAATAAGCGTCTTTAAATGCCAATGAAATCAGTTTGAATGATTTATCAACAATCAGGTACGCTTAATTTAAAATAAAGATAAATAAATCGCCCACGGTTAGTTGTGGGATCTTTATGGAATGAAGAGGCTGTCTATTTTCTACAGTGACTATTACAATGTAAATGCTGCTTAACAAGCCATCAAATGAAAACTGATGGCTTATTATTTAAATTTAAAAGTTTAATCTATGCATAATATAGAGAAAGTACAGCAAACGTCAAAAGAATTAGAAATGGAAATTTTTATTTTAGATCTCTCTGAATTCGAAAAATACTTTAAAAAGTATTTGTTTATTTGTGACAAAAATAATACAAAAGCATTTTGATATAGAGGAATAAAATATAGTATTCAGTTTTGGCACCAAATTTACAGATTTTTATCGATTTTCGAATAACATCTGTTTCGAAAAAGTCCGGCAACTTGAATAAAAGTTAATATGTTATTTTACCAATGCCACTTGCCATAGAGAAGCTCGCTGAGGTAGGCAACGTTTCAAGCATAATCAGCGTCTCTTGTTTTGAAGTAGCTCCAACTAGAGCCAAGAGTACCACTTAGATATACACTCAATACATTCACTCGCACTGACTCTTTTTACAGGGGGGGGGATCCACAAAACTCACAGATAGTACACCGAAGAACAGCCATGTTTTAACTGGGACTCGAATCCGGGACGACCAGGTCACGAAGAAGATGCCCAACCTCTGTGCCATGATGCCGGCAAAAATTAACATGATTACTACAAAACGAAGAGAGTTATATACATAAGATTCAACATCTATAGTATAGATTGTCAAATTATGAGTTAAAATCCACATAGAATTGACTATCTGTTGGTCTGTGCTTTCATAAAGATGTAGGGGCCATAATTTTAAAAAAAATGCGATGATGTAATATATTAAAATAGGTCCTGGATTTCGTGGCTACAAGCATGGCTTTGAATTAAATCATTGTTTCAATCGATTGAGAAAAACGCATCTAAAGCAAAAATATGATTTTCTAATACTATTAAATGCATGCCTGGGATTAACCGCCAATAATGACGTGATAAGTTCAGTAAAAATGCCAAATTCACGCCAAAGGTTAATATTTCGTAATTATGTACGTCGGTTTCATGCAAGGCGTTTTCTGTCCTGGCGGGCTCCATATCAAATATACGAGAAAGTTTGAAACTGACAACTCCAGCTGGTTTTTATAATGTTTTATTGACGAATAACAAATAACTATATTTTTAGTTTAGTATTATTTTTTTATCAAAGTTTTCGGAGGTAATCTCCAAAATTTGGCGGTTATTCTCTTCAAATATGTTTTTAAAACCAGGCTGGGATTTCTTGTTTAGCTCGAAATGAAAGATAAGAGCATTAGCAAATAGATCTAAAGCCACTGAGAATTCTTATTTGTTTACTTTTGAGTAGATTGAACTGTGTGTGAACGCTTCTTTCTGATACGCTTCGATGTAAGAGATGGAACTTTTAGAAACATTCTTACAAAAGAGGACCATTCTAGTAAAATCTGGGATTTCTAGAAAAATGTAAGATTTGCTGTGGAAAACTGTGTGATAAAAACTGATGTCTTCACTCAAAGCTTCAATATAATTTTACAGGTAAGACTCAGCAATTTTAATTTTATCATGAGAAATATGAAGAATAATTTATAATTGCTCATATTATATGAATAATTATAAAGTATGCATGAATTGTCTTTTTAATTGCATGAAATCATCAAAATGCCTTGTGCCATATATTTTTTTGTGTGTGGAATATAAATGACGAAGAAGATTTCAGAGACAAGTACTTTTTTTACTTTAAAATTATAGCAAATTACAAATTATAACAAAGATCTAGATGAATAATAGACAAATTGCAACTATTTATTTTAAGCTTGTTTTATGCTTTCCATTTTCTTTGTACAAGCATTCCTAGTTGCAGTAAATTATCCTAATTACAAACTGAAATTCATTCATAGACGTTTTAATTGAATATAAAATAACGATTACTCCTTTGCACTCGGAAAAGTAATTCGATGCATCTTTATTCACCGACTAAAAAAATTTGTTTATTGTTTCAAAAAATAAATTTATGTAATTGTTTTTAGATGAATTTCCCTGAAAAAATAATCCACGCCTTTTTGTCGTTTTGTAGGCGATTTTAACAATCACAATTGAAAAATAAGTAAATAAAACGTCAAAAGGATGCACCGTCTTGAATGATGAGCGAGAGGCACCAACCGAGTGCAAAGGGTTAATAAATATTCTAAATGTTCTATGAGCTCTTTATTTAATCAAATTGCTTAAAAGATATTAAAGCATCTTTTATTTGGATAGTAAAGGAGATAAAATAATGAATTATTAAATGGAGGCATTATCAAAATTAAAGAATTGTTTACTAAATAGTTAGGTTCCACTGATTTGAATATTTTTTCATCTGAAAAAATGCATGTATTCAGTTATCATTCTGATAATTGTTGAGAAAGAGGATGAAGTGCAATTCTTCAATATGGAGATTTAGTACAAATGTTTTAGCATAATTTTTGAGCCGAAAACCATCCTAAAAATACGTGATGGCCCGTGCGACAAAAATGATTTCAAAATGCATTACGTTTAACCTAAAGATTCGAAATTTAATGTAAAATTTCTGATTTTTTTAATCCTTACAAGAAAAAAATTCTTAGTTATAATTAGATTTTTAATTAATCAAAAATTAAACTTTAAACTCCTTTTCCTCAATAACTTCAGAGCATACTATCACACAAACACATTTTTTACTAAAACCTTAAAAGAAAAAAAAAGACAACTTTTCAATGTTTTGAATTTGATTTCTTCACTTTTTCTGTCTGCAATTTCAATATATTTTTGAAAGTTTTTTAGGTATTTTATACAATTTTCTGAATCATCGTTTTGATTACAGAATCCACATACAACATGTGCGTTGCGACGATATTTAATACATCTTTTTTGTGTATAATAATTAAAAGTAATTAAAAAATAAAAAAAGATTATCCAAGCCTGGAATATTATAGGCTGCTTCGGATTAGATTCGAATCAGCTTTGGAATTTTTCCTCATTCTGAATAGTAAAATACAGAACTGGAATTCTATATGCTTTATATAGAACTGCCCGCTTTGAGTGATCAGCTAGTTAGCTAAGATTAATAGTCGCTAAAATTTTAATTTAATATTTTGTCTTAATGGATTCATTTGCAAGAAAGTTCTAAATTTCAAATTTTAGTAGACATAAAATTTAGGTTTAAGTGAAGATTATTGCCCCCCCCTCCCTGTGTCTGTCGCCAATATGACAATCCATCGGAGCGCTCTTCTAGTAATCCTAATGCTGTTTTATTTACTACTTTTAACAATGGTTGATTTGAACATGCTGACGACTATTTTATGAAAAATGTAAAATAAAAAAATAATAATATCGATTAAAGATTTTAATTTTTTCTATATCATAATTAAAAGATTTTTTTAGAACTATTAAGGCGTTGCAATTTTATTTTTAATGAGAACAAGAACAGAAAATCTTTTGCAATTTTTAACTGTCAATATGCGCTTTAAAAAAATCGTCTGAATTCGTATTTTACGAAATCGTCTGCAATCTTACTTTAAAAGTCAGATGCAATGGAATTCTTTGCAGTTCTGGTAATTCTTTTTTTCTCTAACGGTTGGTTTTCTTGATAATTTGTTATGTCGCTAATTGTGCAAGAATGGGTAAATTTAATGGAAGACAATACTTAGAACCTGCGGGAGGGATGAAGGGTAAGAGTAATATTTATTTTTTTACGAGTTGATCTAGTTAGGGAAGGATGCTTGTTTGAAATTTTGTTTGAAGAATGGTATAATTGCTTCTTTCTCTTCTTTTGATTATGCACTATTTCTGTTATTCACCCAGTCCTTATGTCCAATGTGCTAGCTAAGCTACTAGGTTCCCGCTCCCGCTGCTAGCGAAGCCGTAGGATTTATTATTATTATTTTTTTAAGTTAAAAAAATTCTGCTCGGTGCCTTCTATAGATGTCGAAGGCATAGCATGCTATAACTTTTGCTCTTCACCCAACAGACTGTCGCAGCCGGTCTGAAAAAAACTATACACTTCTGTAAAAAATCATAATTTTATTGCGAAAAGTGGTAACTGTAACTATTCCACAGAAGTGTTAGTTTACTTTGTTCCCCATTTTCATTGGCGACTTGGCGTCCTTACCGCAGCAAGGGGCACACTATAAACCCCTTTTACCAAAATTTATACTACTTGAGCAATCTTACTCTTTTTTGCTCATTTCACATGTATTTTCTTTTTTTCAATCAATTCACCTAATTTTTTTTATAATAAATATTTTTTTACATTACTTAATTTCTCACCTAAAGCAGTTCCAAATTTGTGATTTTCATAATGTTAATTAATATTTTAAAAGTGAATCACGAATTTTTTTATAGCTCCTTCCAGAAATTAAGCAAATATATCTTTTGCTTTTTGAAATCTGCCATATAATTTGTATTTAATGACGGAATAGTAATTTGGAGTGTAAAACAAAAACGAAAAAATATGTGCAACTTTGATTGTGAATTTTAAGAATAGTTTAGATCTTTTAAGTTTTTGCATTATTATTTGTAATACTTTTAAAACTTCTACTGAATTCTTGACGGAGAAAGATTCTTAAAATATTTTCTTAAATATTGAATAAAAGTATATATATATATATATATATATATACTTTTATTCA
>JAOUZG010033182.1:2411746-2422211 GCA_026289955.1 Argiope argentata
TATATATATATATATATATATATATATATATATGAGAGAGAAAGAGGTCTAATTGAGAGAGATTGTTTTAAAATGGTTAATGACCGATCGAAGATTTTGCGATAGTTCATTTTCTATTTTTTTATAATTTCCTTTTTTATTTTAAGCACTGCAGTACGAACTAACCCTTAAAATCTCTCACAAAAGTATTTTGCTACTTGAGAGAGCATTTTAAATAAGAGGTCTAAATTCAATTTTTATCTTTTATCATCACAGATCCAAAGAAAACGAGTGGAAGCCGGCCTCTCCAAAACCTTCTCGTAAAATTTCTAATGACAGTATTATACCCCCTCATCATACATAAACTTCTGATCCTTAAGAAACGAACGAACTTTACACAGCATTGGAAAACAGTTATTACGAAATATTGATCTTTCACTGCAGATGGATTGCTCAATCTATCGCGTGATTCTTTCCGAATTTTTTGACGAGTAATAATTGGCATGCCATTAATAATATCAAAAAATCAAATTTGTAAGTTAGACTGGTTTTTCTTCACTTATTAAAACCAAAATTTATCGTCAAATTATTATTAGAATCACAAAATTATTACCAAATTTGATATATTCAAATTATTGTGTTCTTGAGACGTTTGCATACTTATGAAAATACTGAAAGACAGATAGTCAACTCATTGATGGTTCTAAATTTGATTGATTTATACACTTGATATGCTATATCTATGGACTAAATTTTATCTATTTAGCTGTCTTTGCTTCGTAGTTATCGTATTAACTTATATTCGAACAGAAGTACAAAGATTTGATATGAATGTACATATTTAGTATACAGACCATTAACCAAATTTCATCTGTCTAAATCAGAGTTTTTAAGTTGCCTTAATTACATACAGACAGTCATAATGCCAAATATGTAACTCTTGACTTTGGTTTCTTTTGATAATTACAATACTTTCTATATACTACATATACGACAAGATAAAAAGTAAAAAAAAAATAGTCACACCAAAATATTTCTTTAAGTTTTTGACGAACCCTTAATCTTATTCCTTTTATTGAAATGACATTAGACTTTTGGGAAATTCATGCACTTTTGTCAGTAATAATATAAACTTGTTGCTATAATCCAATTTTTTTGTTATAATCATTTACTGTTAGGATTCATTAGTTAATAATTACATTTTTCATACTATGATTTACAATTCTCCATAAATTGTTACCTAGCCATCCAAATCTTTTATTTTCTAATTTGCAGACAGTTTAATTACTTTTAATTATTCAATGTTAAGCATATATTTTTATATAACGTATTGCTGGTCTTTAGCTTGGTTCATTTTTGGCCCTTGGGTCAAAAAACTCCATATTCCTGCCGAGAAACATCCGTGTTGTGTCATAAACCCGAAAAAAACTTCATATGATGCATAACTTCTATTTCAATTTTCTTCTAGAAGACAAACAAACAGCAATTCAACTACTTGTACGTATATTTTTAATCGCAGAAGGCGTGGGACGGACGTCGGAGGTGGTATCACAAACCGATGCGGAGGACCCCCCTGTTGTATCTCTCGCTTCCTGTTGCAGCAACAAAGGCAACAAACCGTCGGGAATAACAATTTCGAGGAACACCCCTCACCCTCGAGATGAATGCCTCGCGTTCCACCGTGCATGAGGCAGGATTCTGGGCTCCGGACCAGCACTTTTCTATTTCAAGATTAACCCTCTTCCTCCTCAATAAGCGCCTCAGCATTCACGCGAGCGCTGGTGTGTATACGTGCGTGCGTCTGCCGTACACGGAATACACTGAAAACCCAAAGACAGCCCCCATGGAAGAAAAGTAAGTTGGTTTTCAATGGTCAGTTTTCTTAATGAGAGAGAATGTCCCATTTTAACCCTTTAAGGATGTATATTTTTTTTCTGGAAAAATTTCCCAAGACTCTTGTTTTTTGACATCGTTGCATCGTATCGTTGAAGCGCCACAATACTATTATGTATATTTATTACTATCTCAAAATGATAAAATTGATAATTGAACCCATCCTTAAAATCGCATTATATTACCAAATTTTTTTAAAAATATATTTATTATGGTTTTTGAAATTAAAACATAGCAGCTCTAAAGTAGTAACTTAGAAGCTAAAAGTAGTAAAACAGTTTAAAGTAAAAATATAGATGAATTTAGTTGTAATTTTACTGCCTTTAGACAAGGTTAAGAAAGTGCCAGAAAAAATGCTGAAAAGGAGAAGCAATTAACATAGATATTTAAAGTTTTTTTTGAAAAAAATCTAGTTAACCTTTTTAACTAGAAATTTCAATTATTTTTTTGTTGAGATTTTAATTTTTTGTTTTACTATTATGTTTAATTCCAACATTGCTAATTTTTATCCCATTGTTTTAATTTTAAATACTGGCATATCATAGTCAACCTCTGATTAAACCAATCGTTAAAGTTCAGGTCAAATGATTTTTTCTCGATTACTTAGAAATAATTTTATAGATTTTAAGTTGAATAGTATAATTGAGTTTTAGAGTTAAAATTTTAAGTCTGCTTTCTTTTAAAATAATTGCGTACTAAAAAACATTACGCAAATTGATTTGTCTAATTGAGATTTTTCCAAAAATATTATGCAAATCATCGGAAATATATTTATTAGTTTATTTGTAAAATAAGACTGTACATATATTTGATACGAGATACCTGATAAATTAAAAAAAAAACAGTCAGAGAATATTTTAACGTGATAATATTTATAATCTAGAAACTATCTGAAAATTGTTTGTTATGGTTTGCTTATTGTAAAAAACCCTCAAGGTGTTATATAAGGCAGAACTTAAGACCGAGATCAATTTGGTGCATTGTTACTTCTTGGATAATAAGTGTGATTTCAAATTTTTTATTTAAATATTAAACCCCCCTCTCAAATAATCTGTAGCTTATGGCGCAAAAACCATCGTTAAGAAGCTTTGAAATAAAAAAAATAAGCCTTTTAATCTTATTTTCTTCAATATTATCTGAGATTATAATAAATTTCTAAAAATACCTTTTAAATATATTTTGTAACTTTAACTTTGCATTCATTTAATTACTGGTGTGTGTGTTTTTTCCATATGCGTTGCGATTATTCTTATCATAATTTATTTTACCTACGTTGCACATATTACGTGCATTTTAAAAACATTAAGTGTAAACTATTTATGGTAATATAAAGATAAACGAATAAATCATAAAACATTATAACGTTATAGAAATATTATTAGTTATAGAAAATAGATTGGATTCTACTTAAAAAATATTTTTTTGTCTTTAACATTTCATCAATCTAAAAATTTTCTTAGTTCTGATTTTCTTAACCCTTAATAACCTAGAGTTTCAATTTTGATACCAATCTTTTAAACCGAATGTTCACATTACTATTAGTTTTTTTTATAGGTTGGCTGTACGTATTTTACTGTTGTATAATATTCTTTCCAACGAAATTTTAAAAAAATCAAATGCCGTTATTGTTTTATTTTCAAGCAAACACAGTAATATTAAAAATAAATCACTTTCGTAAATCAGGCTACTAAGGGTTAATCTGAATTTTAACTTCATTACAAACACATATTTTTAAAGCCTGCAGTTAAAGTACCTTTATTTTTTGGTAGATTAATTATATACTTAGAAACTTTTTATTGGAATATTCTTTATCTCATTATTTTGACTTTTCTTGTCATCTTAAACTTACTCGGCACAAAAGAAGCACATTTGAAATTATGCTTATAAACAAAATAAATAAAAATGGAACAATGTAGAAGAATGACGCATGGAATATGGTCTTTAAGCCAGAATTTTGTTTTTGTCCATTTTTGACGAAAAAATATGTCAAGGCGAAAGGCAATTAAATTCAATTGTGTCAATTAAATTCAATTTTCTTCATTTAGGTATATTATCCCATTTAAAAAATAAACGAAACAAGTGGACATAACACGTTTTTTTAAACAGTAATTAAAATTCCAGATAATTATTTGTTAATTTCTAAATATTCAATGAAAGGTGGATAAAAAATGATTATTTTTACTGCTTAAAGTAAAGCTGATAACAAATATAAATAAGAAATAATTAAGAACAATCGGTTATTTTAATAAAGTTAACTATCGCACTCACTATTTTTATTTCATAAGATAATACAATCACTGATCCATCTGAAGATAACAGTTTGTAGACAACAGTTCTCATTCTTTTTTTATTATTTCTTTCTAATTAAGTCATTGTTTGAAAATGTGGACAGGTATAACCTATTCCCGTTGGAATATTCGAGTTACTTTAACAATAGCTATGCTAACCTGATTTTATTATAAAAAACTCATTTAATTTTTATGCGTGTTGTTCTTTACAAGTGGAGTGGAATGAACTCCTATTTATAAAACCTCTTAAAATAAATTCTGTGATGAATTAAATGTGAATTTAAAAAATTTTAATGATTGAATTGAGTTTAATCGATAAACGTTCCACTTCAACGGATGGATTTTATGACTTTGATCCATGATTAAATTAAGATTTTATATGGAAAAGTATTTACATTATTTGGCATTTCTACTACATAAAAACATGAGAAAGGAAACACAAAGAATAAATGTGAGAAAAAAATTCTTATAAAATGAAAATGCTTAATATTCAAAAATAATGCTGAATATTAACCACTTCGCATTCAATGAGGTTTCTGACACGCGCATCGAATGACTGAATTTTTATTTTCAAGTCTGCTATTTTGCCACAGAATTAAGTATTTAAATACGAAAAAATCAATATGAAACGATTAGGTATCCCAAATGCTCCATATATTATTTTTTAAAAATCAAATTAACAATAAATTACCAAAATAGGATTAGTTATCTAATTAGAAAGTTAAATTAACTCGTATGTCAAGGGATTAAAATATAAGCTTTTTATAAACAACAGAATTTTAAAGGATTAAAATGATTTACACAAAAATAATTGATAAATTAATCCTTTAGAGTGCTGATAAATACAGTTAATTATTTTCTGTATTTGATTATCTTGTCGAGTTATCTTTGATCATTTAAACTGCTAAATGATAGACCCTTGTCCATCAGAATCTGTTAAACCTATTCTTGTTAAAGATGAACAACGATATTAGCCATCAGCTGTATTAACAAAAATTTCGATTTGCTAATGTTTCTGGAAAATATTTCATGCAAGGGATTAAACGAATTATGGTAAAGTTTGATGAATGGCATAATATCAAAAGCTGCAGGTGAAACAAATGCGTGAACTACTGAGATTTCGTCACTATCTTAACAAATGTTTTCAAAATATTGCAACAACCACGAAAATTCTTTTCCATATATTAATATACTTACAATCCAGTTGAAGTGGTATCCCCAAAATTTTCTCGCACATACTTTAATATATATATTTTTAAATTTTGATCTTTGGATAAGGTAGAAATCACCACTCAAGGTACTGGTGTGCAAAGGAAATATCACCCTTTAGCGTAAAGTTGGCATTTTTACTGAATCCAACGTATTGATCCTTGACTAGTATTTTGGTGATCCATTCGATTTTCTGGCATTTATTTAGCAATAAGTATCAGAACATCGAATTTAAGTTTTATACGCCTCTTTTCTCAACCATTGAAACTAAAATTATTGTCACAAATTCATATTCTAAACTTTATATATTTATTTAAGTTTTTAATGATCGAATTTGCATATTTTTGAAAATACAAATTAACAAATGATCAACATTTTGTTGAATTTAGCTGAAGATTTATAGGTAAAATGTTGATTGTAGATTTTAACACTATGGATTTTAAATTTGATTTAATTTATTTGTTTTTAATTTAAATTATTCATATAGTTTGTTGCTAATCAATCTTAAATTTGTATATCGAATTTTATCCATGTATCTTTCTTTGTTTTGTGGTTATCATATTAACCTGTATTCAGACAGATGGACAAGCAGAATTCCTTTGACTGGATTAGGCTCAACTTTTGATAAAAATTCTACAAATTCTCTTGGTGTAACTCTACTATTCTCTTTGGTGTAAACATCATTAACCAAATTTCATCTTTCTAACAAAGAGGTTTTGAGTTATCTTTGTAACAGACAGACCGATGTAATGCAAAATATGTATTTTTTTATTCAGGAGATTTAAAATATGGAGATACGTCATAATTTGCATTTTTGTTTAGAAACTATTATACTTTTACTGGTGTGAAGTTCCCATTGTTCCCATTTTGCCTATCTATTTTGTCTTGCACGCAGCGATGACTGTAATGTAGGTGTTTTTATTTTTCTTTGCTTTATTGTTTGATATTTTCTTAATTAACGTTGTTTACAATTTTATGTTCCTCTAATAACTGTTGAAATGTTTGCTATTTTCTATACTTAGAGACACGGTGACAATTTTTGAGAATTTAAAATCGTTTTATTTTCCGATCTGGTCCTTTGAATTAAGTTTAAGTAATTTAGTTGATTAACCTGCACTTCCGTGCTCGGTGGGGGCTGCTTCGCGGCGGCCTATCGTTATATCTAAATGACTTCGGCCGGGACGGAGAATACCTATGCCATATGGTCTAGTAACGCCATACCTAACTAATATACAACTTCCATGACTGTTCACTAAATAGTTTTTGTTTTATTAGTTTTGCATTTGTTACTCATGTGTTGAGCAGAAATGACGTTACGAAATGGGCTATTACCGTGCTATCTTTAGAGGTTTTCTTTTGGCAAACAAACATTTTAATACCGTTATTACATAAGCATCACAATTCCAAATGTTTATTTTGAATACCCTTTTATTCCGACAGATGGAAACCATTCAAATTTCATATGTTTAAATCATTGCGTTTTTGAGTCACCTTGGTTTACATGCTTCTGATAGACCAAATGGAAGAGATAATCAAAGTTCTGAAGTATCTGGCTCCAAATTTTCTACTGATCTGCACTGTAATGACTTAATCCTGTTCAGTCAAATAAGTGGGTAGGGTTTAAGAACAATTTCTTTATTTACAGCCTTATATATATGAAAACAATTCGTTCTCATCTAGGTTAATATGATTGATAATATTTACATTTCGGTTGACAATTCTACATGGATATTTCATCAATTAATTTCGGAGGAAAAACCTCACAAAAAAGCTAACAGGCTGAATAGCTCAAGGAATCAACTGATCTTCATCGGGTTTATCTTAACTCAAAAGGCAGAATCACATGAAGCTTCTCTCACCTCCTTCGAAACTGCGAACCTCCGAAGACTTTGAAAACTCTGAAGACCTCTCAAGTCTCTAAGACTACTTCTCTTCCAAAAATCTTATATTTTATATTCTGTTAAAACTCCGCCTCTCATTTTCATATTGATGCACGTGAGCTCCCTGTTAACCAATAGTTATTCAGAAAAAAAGGGTTTCCAGTCGACCGAGGAAATGTTCGTTAATGATCCATCCTCGTAACTGACTCTGTACAATAAAAGAAAGCTTTTTCATCCGAAGGGTTTTACACTCTTCCACTTTTAAGATCCTTGGAAGAACAAAAACGCACGTGATGTTCTTTATCTGGACTCGACTTAATATTTAAATTATCCCATTGGGAAGAGACCCCCCCCCTCTGGAAGTTTGGAGGCATTTAACAATTTGAGGATATTACACAGTTGATCACCCAGCCGGCCAGAAATGCCAATTATCAAGTGTGGGAACCAGATAGCGTTACAGCGGTCAAACAGGTGTCTCAGGGAAAGGTATCTGTATCTTTACAACACTGTAGAGGCTAAATCTGAGTACTAAATTTCATTTATCTAACCCTCTTTGTTTTGTAACTATCATTTTATTGAATGTTCAGATAATTACACAGACAAAACTTCTAAAACAGAATTTCATTCGAGATTTGTCAGGTATCTACTTATTCTAATTAGATATCATATCCCAAATTTCATATATTTTTCAATTATACTATTCACAAAGAGACAGGCATAACTAAACGAAAAGAAAAAAAAAATGTTTTTCAGACTTCAGTCTGAAACGTGAAATCTCATCTAACCATTTTTTTTTGACAATTACAATACCTTCTCCTTATATAAATCATATATGAGAAAGTTAAATAAAATAAAGTTAATAAAATTTTATTTGGGAAAAGAAACTGTTGTTTCCGTTAAGTACAAAAACATCCGAAAAAGTCAGTTTTATATACCGAAATTCGAAGGATCGTTTTATTTCTTCAAATATATGTTTATAAATGTCAATCTTTTTTTGGGGGGAGGTAGCTCAATTCATTGCATATTTAGTAAATTGAAAATATTTTTACTTTTGACGTGAAATTTGTATAAATATTTATATGCGTTTTTCAATTTTGAAAATAGCCTTTTATAGCAACGCTGTAAAATGCATGAATTCTATTCAATTCTATTTTAAAAAAAGAACAATAAAACAATATCCATGTATTTTATAAAAATATGCGATTACATTAACTGAGTTTATACCATTCAGATATATGAATATATTTACACGAAAAATTTGTAATTCCATTTCAAAGCACAAACACAAAGTATTCATGAAATCAAAACTATTCGAATTTCTCTTTTCTCTTGGAAAATAAACATTTAAGTAATCGAATAATATAATCGCTTTGTTGTCAAAAGTCCGATTCTCGCCGACAATAGTATTTCAAAACTGTCGAAATTCCCACCTGTCTGATTTTCCTCATATATTTTACTATCGTGATTCGTGGCTGAATTCTTTCCGTGTTAGAATAGTCTGTTCTCCGTCTGTTTCAATTCGTGAATAATTTATTTTTTATCATGCGAAAACATGTAGTTTTTTTGGTTAGGAGGTTTTGGTGTCTCCGAAACTTAAAGGCAAGAAATATTCGTTTTTCTTTGAAGGCAAAAATTTTTCGTTTTTTCATTGGTAGATAGCGAGTCACCTGACCCATGACATTTGAGGTTTGTTTTGCTAGTATTGTTTGAGATATTTAATTAAATTTAATATTAATTGCTGTTTGTCGTTTCTATGAAATCACGTAATCTTCCAATTTGTATACGATTTCTTACTTGTAAATAATTCATCTCGTTCTTAGAAGATTATCATTTTTTTTAAATTCTCTTTCAGTTTTAACAATCGCAATTTTGTAAAACGCGACTTACATTTATTCTTGAATGATATTATAAATGCTTTCTTACTAATCGATTTCTCAAAATGCTGTAAATATTAGAATATAATTTTAATATCAATCTGAATTACGTTCATTGGATTTTACCACATATATAATAATTTCTAGTAATAGTGAACTTTTCGTCGAAATGAATGCTTTTTTTTTAAATCTAAAAATCGGTCGAGTTCCAAAACTTTGTTTGCCAGCTAGAAAAATTGAAAATGAAAATTTTAAAGAATTATCATTAGAGGGTGAGAGAAAAGTTTCAGAATTTTTTCAAACCGGTTGAAATCGGTTTATGATTTAAATTAATTAAAACAAATAATCATTTAAAAAATAATGTTAACCCATAATAACTTAAAATTTGTGATTGTAGATTTCATTTTTTTATTGTTTTCAAATTTATGAATGCCAGTTTGTTGTTTAGACACCGATATTCTATTTTTTATAAGTTTACAAAAATAATTGGCAACAAATAAAGAGCTGTTATACATTCTATTGAACGCACTGTTGGACTTTGTTTGGCAGGCATTGTGCTGAAAATTAGCAACATCGTCTGCCAGGCATAGCTTTAGAAGTAGAATTGGTTCTATTATCTGAAATTAACAACACTTTATCTCCACCGCATTCAGTATAACTAAATGCACTAAAGTGCAGTTTTCTATAAAATTTGTGGTGCAACTGATGATTATTAATAGGATAATTTAATTTGAATTAACATATAACTAGATTTTCTCTTCTGTAAATTCCATTTCTTATATTTTATCTCTTATTTCAACTAATCTTATACTATCAATGAATAGTGTTACATCAAAAAGCTCACAAATTAATGAATTATGTTTTTATTTCCATATTTCTTAGTAAAAATATTATTTCCTCCTTTTTAATATGCTAATGAAATAATTCTTTAACTCATTTTTTATTCTTTCTTTTAACACAACATATTTAAAATTTGTTAAATTTTAAGGAAAAGCAGAAATGAAATTCTTTAATAATACTTATTTTATTTTTTTATTCCTTTATTGAATTAACTTAGATTTTTATTTGATATTAGGATTTCTTTACCAGATTATTACCAGAATCAGACTCGTCCATAAAAAAAGGCAGAAAAAAGGAAATAGGCTACGTGGAAATATATTGTAATCCTAGATAGCTTCTGAAAGGAAGTTTTCTCTGAATTTTAGATTATATTCCACGCTTATTCAAATGGCACGAACCACGAAATCTGCGAAAGTCACAAGTTAAAGTGAAATATAAGTTTGAGAGAGTAGAAAATAATAATTTTAGAATAGGATAAAGTGATATTTTAACCCTTGTATAT
>JAOUZG010033182.1:2422311-2451007 GCA_026289955.1 Argiope argentata
ATAATATAAATTTCCAAAGTTTTTAATTTAGCCCATAGTAATATCATTCTAAACAAAACTCTCTTATTTCCTGATCGATTCCATTTGTTCTATTTAATTAATTCAAGAAAATCCGTGTAAAACTGCTGAATAGGCTAAACACCAGCATTTCCCACACTCCTGGTAAATTCTTTTCAATGATCCCTATAATTCCCTTACACGAGATGTACATGGGATTTAAGTGTGTCGAAATTTATTACTAAAATCTTAACAGTATATACTCACCGGGATAATAATTTCATCAGCTTTTCCTCATTCAGTTTTGTGTCGTTCCTGCGTTGTGCTCGTCGCTTGTGCTTCCACAAAATACGTGCTTCTCGTGATGGAATAAAACGAACTTTAAAATTCAAAGTGTCATCTATGTCTTCGAAACAACCTTCCATTTTCAACAAATAATAATGTTATATATATATTCACTTTGTACTTACTTGTTCCACTTGCACTTTTCATTTCTGAAGGTATATTGCTACATAAAAAATGTTTCTTTGTATGTATTTTAATTATCTTCAAAGTTTGGTCTATGAATTCAGGGACACCTTGTATAATTAGGTCATTTTCATTCCATCAATCAACTTTGGGTAACTAGAAATCAGATTTTTACTACAATGTGTCAGGTGAGCGGAATATTTGAATAAAGGAATCCTTCCGTTGATTAAGCTACTTGTCATTATTCACAAGGGGGAGGATAACCTCTCATTTTATTCAGGGATTAACTCTTCTCCAGATTGCCCTCTTTATTCTCACCAAAAAGATCTTATATTTTTCACTACGTAGCTCCCTTCTTTCTGATGAAAGCAAACAGAAACATTCTGTACTTTGTTTCCCTTTTAGCACGTCAACATGTTCCCTGACACAAATCGAGCGTTGTTTCCTCCCCTAGATAACCTACTTCTTGAAGACCCTTCGCCTTCGCTCCATGCACCACTTTTAGCAAGATGCGATGTTTATGGACCACCTCGCCCCAAGGAGAGGTGTCTCACCAGATGCTTTCCATCACGGGGAGACCTTGGGTTCGAAAGTCAAGGGAAGCCGCGGAGAACTTTCCGGCTGATGGAAAATCTGGATCAGTGTTTCAAGATTCACAGTCGAAGGATGTGCTACTTTGCCACTGAAAGTTGATGGAATCAACGTATTCTTTGATAAATCAGCAGAAGTCAGAAGCAAAAATGAATGGTATAGTGCGACTCGGATGAGTTGGAGATAGACAGTTGAATGTATGGGTTGATAGTCAAAAGGTTATGAAACAGCTGAAAGTTTTAGTTGTGATAAAGATGGTTGTGTTGAACCCGTTATAATTTTTCTTTCTACTTCTTGCTATTAATGTATCTTAAATCACTTGTTATTAAATTGTGAAACGGTGCCAGATCTGATAAACTCTACTTTCAAAAATTGATTACGTGCTGTTCTTCATATAATATAATGCCCCTCTGCCAATTCGTCAGAGCCAGGCTATAACGTAATCGGAAGCAACTCTAGATAATAATGAGTATGATGTTATGAATAAATAAATATGCCATAAATACGTATTTTTTGAAAGACTTCAGAAATATCTTCATGAAATTAAGCGACATACTTTTAAAACAGTGTTATAATTAGGGTTGCATGTATTCTGCTGTGACTCTAATTATTGTAACGTTTTAGAAAAATAATTTTATTTACAATTTAACTAAAGGACTTAAACATTTGATTTTTACTAGACGACTCACCGAGGCAGTGCGCGAAAGAGTTCCAAAGATTAGCTTTTTAATTAGCTTCGGGAGTGAATACTCGGGTGATGAGTGACACGGTAATTACGTCACGTACAGCCTCGAAGGAGCCTGTAGTTTTAAAGATATCTGATATAATTTATATGATTCATGATAGGTATATATGATTTATGATAGATAGATATATACGCTTTGTGACCGGAATATATGATTTATGATATGAATTCACTACAATAATATAGGACGAAATTTCTTAAATTTTGTGGCAAAGAAAATGAATTTTTCCCTACGTACCAGGGTAAAACACCTTCTTAAATAAAAGAAATGTAAACAAGATACCCGCTCTTATAACCGTTTCTATCCAGAAATTTTGCAGCCACCCAAAATTCAAAAAATATACAAGAAAATGAACTAATAATATGCAATAAATTATTCAGTTGAAATAAGTTATGTATCAAATTTTTATGTAATAATTAAAATTATGGAGATTTTATCAACTATTTTTATTTAAAAATATTGAATGAAATCTTACAAATATAAAAAATTATAAGAGTGGGGCCATTTAGAAAAGTAAGGGTATTAAAGAATAAAAATTGTTTTAATCGTCGATGCATAGTACGTCTGAAGTGCCAGACGATTTCTGAAAAGTTAAATTATTTTGAATTATTACTTGTCTATTGTGCAAATACTTCGGATTGTTAAATCTAAGCAATGAGATGAAATATTTTACAAATAATTGTGTATAGCATTATTAATTGCAATTACAGCGACCTTATATAATTTGTCAAATCGGAAATCCACCACTAGATAAACCGATCGAATGGCAAACATAAATCTCAAAACAAACATTCCAACTTAATTCCGAAGAACTTCACTCCGCAGATCTCCATATTGCGCAGTCAAAAATACAACAACCTTCTGCGGATGATATTATTGAGATTAATTAAATAAAACATTCTTCTTGAGACCTCCTGCAGACGCAGTTCACGATTTTAATTAAACCTTCTCCATCGGGTGGTTTCTTCAAATAGATTCGCGTGCAGAACGCCAAATGTATGTCCCAAGAACAATGTAACAAGAAAAACTTGCTCATTCACATCTCGGTTTTTGGCATGGTTACGCGCCATCTCTGTTTTTGTTGTTGATGGTGGAGTCATTGCTTTCGGAATAATCATCTTGACCCAGGATGAGGAGTTGGCACTCGACTATCGCAACGTCCTTCGCAATTATTTAGTACAACAATTTTTAACCTGTTGTTTCTTGGACTCGAGACCACTGTGTAAAGAGTCACTCGCGAATTGTTTTCATTCTCTTAAATTTCTTTTCGAAAAATTTAACAAGTTCAAGTCTCGCAAAAAAGCACTGTCATGAAAAGAACACAAAAGCAGCCTTTAACTTGAATTCTTACAGTCAAGTTCATTAACTATTAGTTAATTGGCTGATTTGTTTCATTAATTGAATTTTGAATGGAATTTATTCATGTGACATCATAGTTAGGTAGTCGGAAAAAGAATTGATATGCTGTTATTTCTTGAACTCGAGAACACAGCAAAAAACAATCTTTCAAGAATTGTTTTTATTTTCTTAAATTTTTAAAAAAATTAATCCTAATTATTTTTAAAATCTAGTATACTTAAACATCACCAGAATGTTCTTTATTTAAAGAACGCAGTGTGAAAAACTTTTATTCTTTAAGTAAAGTTCATTAATTATTCGTAAATTGACTGATTTGTTCCATTGTATCCCACTTAAAATTGGCAACTGAGGACCTGATAGCTCCCAATATAATCGATACACGTGACTTCATTGCTACGTGTTGGGAAACAGAATTTATATACAGTTTATTGAACTCGAAAGAACAGCATAAACAGCCACTCAAGAATTGTTTTTATTTTCTTAAATTTCTGTTTTAGAAATTTAGCATGTTTGCTTCTCATAATAACGTATTGTTATAAAAAGAACGTAATGAGGCCCATAATTCTTCCGGAGAAGTTCTTATTGGTTCATTTGTTTCATTAATGTTCCACTTTAGAATGGCAACAGGACAGATGATATCTCTTAATGGAATCGATTCACGCGACGTCAAAGTCACGTGACCATCTGTAAGATTTGCATACTGTTGTTTCTTAGAATCGAAAGCACAGCGTAAAATGCAGCTCAAGGATTATTTTCATTTTCCAAAATGTATAATCTAAAAATTTAACATGTTTAAAAAAATCTCGAGTTTAGCATCTCCAAGTTTTTTTTTGTTATGAAAGAAACGTATTAGCAACCTTTAACTTTTATTCTCCCCGTAAAGTTCAATAATTATTCGTAAATTGACTGATTTTTTTCATTAGTATCCCGCATAAAAATGACAACATGACTGATGATGTACTTAGCTCTCAATGGAATCGATTCACTCATCATAGTCACGCAATGGGAAAGGGAATTTATATGAAATTCGAGAACACATCGCAGAAAAGTCCCTGCAGAATTGTTTTCATTCTCTTAAATTTCTTTTTTAAAAAATGTAACATATTTAAGCCTTCAAAATGCTCTGTTACGAAAGAAACGCAATAGGAACCTTTCATTCTTCCTGCCAAATTCCTTTATTATTCGATAATTGGCAGATTTGTTTCATTAATATCCCACTTTAAAATGGCAACAATACTATTGATGTATATCTCTCTCATTGGAATCAATTCACGTGATATTAGTCACGTGTCTGCAGGTAGAATTAAACTGCTGGTTACCTTGTGCTGGTTTAATAAATATAAGTAACTCATGAAGATGGGTTTTTTTTCTCTTTTCATCATATCTCAATTTAAAAAGTTACATGAATACAGAAAAGTTTTGTACCTTTGCTAAAATTCCTTGCTGGTGATAGAAAATGGGATCAGTGGGATTTTTTGACTTTAATAACTAACAGATGTTATATTCATATCTGGCTGATGCGGTACAAAATGACAAAACAATTGGGACACAAATAAATAATTTTAGTCAATCTTGATAAAATTAAGGAATTAATCAACGCATTAGGTGAAACCAAAATTAAATATTATGTATTTCTGTGTAAACTTGAAGTGTTTTCTAAATGGTTATAATTTTTTTAAAATTAGCAACTAATAATTTGGGCCGAAAAAAGTTGAGATTCTAATGTTTATCAGGGCATTATTACTAAAATTAAATTCGTTATCCATTAAAATTTAACTCTAGGAAAGAAAATGTTCCGTAAAATTTATTACATCTTACATTTAAAAGTTTAAAGTAAGAAGTTTTTGTACCAATCAATTAAATTGACAATAAAATAAACAAATTGTTAATTTTGTCCCCAAAAGATTTAATGATTAAAAATATTACAAAAATACCTAACACAAAATCATTGCATTAATAATTGCTTTTTCAAAAAATAATTTTAGTTTTTATCAGTTTTTAAATTTTAGCTTCATTCCCATACATAAAATGTCTTTTAAGCTGTTAATCAGTATAAAATTTCTTTTACGCTCCCATACATAAAATGTCTTTAAAGTTTTTAAGTTTTCCGTTTTTTAATTTGTTCTGATTTTTTTTTCTGTTTTTAATAAATTAATGCTTTAATTCAAAATTTTTGTATTTTTTTTTCAAACGTCTATTTCTTTCCTGATATTTTATTTTCATATATTTCCAAAATAACACGCTAATTACCAGATTTGTAGCAGTACCACTACTAAACGCAAAGCAAGAGATGAGAAACACTGATACACGAACACATAAAATAATGATAGTTTAGATAAACAATGTGAGGTCGAAGAACTTTTGTACCTCTGCCATATCTCTGGGTCATTATTTTTCTGTTTCTGTTCACGTGATTAAAAGCTTTTTTCCTCTTTATTCCTACAAACTGGGCAACACATATTTCATTAAAGTAATGGAACCCTTTATATAATAAGGATAAAGGGGAATACAGTTTTTCAGTAATGAAATTAAATTCAACGAATGAGAAAAAAGTAATTTATTATCGCTGCAAACATAATTCAATTTTTTTCTTTTATTTGCTGGCAGTGAAAAACGGTTTCGCACGCGATAGCACTTTTAGTATTCAATAAATATAAACAACGACTTTTTGTGCTAATAGGTAAAAACAAGCTATTTAATACATTTATTACGTATTATAAGCGATTTGGTAAATTAAAGATATCGATTTTTTTTTCATGTTTTACGTTCAAAGGATTTCTATCAAAGCCATGTATTTTAAGACAACACAAGCCAATGCAAATAAAATATCAACAATTTTAATATGAGAATATTTATAGGTTTTAACTACGTGATGCCACAAATACTGTGTAAAAAAATCGTCCAAAACGTTCTTCATAACAGATAATTGAATCTAGAGGTACCAAACTCAGCATGTAACTACTTCTTCGGTAGTAAACGTTCAGAAAAACAAAAATTTTCAAAATTTTAATGAAAAATTAATCAAAATTTCTATAATCTCTTCGATAACTATCAAACTTAAAAAATATTATTTTTATATAACTTTAAATCACAAAAAGTTAGTTTTTTTAGCAATATTCATTTTATTTTCATACACTTTTTTCTTTAATCAAACAAATCTTTAAAAGCAGTTTAAAGTATACTCTATGACTATAATTTTTATTATCTTTGCTCTTACGCACTTTAAAACGATATTAATTCGATTTTTATATGCTATATTACCTTTATTACAGTTACATTTACATTGCATAGTATACCAGCAGATCATCACCATGTCACAACAAGTTTCATAAGAAGGATATTTTGGCTTGTGGTGTCCAAACACAAACTATGCACCACATATTTTATCAAAGTAAAAATTTGTTAGTTTTAAAGATCTGCAATAGCGAAACATTCAAAAATACGAGATCTATTTTCGCTGCCTTCGTACATTCTTTATGCGATCGTAATCATTTGTCGCTGAATTTATCCAAAAAAATCATTAATAAAATCACTAATCATTATTAATTAACTTGGAAGAAATTCTTTTATTCCATTTATAAATGTAATTTTTGTAGATTGATGTTATATTTTGGAGCTATGAGAAGATTATTTTGGATTAATCATATCTTCGTACAAATATTAGACGACGAAGATTACATGTAATCCTCTCCAAATCGTCACGTAACTAGCTGTTAGAGAGAAGATACATCATCTCCAACAAATTTTATATTAGATCCTTATATATTTACAATACATCTTTTACTTTCCCTTTAGCCAAATCATCAGCCTAATTAATAATAACATGTTAACAAAATTTAAAAAAATAAGTTTTTTAAAAATAATAAATTTGGTGGTTTATCATTTTTAAAAAGTTACAAGTTATTGGCCAAAATAAAACAATCAGAGAGTCATTATTAAAGATAAGAATAAGAATAAGAACTGACAAGAAAAATCACATAACATTTAAAGTAGCTGAAATTTAGATTTAAAATCTGACAGATATTTACAAAGAATTTAAGAAATATCTCTACATCACTGAACTAAAGGAAAAGGGAGTTTCTAAAGTAGAAAATTAAAACAATTCACTTTTCTAGTGTTGATGAAAATGTTTATTCCATAATAATATACAGTTGCGAGCCGTTAATGCTTTTTCCATTTATTCGTCACTTTATACCATCCGGATTCATTTTTAAAGATTGTTATCATAAAATATTTAATTTATAAAATTCAAAGGACGCAAAGCTTCGGTTGTACGCCATTTTGTCCCTTCTCAAATTGGGCAATTTTTTTTAACTTCTGTCATTACATACCCATCTTTATTAAGATGAAACTTTTTCTGGGGGTGCTGGGAAGATAACATCCTTCCTCTCTTAGTCATTTCCAAATAAAGGACGCAGGAAGGGTAGGATATTTGGAAACATCCCATGCCTGGAGGTCGGGGAACGGATAATGGAAGAATTACCGCACATAAACTTTACTAGAATGGTCTGTCTCATAAGAACTCATTTTCAAATTTCTCTGTCTGTATTTTCCCATTTTTTTAATGTCTTGAAAGCCTCAAGATGACAGAAGACAGTCAAAAATATTTTTTTATCACTTAACTGTTTTATTTTCTTTACTATTTAATAAGATGACACCTTCTATTTTGGGAATATTTTCTTTCCTATTTAGATTCAAATGGAAACCCGTTGAATACTTGACTTATCTATGTATTCGAAGTACTTTTAATATTGAATTGTAAGTGTTATAAATGGTATATTTTTTGCTGGCAATTATTGAAATTCGATAAATCGATGTCCGTATGGCATTTGGGCAAGAGAGTTAAGTGGTTAATTAAACGCATAAATTGTTAAAATATAAAACATGAAATTAATATTAAATATTTGTAATAAAGGTACGGTTTTTTTCTCAGTTACGATAAATATTTGATTTAGGAATTTCATCTTTATTTCAGTATTTTGTAGAAATATATACAACCCTTGAAAAATATACAAACCAGTATCTACTGTCGTTACAAATTTGTACATAGATAAAGTACTATAATCCTTTATTTAAAAAAACCAAACTCGAAAATTTTTAGAGATTTCCACGTTTCGTACTTTTTTGAGTCCGAAAAATATATTTTTCGGCATTATTTCTGTCTGATAACAAGATAACTCAAAACGCTTCGAGCTAGATGGATGGAATTTGATTTATGGATTTAGCATCAAAATTGTAGATTCCTATCAAATTTTTAAAAGAAATCAAATCATGGGAAGTCTATCTCTTTGACTGTCTCAGAAGAAATGATTGCAATTTTTGAAATATATACATATGTAGATACAAAAAAGTAAATATATTAATCACCTAAAATGTAAATTCGCATTAAGTTTTGGATAAATACGCAAAGAAGTGACCTTCCTTTGCCCGCCTGTATTTTTCAAAGGATATAAACACGATAATAAAAACTTTAACAATTTAGATAAATGTAAATTCTTATCAAATTTTCAACCAAATTTTTGAAAGTGTTGACAGTGTAGTTATCGTATGGAAATGGGAAAACACCACAACGCAAGGACATAGGAAATTTAGTGTAGTTCCTTGTAACTATAACAGCAATTCGATATCAAATTTTATTTTCATATGGTAGGAAAAAAGTCTAAAGTACGTATTATATTTTCTATTATTTGGATATTTTTGTTATGCCAAAGATTGATTGCTCAAACAATCGCCAAATATCGCACGCTATATTGAGTAAAAGCACTGGGTTTGCGTCAAATATCGATATTTCGTAATTATGGTTCGTTAATGTCACGTAATGAATACACAAGTACCGATTTTCTTTACTTTACTATGACGAACAAAACATATTTTTAATTGAATTTGAACATCTTACTCATGGCATTTTCTTATTTTACCCTATGTCCACAGATTTATGTGGGAGGCTAATAATACTTTATAAGAAAATCTACGAAAAGATTTCTGAGAGGCCATTCTTCTTGGGTTGTTTACACATTCGAAATGAATAAAAGTTCTTTAGTCCGAAACATCGTGGGATGATTTTTTTTTGAAATGCATCTGCTAGTTTTATTGTATCATTTGATTCTTTCTGTGTGTAACGATTTTCCAAATATGCAATTTGCCGAAGATATATCATCCTAAAATATCGAGCATTGCGATACGTGTTAAAGCTTTAGTAATGAATTGAAAAATCATATATTTATTTTTACTGAAATATATGAAATCTGTGATTATAATTAACCGTCATATTACTATCAAACTTACCATCTTCTGCACGTATATAAAGTAAAAAAGGGATTGTCAGAAAAAAATGTTTAAAACTACTAATGAAATATTTATTGGCATTAGCAAAAGAATTATGAGCATATTAACATAAGATAAAAAACATTCTTTGCTTATTAACATATCAAAAGAATTATAATACACAGAATAAATACATAATAACATTACATATAAATATTTTATATAATAATGGTTTTAGATGAAAAACACGGAAAAATAATAACTTAAAATTTTCAATTGTCTATTCAAAGCATACAGACAAAGGCAAGACAGAATAATGAAACTTGAGGCATTATCATATTGCGACATTCTAAAATTTTGAATTTCCTTTCATTTTTATCTATTTTATTCATTCGTTCGATAATTTTTGAGATCCCTTTTCTTGAAAACTACGTCTCATGTTGAGCACCCAATTTTGAAAGTGCCCCGGTTTATAGCTTATTAAATCTGGTCACTTATTCTATTCCATTTAGTTTTCTTTTTCCCCCGCATGTTTTGAAATCATTGAGTAGGAGAAAACACTTGTCTTACTGTCTTACTGTTTCCTTCTTTTTTCCGTGACGCAAGACTTACGAAAGAGAAATCTGAAAAAGGAAAAGAAGAAAAAATAGAGAAGGAAAAAAGAATTTTCGCTAAGAAGGCTAGAAAGCGTTCTTTTTCTTCTTTTTTTCCGAATCTTTCATGAGATGCACATCCCTAAAGATGCAGAAAGCCGTAAATCAAAGCCAAGCACTTTTTTTTCTCTTTCGTCCCATTCGCTTTCTGTGTGGCAAGCGCAAATCTCAAGGTCTCAGCGCGAGAATTTTCCTTGGAAAAGTGAAAGCCCGCATTTTGGAACCGCAAATGTTCGAATACCATTCCACGATATGTAAATTTGGCGGGAAATATTCCTGGATAGTACTCTGGGGAGAATTCTGGAAGAATATTACACTCGGAAGAAAGCAACAATGACTATTTTGTGTATGCTTTGTTGTTGCTCCCTGTGTGGCAACTATGATGGTCAAGTTAATAATATAAGGAAAGCAATGCTTTATAAGATTAAACGCGATAAAATAACTATAACGATACTGAAACATTCATATCTAATGATTTATTAATTTTAGAAAATTTTAGTTTTATCTAACTTTATAGGGAGGTTAATACAAACATTGCTTCGATTAAGATTTTTTCATGTTTCAACAGTGGACGGGCAAATGCTTGTGGGAGGGGGGGGAATGTCCTCACAAAAATCTTTTTAACATTTTAAAAACAATAGTTTTTTATCTTCTTATTTAATATTTTATTATTGATAAGTGTGACAATCCATTTTATTCTTTTTGCTAACTTTAGTTCGATAAATTCTTTTAAGTACAAGCATAAATGTATGAAAAATTGAGGATATTTTTTAGTTAAAATTAATTGTATGTACTTGCAAACAAAACATTCTATGGTAAAAAAATCATTAACTTCAGTTCTTTAATTTTATTGTCAACTTCTTATTAATTCAGATTTAACTTGTTTAAAACTTTACAGAATTTAAAATTAGCCTTTGAAGTTTCCATTTTCAATTAATAAAAAATACATTGCTTACCAATGTAATGAGTTAAGTTGCAGTAGCCCCGCTGTTACAAAGTGTAAGAAGCTGTTGCGTTTAAAGAATAAAATTTCGATTGATTATTGCCATTTTTTTACTTATTTGTGCAATTTAAAATTTTCTTTTTTGAAAAAGATCTTTTTATTAAATAGTGCTATTTTTCTCTTAATTTTGTAGTCTAATATTCTAACATCTGCATAGTAGAAATTCATCGCATGTCAGAATACTATTATAAAACTATCAGTGTAACAATACTTAAAACATCTACAGCGTTAAAAAGCAATAAATTGTGTAATTATTACAATTCCTTGATACATATTAGTGTACTTTTATTATGTGATAATATGATGTTGTTTACGTTAGTATTTTTTGAATATTTGAAGTCGACGAATGATTGAAGCTTGAAATCACGTAGGGAATAAACAAAGTCTAAATGGCAATATTCATCAACATCTTTTAGTCGTATCAATTTTTTTACCTGCTTTTACCAGTTTTCCATAATTATTCTGTATGCTTCTCTGAAAGCAGATGCGTTTTTAAAAGGTTTGACCTGCTTTTACTAGTAATTGATTGTTTTCAAATTGATTTAAACTACTTAAAGACTTAAATGAATTAAAAAATAGAAATGTTCTCACATGATAACTTGAAATTAGTGATCGAAGATTTCATTTTTTTAAATGTCTTATCAGTGAATTATTATCTCATTTTTTCTATATTTCTTCATCGAATATTTTAAGGTGAGATTTGTTATCACAATGCACGATTGTACAACATTGGCAATTTGGCTTTAGCGCCATTAAACGCTAGCCAAACTACATCAATCAAAGTATGGCCACCTGTGGCATCCTTATTTTTCTATTAATAAGTAAAGCTTCTGTTTTGAAAAGTTTCGTCGTTTTCCAAACGATCCGACAACCCTCAAAAACAGTGATGATGCTCTTTTTCGAAGGTTTGTGGCCTTCCATATGATTCGCTGTCACGGCGTTTGGTGGGTTATAGAGAAAGCAATGAACTCAATACTTTCACTTAGGAATTTTGATACCGTGTCATGGACCTCCCTTTGGTCCTATTCCAGAAAAGTAAACGAAAACATCTGTGCCTACCCTATGTGGCACACCGAAAAAACAACCCTGTTGTTTTTTTCCCCCACCGTCGTCTTTGAACAATTCTTGTTGATATTGGCCGACGTTCAAAGCAGTTACTCAAGTCTTCGAGTCGCGTGACTCGAAGATCTTCACTTCCTGATACGAAAAACGTGGTGAAGGGAATTTTGGGGAGAGATTCGGTTACACATTTCTCTGCAGGATATCGAATTTCAAACAATACTATAGATTAATTTTCTGCTTAGTCGGACTAATTGGGTCTTGAGAAATTTTTTTTCGTAAATGCAGATTAAAAGCCTCCGTTTTCTAGCGGGATTATGAGCCATATGTACATATCACTTATCTTGAAACATGTTTTTTAATAGTCCGCCGTTGTCGAACGTTCTCAGAAACCGTATGCGATTGGCAAAAATAGTCAGTTGTTCAACATAACATCTTGGAGAGCATTTTTTGGAGACTAACCTCTAATTGCGTTAAACATGACACCTTTGGCGATTTTTATAATACATTTGGGGCAACTTTTTAAGATTCTCATGTAAAGGGTGTCCCAAAATTAACGTAAGATTTGAATTCACCACCATTCGTGCAGTAAAGTGTTGATAACTCTATTACAAAAACAATTTGACAGCGATAGGTTAGGGTTAGTAAAAAATGGAACTTTTCCCAATAGAACAACGTGTTAACACAAGATTGGAATTTAATTTAAAAAACACTGATTTTTAAACACATTGTTACATTTATAATGAATCGTAAAGTAGACATGATAGGTTTATCTATAGAATAACACATAGGACAAATGGCCTCCAATGCTTTGCTAACACATGACACTTTTTTGTCGAAATTTCCCATCACCATTTTGTATAAATGTGTCTGAATTTCGTTGATGATAAGTTGAATTTCCTCCTTCTGTACACATTTGATTGTGGGCTTGTTGATATAGACCTTTGAATTCAAATACCGCTCCCCCCAACTAAAAAAATAATTCAATGATGTTAAATCGCGATTTTGAGTGGTAATGGTGATTCTTACATTTTCAAACTGCGACCACCGGACTTTCATTATCTTTGAAATATTATTTATTTATTGTTGTTCAACAAGGAAAACTCTCTCCATTCTTAATTGATCTAAACTGTCAATTAGTATTTTTATAGGATTTCCAACGCTTTATTGCGAGAATGGCGGCAGATTCAGCTATTGCGTCAATTTTGAAACATCCTTTAGTACCTAATGTTGCAAAAATGCCCTTTTTTGTCAGACAATCAATTTGCTAAATAGATAATGCCACATTGAGTATTCGTAAACGCTCTATTTACATCAACATAAGCACTTCATCGCAAACTGCAACAGAATCAGCAAATCATTAAAATTATAATTTTTTTCCAAATAAATTTTCTTTTGATGAGAAAAGTGTATGGCGTTATGTCCATTTATTCATTACAAACGGCATATATTTATGCTCATTCATTT
Organism: Argiope argentata; assembly: GCA_026289955.1. NCBI lineage: Eukaryota > Metazoa > Arthropoda > Arachnida > Araneae > Araneidae > Argiope > Argiope argentata. Next base: position 2,435,919 of record JAOUZG010033182.1, read on the forward strand.
GCGATTTATTGAGTATGTATTGTATTATTCTGCGCATAACATAAATATATTAAAAGAAAGTTCATACAAATTATCTGGTATATAAAGTAGGTATAACAGTACAAAAAATTAAGATTTTCAGAAGAAAATAATTTTGATTTATATTAAAAAACATTTTAAAAAAAGAAATGCTTTTAAATTCTATCATTCCGTAATTCATTCAGTACGTATTACTGTGCAAATAAGAGAATTTTTGACATACGAGAAATAAAAACCCCGTTTAATTTAACTTTCAGTATTCTTGAATCGAATAAAGTCTATTTTACGACTCCAAAATTGATCACATCGAAATACCGAAAAACTTTGTTCTGTATTGAAAGAATCATTTCACCTTTCAGATGCCATTGAACTCCATGAAACAACAACCTCTTTTGACTGAAATAAGTATTCACTTGAATAATGGAAAATGTGAGCAAAAGTTTTTCTTCTAAAAACTACGAAAAAAAAGAGAAGAGAAATGATAATGACATTTCTGCCTGTTGGGATGGCTGCGAAAAGTTGATTGAATGCTTCAGCTCCTAATATTGTTGGTAGTTATACAAAAAAAAAAGTTTTTCTTCTTTTTTTTACGAAACGTCTTTTGGAACAACTTTATTTTCAAAAAAATCTCTAAGAAAACCGGGAGAGAGTTCTTCGCCAACTTTCTCGTTAATATTTATACTATGGGATACCCTCTGCATTATGTTTTATGGAATTATACAAAAAATAGTTTTGGGAACAGAGTTTTTTTGGAACTATTATTTTCAAGTTTTAATTTTGGTTGATTCTAAGTCAAAACTAGACGTTGTTTTTATTTCTTAAATTTTTGATTCAAAAACAAAAACATTTAGCTTTGCTCGAATGCTCCTTAGCATTCGACTCGAAATATTTTCTTCTGAATTTTTTTCAGTCAATTGTCAATCCTGTCAGTTTCTAAGTTATTTGTTGTTCTAAGCGATTATAAACTTATAATATATTCCATCGAGGACTTTATTATAGTACAAATATCCAAAGGCAAAATTAAAAAGTTCCTGTATTTTAAAACGTGAAAATACAAGGGATGCAACTTCCGTTGTTTATTTTGTAATTTCATAGCACAAATATGCATATTTTTTTATTAACGATACTGAATTATTATTAATTTTAACAACTATTCCTATTACTCTGAAAATCATGGGAAACTGTTTAATTACAATAACGCTTTAATTATTTACTCATAACTTATCCATTAATTAAAATATCTATTTATTAACAATGAATCAATAATGCCATTTTTATTTTCAAAATTATCGTTTTCACATATTTTTGAATCCTGTTTTCTTTAACTATGATGTATCAACATTATTACATTATCAACCTTCTATTCCGTTTCCCACGTGTCGATTTTCTAGCATTTAATCATACTACATTCTAAAAAGGCAAAAATAGTATTGAAGATAAAAAAAAACAATCAATCAGGAATATTTTTGGCATTAAGTTCCCAATTCGCGTGGAAAACTCGGTTTTTCTGTCCAAAGAAATTAACTTCTTTCGTTTCGCCGAGATATTCGAAAACAGATCGAATGCAGACTGCATGCTATTCCCCTCTTCTATTAACCTATGATATTTGCGGCCTACGGAAGGGACCATAAAAAGGTTTTTAATGGCCCCTTGGTGTACATGTTTTTGTGAAACGTTTTTGAATAAATAAAGCATCCTGGAGAAATTTAGGACAAACCTTGTTTTAGTATCTAATTTTGAAGTTTTAGAAATGTTCTAGAAAATCCTATTTAACCTAGATATAAAAAATATATATAGCGATGGGTAAATATTTAAATTTCTGTATTTAATCTGTATGAAGCTTATTTTTTACATGAGTTAAGCAAAAAAGATAAATAATATATATTGAGTTTTTATAAAACACAATTTGTTCAATAAATAAAAAAAATTATCAAAAAACTGAAGGCAAAAAAGGTCCCAAAAGTGTTAGTGCAAGCAGATTTACCATTCGAAATTTCGAGTGGTAATCAGATAGATGATACATTCAAATCCTTCTGGAATGTGTATTTTAGAATTTCATTTTAATGGCATTTATTATAAATTGATCCCTTTCTCAAGTCACTTTTGGTATTTCGCACTTTTCCAATTTTTGATTCGATTTTATGATTTTTTTTATTTAAAAGCAATTTATAAAAGTAAGAAAGCTATTAAAAGAATGTTTTCTTTTAAAAAAATGCTTTGCATATTTTTTTATTCTCTAATATATCTCATAAATTAGCATTATTCGGAATCTTTTCATCAATTTATATTTATCATTATGTTTTTCAGTTTTGATTTCTCTAAGGCTTCTGTTCTCATAATATTCTATTTTTTTTACTTTTAAAATAAAAATAAGAAAATGTGATTGTTTACATATTCGTTACAAAAATTTATAACTGCTTAGTGAAAAAACTTCTAAACAACTATTATCTTCTAATTAAATTACAACATTAAGTTAATCAAATGTTTAATTAATTAAATACTTGAAATATTGCATTGTAATCGAGACCACTTATAACACTATTGAACGAATTATACCAATGAGCGAAAAAAAAAACGTTTACAGAATTACCTTTTACGAATTAAAAAAAATCAACTTAACTATTAATCTAAGCAAGATTGAATTCATATTTATATTGATAATAATAATATATTGATATCACAAATGTTACAAGTGATATGGTTACCAAGAAACTTTAATAAATTAATAAATTTTTTACTCTGCAAAACTTTACATTCTTTATAATGATATTAGCATTCCCATTACGGTTTAAACAGATGGAAAAAGTTTCATTAATAATTCCAACTGTTCAGAATTCTTTTTCCTAAATGCATCTTGTAACAAATATCGCATTACTAAAGCATTTAAATTTTATATCTCCTTTCAGAACTAATCATATTAATCTCTAATTACTTCGAAGATATTTTTACTCTAGTGTCTTTATGTACGTTTCATGCTCCACATTTATAATTGTTGATAAAAGATCGAGAAAAGAATATATAACGACACGGTACTTTTAAAATAAACTTTCATCTGATTATGATGGGAAAATTGAAGAAAGGAAACCTTTTATTCCTTCGAAGAAATCTTATTTTTGAGGAAAGTTTTTGAAATTTAATACAGCAGATATCAAAAAAATTCCATAAAGAAAAAATTCTGTAATTATTTCTCGTTAGTTTTAAGTCATTTTTGATCCTACTAGAAAAAATTAAACCAAAAAACTGATCATATGATTAGTTGTTTTCTGTAAATATATCAACATCTAAATATTCGCTGAAAATCGGAAATTAAATCTCATTTTTCATCTGTCTGCTTTCATCAGTATTATCGCATGAAATTTGCTGTTCAAGAATCTTTATTATCATTTTTATCTGCATTATTACTCAAAATTCGGTATTCAAGAATATTAAAATGTTGATTTACCTGAAAGCTGTATAAATATCTTTGTTTAGAAAGAAAATAAATATTTTTATAATGCTAATTTTTAGAGTTATTCCTGCGTTTTCGTTATACGTACGTATTATTTTCTTTCAGGCAGAGATCCGCCGTTGTCAACAAACCATGACCGCAATAAAAAAAATGCGAACAGAATGATAAGAATATGATATATATTTACACGTGCAAAACGGCATCGTGTCCTGTATGATACCTATTCTTTTTACTTTTTCATATGCGTAGTATTAAGAAAGTATACTCTAGATTTGGACGAGACATTGAGTTTGAAAAAGACATTTTTAGAAAATGTCTGTCTGTCTGTGACAAGACAATTAATAGTGATTTGAAAATCGGTATGCGATCTTTAGATTAATTTATTAAATTTCTATCGAAGTTTGGAAAAAAATCTGGTTAGAGGAAGTCCGTCGGTCTGGCAGTTCGAATTTAAGTTAACACGATAATTACAAAACGAAGTGAGCTATACGTATAAAATTTGGTAAATAGATTTAACATCTATATTTTAGACCCCTAGCAAATCTTGAGATAAATCTAACAAAAGCATGACTATCTGTCTGTCTGTACTTTCAAAAACATGTAAACGCGATAATTCATAAAATCAGTGCCTCAAATATATCAAATTTAATATGGTATTTTATGACTATAAGTGCAGTTTTGTAATTTTTAGTTTCAATTGGTTAAGAAAAACATTTCTAAAATATATTAAGATATTATTAAAGCATGCCAGGAATTATTGGTCCAAATAATTCACCATAGATGACCCGATATATTAAATAAAAAATGCCAACCAGGGTATAAAACGAATTTCAACATCAAACGTTGATATTTCGTAATTATTGTACACCAATGCCAATCAAGACGTTCTCTGGTATGACAAATATATTAGAGAAAATTTTAGAGAGACAGCTTCCTCTGGTTTTTAACCTGTGAATAGCTTTGTGCGAATTGGTGTTTTGGCATTTGCTACATAAGACTCATGAAATTTTGCTTTCATGAAAGTTCGAGACTTGTAAGACTTTGTTAAAAGAAAATCTTTCATGTAATTGACCGTTTTGTGCTATTGCATTGCTTGATAAACCTAATCCTTGATATTAACTAACCATCGAGATTTACATTGTTTTCCTATTTATATTGATGTTACTTTATTCAATTTATATACCTGGAACAGCTTATATTTGATCTTTTCTTCTTTAGTGATGTGAAGATCTTTAGCATAATTATACTCAAGAATACTTTGGGCGACTTTTATTTATTGTGCAAAAGATTTCATGGCGATTTTTTAAAAAAGAAATTGGAATTACAGCCAAGGTTATCAATTATCTGCTCTCCACTCTTCAAGAGAACTTAAAACATCTACAAGTTTTTGACCCATAATATCCTTTAGATAAGTGACCTGAAAATATTTCGTATTCTAGAATTTTTTCTAGATCTCCATAAGATTGTCTCTTCCATACAATATTTTCAACCATGAGCTTGCATCAACTCAAATAACAATAGACATTTTCACCAAATTATTCATTTTATTTCTGTTTAATTCGGAACAAAGGTAACGGACACCGTCCCCGACTAGTTTGACTACCTGATCACGAGGTTTGCCTTTGTGTTGAATCTACTTTTTTTTCCCCGCCGAAAAGCAATGCCCAGAGGTGGAGAACTCTCCACCCTTTCCTTGAAGTTTTAATAAGAATTCTATTAGCATGTCTGAGATAATGAAGGCAATAAATGTTGCAGGCTGCTGCGAGTAAAGTTCTGGATCGTCTGTTACGTCAAGGCTTCTAAAAAAATTATACTTGACAATTATCGTTGATTAAAAAGCTAGTATAATTTTAAAAAATAACCTTCCATAAACTAACTCTGAAAGCAATAAAAATGTCTTCGTTCAAAATCGTTTGCATAAATTCAATGTTTTTATTATAAGATCTCCTAAACACTTTATTAGCGCCATCTATATTTTTTTGGGAGAATACAGATGGCGTTTTACTATCAAAAACTGCTATCCAAGTTTGATTTATCTTTAACTTTTTTAAACGTTCATCTTTTATAAATAATTGAGACAAAAATTTTCTGACGTAAGTATAAACGATGGGCTTACGAATCAAAAAAAGTAACATTCACATTAATCTTTTATTTATTTCTTTTATTATTATGTTTGTAGTTTCCACTATAATATTTAACTGTGATCTGATTTTTATTGACAAAAAAATATCTATAAATTTTCACAAATGGATAATGTAAAAATTGTATGGAACGTTTTTGGTAAACAAACTCTTGTTGTATCAAAAGCTATCAAATTTAAAAATTTCTTTTGGGATATTAGATGCTAAAAAAGCCTTTTTCGTAATTTTAATTAAAAATTATTTATAATGTTAAGAAATCTCTCTCAGTAACTTGGAAACTTAGCAGGAAAAAATATCATATTAAAATTTAAAAAATTAGTCTTTCATTGATATCAACTTTATTTCTAATCAACTTTTTCCCTCTAATTTTAATACATTTTTAAATATGTATATTGAACTATATTTTACACTAACAGCTTTCATTGTTTTATATATCGTGTTTACAGATATTCGTGTATAAAAAATATTTTTTTTTGTATGCACAATATTATTTGAGATTTAGTTTTAAAAAGTAATATGGAAACCTGTAACATTTAAAGCATAGTCATAGTGCTTTTATACAAACAAATTACAGGTTCAAATCTCCACCAATTTTTTATATTATAATATATATTTTCCACTCTATATTTTGTCAGAAAAGAACGAATCCACTAAAATATCTACATATTTATAATACGAGATGTCACTTAAAATAAATCAAACGTAAAAAATATTTATTTTAGTCTAATCTTATTTTATTCAACTAACTTTATGAAGATGCATTTGTTTTTATTTATATAATAGAATAACAAGATTTTCCAATAGTATTTACAACTGCACACCATGCTACTGAAGTAGAACCTCATTATTTATTATTATTCTAAATGAGAAACATAAGAACCTTAATTTATCTTTGAACTATACTTGATAAAATTTTTACACATACCTAATATTTCATAAGTTATAATTTGTATTTTGTAAAAACTAATTTAAAGGACAACTAAGAAAATCAATTTTCTTTAATCACTCTGCGTGCTGCTTTTTTTCGGTTGATCGGGCATAGGCAGTTACCTAATTAGACATTCACTATTGAATCTACTGTTGGTTTTTATTATAATATGAAATATATTTATAGTTTCGGTGACGGTCGTTTGAATATGATTAAAAATGACAAATTCTATTCTAAAATACCCTCACTTTTTCGAAACAGGGATAATAATTTTACATCTAGGCGTGTGCCGAGGTTTAATATTAAACAATTCTATTTAATGGAACAATCCACACCCACTTTTTTTTCTTATTATTATTAAGTTTTGTTTTACCACACCTGTATCCTTGGAAATAAAAAAAATATCAGCCTAATTTCTGTAAGTTTGGAGCTAAATCGTTTTCATCACCCAATAATTGAAATTCCCATCAGGAATGTATTTCTCAATCGCAACCATAACCCCGAGACGAGATATCCGAGGCGACAGTCAGACGAACCTTATGATCAATCCGAGTCTATTAGCAGATTTCGCTTTTTGAATAGATGAAACACAGAAGCCTTTCCATTTTATGGACCACTTCACCTGTTGGCACCCGTCCAAAGTAGAGGCTGAAATACCTATTGCACGCTTTTTCTTCTTCCTTTCATAGTTTCAGCAAGAAGTACAAAAGAAATGAGTTGTTTTTTAGCTACCGAACGAACTTCTTATCTCGTCTTCCTGTTATCTAGAAGAATCCTTAAAAATGATGTATGTTTTTAGTGTTTGGGATGATTTATGTCTCTAAAATTATTATGTATCCTGAAGTTTCGGTGAAAATGTCTTTAGCTTTAAAAATAAGTTGAAAAAATAAATATTGTGCTCTGTTTCTATGTAAAAAAAGCATAATAAAACTGACAGGTTTATTGATTATAACTGACTGACTTCATAACTAACAAACTGTTTTTTTTTTTTAAATTTTGAATATAGACACTTAAATAAATATTGGAATTGAATAAAATTATAACTGTGATTGAGTTATTTAAAACCGGTTTAAATAATAAAAAATAATATAAAAAATGAGTTTATAGAGCATGTTAGATCAATAAAAGGTAAATTTTAATAATTTTGAATAAAATATTAACCTTTCAGTGATTTCATTTTTAGTTCGATGCAATTTTCCTTCAATATTAATAATTTTTAAAATTGTAATTATATCTTTTAGTACTACTTTTCATTGTTTTAGTAACTGTACGTGCATTGTGATCATATTGAATCCTTTTCTATGTGCACGTTGCTATAATTAAAACTACATTTTTATATAATATTAAGATAAATCCAGCTCAAATACTACTATAATTCAAATAAAAAAGTCGAATTTTCTTTTCTTTAAATCGAAGATTTAAAAACCAATTCTCTGAGAATTATATATAAAAAGAATGAAAGCCTTTATATACAATTTAGTAGTTAAATTCGCTATTTAAAAAGTCTATAATTTTGTGGATAAAATCATTGTGCCTATGGATTTTTCTGAGTTAAAAGAGATATGCTTTATGTTTTTAATGAATAAATAGTAATAAAAAATGATATGTAAAAATTAAATATTCTATTAATTACATTTATTTAAAATGAAAAAAGAAAGAATCATATATGTTCGGGCAAAATTTTTATAATAAAATGGATTGTTTAGGAATCATTAATTAAAATAACTCTTATTTCTAAGCACGTGATAATGGTTGGAAGAAATAATTTTGAATAAAATTCAAATAAAACAACAAGATAATTAAAAAATAAAGTTCGTAATTCAGAAAAAATTTATGTGTAAAAAAACTTTAAAATTACCATATTTGATATTGATCTTGCGTTTTTTTTTATTTAAACAGATTCGTAACTTCGAATATACTAAAGTAACCATATTTTGTGTGTGGTTGAATTTGAGGTTTATTCAAATATAAACTTTTTGAATTAAATTTGGTTATTATTTTTTAAAAAAAAATTATTTATTGTTAATGAAATAGGATAATCCGGAACATCTCATTCAAATTCTAATTACAGAGTAGAAAATTGAATTGAACTTACATAACAATTTATTTTTAGTTACTTTAAATTAATATTATTGTTTAGCACATTTTATAATAATTTTTTCGAACGAAATTTTGACAGCTAAGCCTATATCTATTTCAAAGCATAAATATTAAATAAACAAGATGCAATGTCTTCTTCCAGTTTTTCTTATTTGTTCTGTTTCTTCCAAAGCTTAACGTTTTTTTAACGTCTATTACATAATTTAAAAGATTTATTTTTCATACGTTAGCTTACTGTTATTACCGAATTTAAAGTGGTAGTCTTCATCTCTTTAAAAAATCGTTACTGTTACAGACGATAATTCTTTATGATAAAAAGCCATTTTAATTCCTTTCGAATGGTAATTTGTAATTTTATTTTATCTTTCCATTTTAAGAATTCAGTTTGTTTCAGTTACATACATTCATATCTGAATAGTGACAGAACGGTTAAATACAGCTGACAATTAAACCTATATTAAGACGATGGCCACTTGAAATGATTTTTATCTTATGTTCCATGATTTGCTCATAAAGAATTCATGAATTAGGTGTAAGGATATTTAGTTGCGTCAATTATATGTTTTTCTTTTCAAAACTCCCCTCCTCCCAGCCTTTCCATAGTCGACCTTGCTGTTAACCACGCCTGAACACTTCGTTCTGCCACCTGAACTGACAATGAAATGAATATGGAGCAACCAGAAAGCTTGCAGTTTCCTCTTCTTGACATGAAAAAGAATAATTCTATTTAAAAAAAATTAAAAGAACGACGCAAGTCGTGTTCTTATGTTCTACCTCAGTTCGCATTCGTTACGTTACCTCCATCAGAATTGTTTATTCTTCGCCATTCTGACACGACCTTGACCTCATCAAAGAATAAAAAAACGGAGCACTTTCATAACAGTTCTTGTAAAGAGTTTTCGGTTTAACGTTTTGCGGTTTCATTCGCGACAGTGTGAACTAGTACTGCCAACTGACTTTCCGATGTAGTAGTTACTCCGATAAAAACTAAAATCGATTCTCTTCGATACTTTCGAACAATTTATTTTAACCATGATAAATGATCAACTCGCGATTTTTAAAAAAATGAGTTTCGACTTTTATGTTGGCATCACACGATGACGAGGAAAAAGAAAATTTCTATACCATGTTATGTTCGAAAATGTATTACTGAAATGGAGAATAGAAATCGTTTGCGTGTTGGTGTGAGTAGATTTTTGCCAGTTTTCAAGCGTTTTGCTCCTCTTGTGTATAATTTTCTATAATATTATTTCATAAAAACTTAACTTCCAAAAATAACTGTAGATTTGAAGATCATATCTCTCATCTCGGTTTTTAGAACAGTTTATGAAAATTCGCTGAATCAGTTCTCTACCAGGATTAAATCGGCGTATTTGCTACTTTTTTCTACTAATGGTTAAGTTTCGCTTGTGTCGTTCCGAATTCAAGAATGTCTCTTCGATCAGTGCCTATAAAAACTTTAATTGTCAAGTTATTTTTGTTTTCAAAAATGCATTGTGGAACTCAATTACTGCTTGGTGAATAATTTCACAAATCTTGTTATAATGGAAAGACGAAATGTGGATACTAAAGTTAAAAAACTCGTAAAAGTAATAAAAAGGTAAGTCACCATATTGCGATGGTTTATTTTCTTATTAAAAAAAAACTTGTTATTTTGTTAAATTTCTCAATCTGAAGCAGTGCCATATGATTGTATGAAAATTTCTTCGATATAGTAGATGAAATTGTTTTGTTTTATCTCTTAACAAACATAACGAAAACGATTTTTGTTTATAAAAAGTTGTGAAATGCTATTTTGGTAGCTTTTAAATAAATATGGCTGTATAATTTTCTTTGGCTTCTGAAAATGAATTAAAAATGGGATATTAATTTTTAGGAAATTCTTTTTTTATTATTTTTATAAAAAATTGTGATTTTTAAGAATTTTTTATAACTCGGGGAAAATTATCGTAATAAAAAGAATGTTTTTTCCTTCGATTTTTTGGATGGAAGTAAAAAAAGAATGAATAGCTATTTTTATAAAATTACAAATTGAAATATTTCCTTTAAAACTTTAAAAAATACTCTACTATTTTTTGTGATAAATTATGAGAAACTAATCTTGCAAATTCGAATTAGGAACGTTCTGACGTAAGCAAAATTCGGAAATTCGCACTCATAAATGAAATAATTTTGTTTGATGTTTAAATTTCCTCTCAACTTTTCAACGAAATATATTCAGAGAAAGGATAGCAGCTCGAATAAAAATTAAGACTACAGCCACGAAACAGAATGAACTGATTGGATGAAATTTGGCTCATAGATTTAACATCTAAGTCGAAGGTATATCAAATTTGAAACCACATCTATCGAAGATTTGGTAGTCTGTCAGCCTGTAATTTACAAGGAATATAATTGCAAAAAATCAAAAACTCATTGATTGGAATATATGAAATTTAGTATACGATAATGTGATTGCAGTTGTAGACCAATAGCAAATTTTGGTTCTTATCAGTTGGAAAAAAGAAATTGAAAATGCAGATTTGATGCTCTGCTGTTTGTGTGTAATAACCACATCTTATAGATTAATCATTAAAAATAGCACCTCATAACTTATTTCACAACTCTTCTTAACCAATAGCATGCGATTGTTGATACGCAGATACGTTTATTAGTAAATATATGAAAAAGAATTAAATAGACCTCTACACTTGTTAAAATAAATGGTTGATGTGACCTTCAGTATAATTAGCCATTTTTATTTTTCATTTTAATCGTTCAATCTAACAGTCCAATCCCCACCCATCCTTCTTCCCACCCATAATGTCTAATTCCAGATCGAAGTTAAAACATTCTTGTCATTTCATTAGTCTTATCTAACAGTGGTTTTTAATCTGCTACTGAATATATCTGACTTCATTAACCCCTTGGCCTGCAATTTAATTTCTGTCAACGCTGCTCAGATAGAAAATTTAATTTTTCTTAGTTTGTAGATGAAAAAGTGATATAAAAATTTATGATTTCATCATTTTTTTTTCGTGTATAACATCAACTCTCTTTAATTTCTGGCAAGGACAGATGGTCATTTTCAGTTTATTTAAAAAAGTTCATAAAAATAACTTGAACTGGACTCGTCAGTTCAGTTCAAGATGTTAATATTGCTCTATATTATAAATAATAAACTACATGACCCCCCCCAAAATGCTAATAACCAAATTTTTACCATCTCATATAAATCATTTAAATAATTCAAAATTTCTACTCAAAACAGGTCTAGTATAAATTAATTGTAAAGAATGAATAAATTATGAGTTTGATAGAAATTAATTGTAATGAATAAATTTATTACGACTTTGGTAGAAATTAATTGTAATGAATGCATTTATGAAGAGTGGTAGAAATTAATTGTAACAAATAAATTAATTATTACGAGTTTGGTTGAAATTAATTGTATCGAGTAAGTTAGTTATAACGAGTTTGGTTGAAATTAATTGTATCGAGTAAATTAGTTATAACGAGTTTGGCAGAAATTAATTGTATCGAGTAAGTTAGTTATAACGAGTTTGGTTGAAATAAATTGTATCGAGTAACTTAGTTATAAAGAGTTTGGCAGAAATTAATTGTAACGAGTATAAAGAGTATGGTAAAAATTAATTGTAACGAATAAATTAGTTATACCGAGTTAATTAGAAATTAATTGTAACGAGTAAATTATTAAGTTTTGGTAGAATTAGTTGTATTAATAAGTTAGTTAAGTTTAATTATAAAGTTTAGATATTAAGAAATTAAATATAACGACTAAGTTAGTTACACTGAGTTTGTTAGAAATTAATTGTAACAGGTAAATTAATTATTAAGACTTTGGCAGAAATTAACTGTAACGAGTAAATTAATTTTCACGAATTAAGTACAAATTAATTAATTAATGAGTAAATGCTATTCTAAATTCTGCAATTCAAAGGGAGGGCGGTTAAGAATTCTGAGAATATCAAGTAGTCCTCTTCTCCCTATACCTACTTCAGACATCCCCGTCCAAAACATGAAGAGACGGCTCCTAAACAATATTTCATGAAGAAAAATACTTTCAAACCAAGATCTGTTTACATACAGCACTTGGCAAAGCTGGAGTAAATAAAAGTAAAAAATCTCAGACAAAAGAGCGTTCGATATCCCCAGCTCATGTCGATATGTATAATGAAAAATAAGATGCTGAGTTCACAGTTTTAAGTTATCTCTAAATCTCATTATTTTGTTTTCGGCGACAGCTAATCTGTGGAAGTCTTATAAATGTAATGTCCTGTCGACCGAAAAAAGAAACTCTCCGGTGGAATACCTGAAATCTTATTTGATCCTCTATTAGTATGGTTTTAATCTCTTTTAAAAATAGATTTCTGCGCGTTATATTCGTCAGAGTCTTCAGAGAACGTGGTATCTGACGTCATGTTTCATGTTTATTCGAATATCCAACATTTATGAAATGAAATACTCGTTATTAAAGTTATAATGACATAGACTTTTTATTGTCATAAAATTTAAAGTAATATGTAGCAATTTTTGTTTGATATTGATGTTTCATTCAGATATTAATTTTAAAGTGAATGTTCGAAAATTTCACTCAGGCTTATAAGTTTCTATAATTATATTTTTAAAAAAACCATCCTACTTATAACTGTTAGAAATGTAACACGAATTGTATTAGATTTATTTCTTTTAAATTCATCTTTAAATCTATTCGTTAAAAAATCCGTTTTGTTTTTTTTTAAGTATAATATAGTATACTTTTCAAGTGTTCAGTAAATATTAAAACTAAATATTGTATGGAATAACAGTTACCTTGCTGCAAATTAGAGTACAATAAAAATCGTTCAATAAAAAATTGGAAAAATAATTTAAAGAATTAAACTTTGAAGTAAAATTTTAATTAAAACCCACATGTTAAAATGCTTACCTGTTTTAAAATAAAGAATTTCTGTGAAAAAATTGTTTTAAGTGTCCAATTACAAATTTATGTTTATTTGATTTATTTTATTATTTACAATATTTAAATTAATTTATATTAATAATTATCAATATAATATTTATCTATTTAAGTATTAAATTACGATAAGTTTAAAAAGGCAAAAAATGTAAATCATGCAAATAAGCATGTAGCCCACAGAAGAGCATTAAAAAATAAATATATGCAACATAGTAGTTATAACGCACAAGCAACCAATTTGTAAGAAAATCTTTTGATTCCAAATTTGTCATAAAAAATGTATAAATTAATGATTACCATTTTAAAAATGTATCATATTTATTGACTGTTTCTTTCATATCAGATTTTATAAAATCTTATTGCTTCTGTTGTTACCATTGACCGATATCTTTAAAATTTTTAGAAAAATAAGAAAAAAAGTTATGTCATACATTGATATATTCCTTTTTTATTTTAGTCATCACAGTTGTAGTTTTTAACTTAACCTAATTTTTAGTTTACCGACTTTTTTGTGTTATTTGAAACTGTTTATGGTTTCTTTGCATATTAATTTGTAATTTAAAATCTCGCTACAATCAAAGAACTTGTGAACGATATTAAATTTATCCAATTTCTTAAAAATGCATGGTTGGTAAAGCGGATCAACTGCAAAAGTTGAAATTTTTTTCCTGTGAACTAATTAAATTACTGATTTACAGTTAAATCAAATTGCGTTAAAATAAATAACCCTATTTATTAACCAGATGGAAAGTTAGTCATTCTTTAACATAAAAAATATTTTTCAAAGTAATTATCTTTTTTAACTAGAAACCTAATCATTATTTCCCATTTTTTTTGGTAAAGCAAGTGTAATTATTTCTTAAGTGGTTTTTTTAAATTTTGTATTTAATGAATAATGTCATTTTCAATGAAATGGCATAGAGTCTTTAAAACCCTAATAGAGTATTCTAATTTGTAAAAAGTCTTCTAAACTTAGATTCTTTTTCTGTTTCGTAGGAAATTAAATCAGATACGCCACACCATCTCAAATTAAGCATTATCCGTTGTTTCCAAGAAAATGAATAATATTAGCAGCAAAGCACAGTAAAATGGCAACTCACTAGCTAGCAACATTTTGACTACTTTATGCGAACATCCAGCACGTGGCCGCGCAACACGTGCTCATCCCTATTTCAGGAGTCATTTGTGTTTTAATGTCACCTGAGATACAGCTTAGCATACCCAAATAATTCGCGTCTGGGAGTTCGGGTGCAGAGCATTAAAAGATCTCCTGGCTTCGGCGTTCAGGTTTCTGAACTCTCCAATTCGGAACGATTTATACACCGAGGGGAGGGAGGAAATGAGTTAAAGAAATAACTATTTATGTACAACTGGTGTCGACATTTGGCAGTAAATAAACCAGTCGTCCGGGATAAAATGGTACAATCCAATCTTGAATGCCAGCTCTGGTTGTGTGTGTGTGTGTGTGTGTGTGTGTGTGTGTGTGTGTGTGTGTGT
>JAOUZG010033182.1:2451017-2466769 GCA_026289955.1 Argiope argentata
GTGTGTGTGTGTGTGTGTGTGTGTGTGTGTGTGTGTGTGTGTGTGTGCGCGCGCGTGTGTGTGTGTGTGTGTAATGACATTTAAAATGTCCCAGATTTTAATTATTATTTTCTAGTTGTTACATTTCATTCTTTAAGCTTTTATATATCAGCTTTAAGCTTTCATATATTAAGTCCTGCAATTATGTTCACGTCTTCATAATATGTTCTCTATCTCAGATGAAATTCACAAGGACACAGCAGGACCACCCCACCACCTCACACACACAAAGATGACAGCTGAATTTAAATTTTTAGTGGCTAATGAAATTTTAATTAAAGATTTTCCACTTTCCTGGAGTTAATCCAGAACAAAACTTATTTAAAGAAGCAAAAAATAAGAAAATAAAATAAATAATAAAACCCTGATAGTAATGTAATTCGAGATATAAAAAGTTAAATGTTAAATTAAGAGTTTAAGAAATTGTTCTTATTTACTTTACCAAATATAGTCTGACTTATATGACCAATATGAATAAATCAGATTGAGGGAAAAATAGCAAATATTCCTAGCACAAAAAAAAATATCATTATTAATTCTTCTCGATTACTTACCCCCCCTCCCCATCTTTTCTTTTCATCCATAATTTTTTTAAATAACTTTCTTCAATGCTTTTACACATTTTCTTATACTTGTTTGTCAGTTTTAGGGGATTTATCAACTGCCTCTTTAACCAGCCTCTGTCACGCCTTTGGGTTCCTAAGGTTCCCTGACTTAAGATAAGAAATTCTTGTTATTAATTCATATCAAAGTCTACATAAAGTAACGATGTAAAACAATTATGATAAAATGCTGACACACTCTAATAAATCAACAATATCGTCATCATTATAACAAAAATTGAGAATCAAAACTGAATTATCTTTCTTTACTACGCATTCCAGGTAATTCGAAAGGCTAGTCATTCATATTAATGAAACATGACATAATATTCGTAATACGGGGTATTATTTGTCATCAGAGTAGAGGTATTTCGAACCCACATCATTCTATCAACCTTAACTACACCCCATATCAAGCGTAACTAAGTATAAAGCCTTTATAATTTTTATTGATTAATTATTCTTTGTCTTTTTTTCTGTTCTCAAGGTAAATTGAGTATGGATACGCTTCGTGTCATTTGATTTCTGTTAATGATATTATATCACTCATTTATTTCTTGTCCTGTACACTACACTTTACAGCCTTTTTGACTAATGTATGAATTATATGCTGATTAAATTCTATAATAATAATAATAATTTTTTGTAATTAGTCGCAAGCTCTACCTGCATTTATTTGCTCCATATATTAGAATGAAAAAGCACTATTATTCATTAAGCTCAAGCTAAAAAGAGTGATGAAAAAAGCATGCGATGTTCCGAATGAGACTATTAAAAATATAGATGGACAAATTTAAGGAAAGCAGTAAAATAATTTTTAATTAAAAATAATTTTAAATTACAGTATTTAAACGAAATTCCTTTGTTTTACATTAAGCGGTACTAAGACATAAAAGCAAAAGTGGAAAAAGCAGAGGAAAATAAATTTCACAATATTATTAAATAGAAAAATAGGCTTAATACTTCAACGGAAAAAGTCATTTTTATATATCATTATTAAATTAATTTTAAAAACAGATTAAAATCAGAGAAATAGAAGTACAAATGTAAATTTATGTCACTAAAAAGATAACTTTTTAAAATTTTATGACGTAAAAATAATTTTTGTGTAATAATATATTCCGCAATTATGACGTAAAAAATGTAAGACGATTTTATTCCCTTTAAGGGGCTTAACAATTTTTTTAATAATGCAGTTACTCCACTATAAAAGTGCAAAGAAACATGTGTGATTAATATTTGTTTGATTCCGTCAAAAGGTGTGGAATTATATGAAATTCAAACGAGAAAACTATATTTAATTTTATATATAAGTAGATAGATAATTTTCTTTATAAATATTTTATTGATTCAAATTGTTTTCAGCTGTTAATTCAATTAATTCTTGTTTTAATAGTTAACTTTTAAGTAAATTAGGTTTTCGCATATGTTTTTAAAGAAATTATAGAATTTCATGGTTACGTTTAAAAAAATGTTTCATTGCACATTTTTTGTTCAATTATTTGCAAAGTTGTAAATGTCTTCCAGATTATTAAATGTATTTTACTAACATTATCTGTCAGAAGTACCAGGCTTCTTTTTGTGATCCATAAAATCGAGAACAGCAGATAATAACCATTATATAAGAAAATGAAAAGCTACATTTCAGAAAGAAATGACATGGTTGATTTATAGCACGGATTATCGGTAGTTTACAAACCTTAAATTGTTAATAATACAAATCTTTCAGATCGTTTCAATGAAATATGCTTACAATATCACTAAATACTTAAAATTTCACTGCAAGTATAAAAGTCAGAAACGGACAGTTAACTGCTCGAATAACAATGCCCAAATGATAAACTTCTACGAATAAATGTATTTGCTCGAATCGCTCAAATATATTCTTTGTTCCATGGTGGCGTTTCATTGTCATGCATGCATACAAAGCAATAAAAGGGAATGTAAAAAAATTGCAACGTCGGAGGATTTGTATTTCTTCGTGAGTCTTGTTTATTATTTGCATCTGAGATACTACCAAGAAAGCCATCAAGTGTCTTCTTTTGCTGACCGTGACAACGGTTTCTTTTATTTATATAATTGTTTTGATGCACATCGGAAAGAACAACGCACTTCGGTCTCTAAATCCATATTTCTTTTCGGTGGTTAAGACTTTGTTCTGAATTTGTTGCTTTTTTTTATGGTTGTGATGAAAATAAGGAAGAATCGGCTTGTGTAGCTAAAAAATAAAATAGCTAGGTAAATGTTGATTCTGTGCTTTAACATTTAAGGTTTATAGGGTGGATGTTGTCTGTTAATTCTATGGTACAACAATAACTGCGACAAAAATCCTTCTTTATAAAGCAGACTGTTAAATTCAACAAATAACTATTTTTTGGGTAAACGATGATGAAAAATATAAAAAGAAAATTTTAAAATGAAACCTGCTGTGCATATTTCAATGTATCATGTCAGAACATCATTTCTCGAAAGGCCAAGCATCACGTGCTCGTGCAAGTTAAATTATATTTTTTATTCATTTAGATTGTTCATTGAATGAGTCACTTTAATATTGCAAACGATCCAAAAAACTTTGTCTCGCATTGATTGTTTAAAAAAATATCACATTTCCTATTTATTTCATTTCGTATAATCAAGTGCTCAAAATGACATTTTTCTGGGTTTTATTTGCTGTATTAATTATTTTTTTAAAATCAGAGCTTTTGTAAATGCAATGACAACGCGTTACTAAAAGCTGATTTTTTTGAGATGTATGCTCGTGCTGTTAATAAAATGTTTATTTTTCGCCTACGGATTTTCGCTGACGCCACAAACCTCATCCCTCAAACCGCATCATGTTCTGACATGATAATTAGTTTACTTTTAAAAATCGAAAGCTTAACTATCTTTATTTAGTTTATATTATCACTTGATTGTTGCATCGTATTACTAGGTAAAAGTATTTCTACATTGATTTAAAATTCAAACAATATTTTGACATTTTAACAATACTAATTCTTCTTGGTAATTTTTTATAATAATGTTTAAAAAATTATTTTTAAATATATTTTATTTCTAAAATTACATACAATATTTTTTGATAATTTTTAAGCATACTTTACATTTTTTTAGAGATTATGTTTATACACACTTGTATTAAAACGATACTAAATACATTTTTTTGAACATATATTAGGTTTGCTATAGCCAGGAATAAATTTTTTTGTTGTTGTTCCTTATGGCACTTGCCATGGGCAAGCTCGCTGAAGTTGCCAGCTATTTAAGCCTAATCAGCGTCTCTTGTTTTGTAGTAGTAGTAGTGCCAACTACGGCCAAGAGCATGACTTTTGCTACTCACTCATCACATCCGCTCGCACAGCCCCTTTTTACGGGGGGGGGGGGCTCATTCACACATCTTACAGATAGAACACAGAAGAATCGTGATTCGGACCCTGGAGGACAGATCACGGGGAAGACGGGCTACCTCTGCGCCAGAACGACGACAGGAATAAATTTTAAAATAATAATTATTATTAATACACCTAGAAAAACTTGTCATGATATTTCTAATTAGAAATTCGAATCTCCTTAAAAAATTTCGTTGAAATATTAATGAAAAGCCCGAAATTATTTTTGCATAAATCATAAACTTTTAAAGCAGTTGAAGTAGTCACCCCAAAACTTTCTCGCGTACCCTCTAATAAAGATGCTATCCTCTTTTTTCTGCAAAAGATAGTCGATCTTGGGTAAGGTCAAAAATGCCACAAAGATATTGGCGAACAATAATTATGAAATATTAATTATTTATATGAGTTTAGCCATTTTACTGAATCTGGCGTGTGATGCTTGGTGATTCGTTTTTGCCAATTAATACTTGATATATGGTTAATAATGCCCAAGTATCGTTTGAGTATTTTCGACTTTTTTTTATTTTACCATTTATTGAAACTGAACTTCAACATAAGTTTAATTATTGTGTTTCATTGAGCTTGCCGCTTAAATTTGTGGTAAGGGTCATATAACAAATTTCATCTCTCTTATTCAAAGCAATATTGAGTTATTTTTTTCACAGACATTTAAATTTTATATAATTCGAGTTATTCTTATTAATTCTTAAAATGTATGTTTTCGAAATCAGAAAACACTTGATAAATGAATCGTAGTTTATTGTCAAAATCTCTTGCCCTATTTTTTTTACAATTACAATACTTCCTCTTTGTTTATTTTTTGTACGAGGAGGAAAAAGATTCGTGTTTTGAAGTGGAATGAAAATATTAATAATTATTATTATGAAAATATTATTTATTATTAACTTATATTTAATAAAATATTATTATTAAATATAAGTTAATAATAACTTATAAACTTATTAATAAGTTAATGAAAATATTCAGGATCACGTGAATATTAATATTAATATTTAATATAATATTAATATTATATTAAATATTAATATTAATATTCACGTGATCCTGAATCTTGAATTCATTAGAATTACAGTACATTAAAATTCTAATGAATTCAAGATTCCGGATCACGTGAAATGCTATGTTATTGGAACGCTAGAGTAAACACCCATTGAGATAAGACGTTGAATGTCACGCGATAGTAAAGGTGTTTTCAACGTGGGAATAAAAGGATTACTATCTATCTGAAAAACCCTGTCGATCTTTTCCGATGTGCAGTGATTTCCTTCATGAAACCTGTACACTTTTATTTCTCTCAAAATGATAATTAGTTTCAGAGTTCAAGGTGATCCCTACTTTCTTCATCAATAGCGAAAAAAAACTGCAATGGTAGGGGGAAAAAAGCATTATCAGAAGAATAAACCCGAGATTACATACCCATCAAGGATACAAATGGTAACCGAAGAAGTGTCCCAATCACCTCACGGACTTCGGTCCCGTCTATCATCGACACGTGTGCCCGATCTGTCTTTTTCAGAGAGCATTCGCCATTTCACGTGACTTTTTAGAACGAGATATCTGCTTTTTAGAAAAATTCCCCTTCCTATAGATATCTTACGTAATGCATAGCTTTTATTTGTGTTATTGAAACGTGCGAAGATGACCTTTGACGAATCGACAGACACTGCTGACGTTTTTTGGCATTTTATCTGCATCATACCCCCTCCCCTGCCCCCTCTCATCGGCGAGTTATGTAGAAGGGGTTGAGTTGAAACTTTTCTTTCCTCGCTACTTAAATATAACCGGACGTAAAAGAACAGCAT
Source organism: Argiope argentata (assembly GCA_026289955.1). NCBI lineage: Eukaryota > Metazoa > Arthropoda > Arachnida > Araneae > Araneidae > Argiope > Argiope argentata. Next base: position 2,456,868 of record JAOUZG010033182.1, read on the forward strand.
CGTCTTTGGTAGGGAAGACCGATTTTTGAGATTCGTGGTCGAAAATAAACCGAAGGTGTTAGAAAAGCGTCATCTGATTCGGCGTCAAGGTTGATGACACTAATCGGATGTTCTTTCGGCCCTTCAGGCGCGTTAAAGTCCACATAAAGGATGTTAGCCTTTTTTCTAAGAAATAAAATTTATCCCGCTATAAAACCGAATGGAACTGAGACTATTTTAAGAAAAGGGAAATATACCGTTGAGAGAAGATTTTGCTCCTTACAGTTTAAAGGAAACAGAAACTTCTACTCAAGATAAATTAGAGGTGACTTTATGCTTTCATATTCTTTTGCCATCATTTTTATTTTTTGATGCATGAAGTGCAGAAAAAGTATTGAAATCGAATATGAAATTTTAACGAATCCCTGAGTGCGAAAAACAATTTGGAAAATATCTGTCTCTGACAAATATTGAACTAGAGAGGGATGAATTTTGTTATACTATCGCTGTACTACAAATATACGAGAAAGTAAAAAAAAGGGTGATTTTTACTTTCGAATCCATTATTTAGATATACAAAGAATGGATTTTGTTCTTGCTTGGACAAATTAAAGGGTAGTTTCATTCTTTCAATTTTTAATTCTCGATTAATTTAATTTCTAATTTCTTTACCCGCTTGTATTAGTTTCCTCTCATTCTTAAAATCCTCAAAGTTTAAATTTGGAAAAAAAATTTAATAAGACTAAAAACGACCACAAATGTAACAAAATTACAGTTCCGTAGCCATGATGGATTATTCTTAATATTATTATACCTATTAATCGTGCCATTTATTTCATATAAGATATAACTATCAAAAAATTACCTAAAAATTTTATTCTCTCTGAGATTGAACTAATAGTTTTTTTAAATAAAAATTTTGATACAGTTGAAACTTTTTACGTTTAGTTATATTAACGGCTCATTGTTAAACAACACTATGGCTAGTTTGGGACAATGTAATTTTGAACAGCATCAAATGACGAGGACAACTGAACTGGCATCCCCCCACCAAAAAAATCATCAAACTCGTCTTTATTAATTATTATTATTATTAGAATCGTGTTTCCAGCTGCATATACATAATTCTAAAAAAATTTTAAGCCAAAGAACATAAATATTCATCAAATTCACAAATTTTTTTTTTGCGGTTGAAATTTTTCTACATTTAATTGAAAACTGCATTTTTTTACACATTTATATCCTTCTCTGACATTTTGTACACCGTACGGTTTTCGCCAGTGTAAGACACTGAAAAAAATTTCATACAGATTCTGAAATTTTTGGGGTAGGATTTCGGCTTTATTTTGGAGATTCTAAAAATAATAATATGAGGAATAAATATTCGTTGTTTATGTAAACTAGAGGTTATGACATAATCTTTTTTGAGCGCCCATTTTTTTAATGAGATTCTTCCACTTTTGTGAAGTATAGCAACGACTGTTGATAAGAAAGTGTTGGTAAATATCTACTTAGAAGAAAGATAGCGAATATCTTATCAACAATTTACCAAATTGGACTTTTTGGTTTAAAAAAATGATATTCAGAATTATGCAATACTTTTCGAAATGACTGATTAAAATAAAATAAAAAATCGAGAGCAATACAAATTGGAAATCTCTATTTCTAATCTTAATCTTTTTTTCTACCATAATCCTATAAAAAGTGGATAATTCTAATTTCTGATCTTAATGTTTTTTCCTACCGTAATCCAATAAAAATTGGATGTCTGTATTTCTAATTTCTAATCTTAACTTTTTCATACCACAATTCAATAAAATTTGGGTATTTGCATTTATAATTTCGGAGCTTAATCTTTTTCACACCACAATTCAATAAAAATTGGATGTTTGTATTTTTAATTTCAGAGCTTGAATTTTTTTCATACCACAATTCAATAAAATTTGGGTATTTGTATTTATAATTTCGGAGCTTAATCTTTTTCATACCACAATTCAATAAAAATTGGATGTTTGTATTTTTAATTTCAGAGCTTAATCTTTTCAATACAATATTCCCTTCATCCTTATAAAAACAGTGATCTGTGTTCTCTCTATGCCTATATAGAATGTCTATTTTGTATTTTAAACTGTGACTTCTTCTTAAGAATAGGAGTAGTGGTGGATAATGGGAATGTTTTTGATAATGGAATATTTTATTATTTATGGGGGGGGGAGTATGGTGTTTAAAATATCCGAATCAATAGAACTGAAAATAATTAAATTTATCATTTATTGAAAATTTCAAATGCCTACTTAAGTCAAAAACTTTCACTGACCATCCTAGAATGATTGCAAGCCATTTCGAAAATTATTGCTTTAGTGGATGGAAATATCGAATGATATATTTTCGTCTAAACTTTAGATGGCTATTCTCAGTTTATGAGAGAATAAATTCTGCTATTGCATATTCTGCAAAACTTTCCCAAACTATTTTCGATTCAGTTAGCAAAGCAATGGAATTTTTGTTGATTGAAAGGCTCATTTTTCGCTGAATTTTATGTTGCTGTATCAGTCGCGTGATGGGAGGTTTATGTCTCGTAAACTCTTGCTTATATTTTAAGAAATAACTTTTTGTTATATAAAGTTTTTTTTTGTGTTTTTCGATAAGTGATAAAAATTTATGAAGATACAGAAAGAGTTATCTTTTTTTCCATGGACGTTGTTTGCATAATTTTGTATATATATGTATCATCATAAAGATTCAGGGAAACGTGGTTCGTACATGTTATTTGGATAAACTTTTCTAGATAAAGTGTATTTATTACTGTAATTTATTTATAAGATATCTATTCATGTGACGCTTATAAACACGATTATCACTTATTTTAGAAAGTGACGTATATTCTCAAGAAACTGCATAAAGGCATGAAATATATTTAAAATCCATATGATATACAGGCTATAGAAAATCATTGTTTAGAATAATTCATAAAATTTCTTTAAATACAGTTTTGAAAGTTGATTTAATTTAAATTTATGTCCAGTTTGGGATTAATGGTTTACAGTATAAAAAATGGCTGTCGTTTAGAAGACGTTTAGAGAAAGAATTTTTCAGTTATCATATATATTATATATAAACAATTCGGTTCAAAGAAATAATTCTAGAATAATTGTGGCAACATCTTAGACTCGATGAGGGAAATTCGAAATGGAGTTTTGAAATCCAAATCCACTAAAATTGCAATGTGCGTTTGGATCTGGTGGAAGATCAATCTATTATCGATGAGCGAACATCCTCAGGCTGGTGTGTTAGGAAGTTTTGTCGATACAGAAGTTTAATCCTCGTTCCTTGATTGCCTCACAAAAAGAAGCTCTACTCTAAGTAGCCCAACATTCAATTAAAAGTATAACTCAACAAATCTATACCAAAATATTCCATTTTGAAATTTCTTAATTCTTCTTTGAATCTTCTTAATTTAAAGATAAGCACTAGCATTTTCTAAACTAATGAATAATATTTAACGCCAAATATTTTAAATTAATTTTTAAATAGTTCATTCTGGAAATGATATGTTTTCTGCCTTTTACCACCAACAGAAGCACATTTCCTATTCTTACTATCGTTATATTATACATTTTTACATTAATACTATACAGTACAATGTACTAATATTACATTATTTTAATACAAGGTTACTACAAAAAAATTTAATGATAAATATTATTGGTTTTGTCAATTTTTAGAATTTTATTATTTTCCATAGATTTGATTTAATTGGATTAGTATCCTGTTTTGAAAGATAGGAAACGTAAGGACAATTTTTGATGCATAATTTCAAAGAATAGCAAAAACCTCCATGCTTTTTTGATGCTTGCGTGCGAGAAGTTTATTAATATCCAACCAACCACCTGTACCACATAAACAAGAGAAATAGTAGATTTGCTATATAATTCAAAACTGTCATCGAGGCGTTCTAATTTAAATTTTATTTATCTGGTTAATTTATAGAAGCCTATAAAATGAATTTTTACTTCGCAACAGTGGATTATCTGTATGGATTTATTTTTCAATGTATGATTATTGAAATATGATCAAAATTCTTACTAGTCATATATGCAATGACGCAACATATATATATTTGAATTAAATTTTATTATAGTTCTATTTTATTTTCAACAATCTCTGCTTTATTTTAGATGATATGTTAAATTTATTTAAAGTAGAATGGAAACTCTATCTTTAAAATATGTAAAAAAAGATTCTAACCTCTCGTTTAGAACTAAGTAATTTTATTATTGTAATAACTTACTTATAATAATTAATTACTAAGTAATTTTATTATTATAATATTTTTATTGAATATTATTTTTCAATAACATTTTATAATAATATTATAGAGAAAAAAATCATTTTTATTAATTATGTTTATAAAAAATTTTGAAAAATCTTTCTTAGTAAACGTCTACTACGTTTTGGGAAAAGTTGATAGCTTTTGGCCTAATAAATTACCTTGTATAGCGCTTTGAATTATTTTTACAATGTATATATTGCATCGCGCAGTTTACAGATTAGAAGTAATCAACCTGTATACAAAACAGTGCTAAAAATGTTTTTAATTTCCAACTATATTCATATTGGACTTCTGTTATAATATCTATTTTAATGCACGACCCCTTGTTTGACCAGGAATAATTAAATTAATCCGTATTTTTAACACTAGATATTTTGGGGGTAAAATTCGGTTTTAACAGCGGCCGAAAAGAGCCAAGAAAAAATTTCGCCAAGTTATAAATATATATTTAAGTGCATTATTATTTATCATGAAAAGTTTTAAACTGACGAATCACATGCTGTATAGTTTGATGATTGAAATCACCAAATTGGCGAAATTATTTCTTGGCGCTTTTTGGCCACCGTTGCAACCGACAATACCTATTTTGGAACTGTATGTACCTAATTATGTAAACCACAGATATTGATCCACTGATCCTGCAATAGTTATCTGGTTTAAAATTATAGTCATTACCACTTGCTAACTTGACCCTTGAATGAATACTTGAAAATATGGATTGTTCTTTTACTACTCCGGAACCGTAACTTTTTTCAACTTAATGGTTCACCCCCGTTAACGGTCGATTGTCACCACGATTAGACGTCTCGGGTCAAACTGAAATCATTGTGTTTAGGTTTTCCACCTACAACTCAATGAGTCATTACTCGACGAGGAGTAATTCAGAGTAATCTAGATTCATTCTCTCCTTTCCTTTCCATGAAGTTTCAATCACTCGCTGATCAGATTAAGACTAGATTGAAAGCAATTCATTGTTCTGTTTTGAACATTTATAATGATACTATTGTTTCGAAAGCACGGTGTGTATGACAATGGTCTCGGATAGCGTCTCATTCAAAATAGTAAAACACAATGTTTCTGTTCACATATTTTATGTCTGTGTGCTCATACGGAGAGAAATGAGACTCTTCTACAAAGAGTTTATAATGGATTAAATATATAGACTCGAATTTTTTAGTACTTTATTCTCTCCAAGGAAGGCATGATCTATTTGCAAGAAACGCGGACAAGGTAGGTCTGCTCACAGCGCGGCACAAATGCAGAAGATAAAAGAGAACGAAAGTAATTATCCCTAGTCTTATATGTCATGATATTATAATTTGAAAAATATTTTTTCACAGAGCTTATATACAGTATTTCAATCGGTTCTTCTCACACATGTCGATTCGGATGAAAAAAACACAGAAATTTTTTCGAAGAATATGCTTGAATGGTCAGTTTTTACCCCTTCACTCGGAGTGTGAGAGACTTTTAGCCGATTCAGCAATTTTTCAAAACTTCAGTAGAATTAAGCAGAAAAAGGGGATTAAAACCATGAAATAAATTATTTTAGAATGAAGTTACTATGGGCTAAATTAAGATAATTTTTTGAAAATTGATTAGGGTTTAATTTAGATTTTAAAATATCATGACACACATTCTCTCTCACACACACACGTGCGCGGGCACGCACGCACACACACACACACATATATAATATAATCTTTTAAGCACAATCCAGTTTTAGTCCTTAAATTCTTATGTTAGTATAAATAATTAATAAAATAAAGCAAGATATATTTGCTACTACTCTCTGTAAATAAAATTTCTAATCCCTTAAAATTTTGTTTAGAATACTGAAATATATTTAATCATAAATATTTCCAAAGTTGAAATTCATGTAAATAGACAAATTTAATGCAAAATTAATCCACGTACTGCGTTTTAATTTGCCATTTGCGTTCTTTCTACTCTGTCAAAATATCTTAGTTTTTTTTAAAAAACCTTAATGCTTATTTAAATGTAAGAAAAACGTTCGGAAAATGAGTAGCTGATGATGGATAAAATATTTATTAGCCATTCAAAAATCACAAGACAATAATTTACGCAATCATAGTGTTGTTCTAGAAATATTTAAATAAATATTTGTATGATATGAATGATTTTAATACACCTGTTCTAATCCGTCGTTGAAATTTTCAATTGGTGTTTCTCAAAATAAAGTATAATTTTTAAGAATAATTTAACTTTATAATCTTTTTATATTTACCATCTATGTTTTAATTCATTTGATTGCATTTTTGTATTCCTTAGTGTTTTATGTTTAGAATTCATAGTAATAATTACAGCGGGTGCAATGAATTTACGTTTTCTAATTTCTGCTTATTAACTTTTAGAATGTAAGAAATATTTTTTTCATAAAAAAATCCGATTTGTTTCAAGGATTTTTTAAAAATTCAAATCAATTTTCGATGTGAAATCAGTTTTATAACCATAAATTTCATTAGTTCTTATATTTTAAAAAAAGTTTATTCAAATTTTGTGTGTTCACCAATCAATTATTTCACATGATTTGCATTACGGTTTCATTCAATGAGGGATTTATGATAAGGCTGTACTATTTTATATCAAAACATCTGTTTCTAGATTTCTCATAAATAACAGTTCATAGCACGTTTTATTATAACTTCATTTTTAGTTTTTCAAAGTATGAAGGCCTGAAAAAAATTCTTATTCATATTTTACAAACCAAATTCCATAATAAATGAATGAAGAATAATTTTTTTGAGTTGAGAAACTAATTAAAAAAGGTGAACAAGAAAAATTTTATTCTTAAAAATATATTCAAATAAAAAAAAATCGAGTTTCCATTTGAGAATATTTATGATGATAAATTCTACTTTTGAGTTTCGCTTTTGTAATCGAATTATAAACCATGATTTATATAAATAGAGAAAAAAATACTTTCTTCGTAATATATACTGATGATATATAAGTCATTAATTCTTGGTTGTATATATTTCATAAGAAATAAAGTCATATTGTATAAAAACTGATAAATTTTCATTAGTATCCTCAAAACATTTTATGATTTATTTTTTAGTTTTAGTAACACGCTTATATCCAATTTGTTTTCAAAATTGATTTATGAAAGAAAATTGACATTTAAAATAGGATTTCAAGGATTTTCATGTATTTAAAGCATGTGGCCGATAAAAAGCGGAGGAGTGGAACTGATAAGTATTTCACCTGTAAGTCATAGTAAATATTACCCATTAGTCATATTTCAAATATTAAGACAGGGTAAAGCAATCGTTCTTTTTATATCATTTAAAATAAAACAACTGCAGGCATTTCTAATTCAACTGCAACCGAAAAATAATCCTTTCCTTTTTTTACATCAGCGTTTCTTAATTTCACAAATTTATCTTCAGATTATCAAAAGAGCAAGGAATAATATCACAAGTGACTTTTTTTTCGCTATTATCTGAACAACAAGGTGACATTACATTCTTCATTTTTTATATCTATTTATGTGCACACAAAAATTGATAGTCTCTCTCAAACAAACACAGTTTTGTAATTGCTGATCTTCGGTTACTATTGTCAGCCTCAGTCAATGAAAGAGGAGATATTAATTTTCTCATCTATTGTTTTGCCCGTTTTGTAAACAGAGATGTTGTAATAATAGATGTAGATGTCTGTCGCGTGCTCAAAACGTATGTCAAAAAATTGTTGGATAAACTGCAGCTACTAAATTGTACACGAAAATACTTCATTTAGTATTGTCAACTGCATGAATGTTGTTGTTGCCGTTTTTTTATTTGAGCAGTCTAACTAGATGGTATTTGGGACTGATTTTATTTTGTAATGAATTCTGAAAACATTATACACCAAACCAATTTTGGTATCATTTTAAAATTTACAAGTTTAGATTTTTTTTCGTATGCTCCGCTTTATTTTTGCGGATTATTCGTCGATTAAATAAGCACGAATTTGTTATAAAAAAAGGGTGTATCACAGAAGTTTACTGAATTTTAATTCTAAGAACAAGAAATAAAAAAAATCTTTAAATGTTTTTTCTACAAATCGTATTGGCATCTACTAAGTTTCACTCAATAAAAATGAATTCTGTACTTTTCTGTTAGCTGGACTCAATCCAGAAACAACCAAAAGAATTTCGGCAGAGTTCTACATTTTTTGGTAATTTTTCGCTTTAAAATCACTGTAAGAAATTTGACGGAATTCTACATTATTTGGCGATTTTTTGCTTTAAAATCAATATAAGATATTTTGCAGAATTCTACATTATTTGGCGATTTTTTGCTTGCACCCTAACGGAAAAGTACCATATATCTTACTAGAAGGCTTCAACAGTATTTTCTCAGCTGAATGTCAGTATTTTCAGCCATCTGAAAAAAAAAACTTTTTTTTCAGATGGTTTCAGTAAAACAAAACAAAAAAATGGGTTAACAAAATTTAGCCATGCTGAACTATATCGAATAATTCTAGAAAATAAAACTGACTACAATTCTAGAATTGTTTGGGTGAAATATAATTTTATAATTCATCCATAAATATAGTTTGTTTGGTGAGAACAAATACTTCAATGAATTTTGTAAAGCTATTTTATCCTTAAAATGAATAATTGAATTTTTTATTATTTCTGAAAGCAATATAATAATAAAGCATTTTCACATCATTTTAAAAATTAAGAAACTCTCATATGTCTTCATTATTCCTAACATTTATGTATTTATAGGTATAGAGGAAGTTCTGTGCCATTCATATCATCACTTTTGAAATAATTCCAAACTCACTAACAGTGTACTTAGTGATTTTTTTTTACTTTTCTGTACCATTTCTAAATAGAGAAATAATCTTGAATTTCAGCTTCTCCTTAAATCGAATGTTTTTTACCATACATCGAATCTGAAAAAAAAGGAATCATAAAACCATTTATTTTGAATGCGATTTTTAATTTCGTTTTAATGCAAAAATTTGGTTAACCATATTTTTTAATAAAAATAATATTTAACTTGGTATTTTTGATTTCACATTGTGGCTTCTACAAATTATTTTAAAAGAATCTTCATGAAATTCTAATTTAAACTAAACAATCAGAGAGGGGGAAAAAGTGAAATTAAAAAAAGATAGCAACGGATATAGCAGCTGCATTAAAGACACTGATAGATTGATTAAAAATTCCATTAATATGTGGGCCAAATGAAAAATTTCTAAAAATATAGAAAATTCTATAAATTATAAATAGCTGTGAATAATTATTCTTAATGAATTACTTCTGCTTTATTAAAAATACTGACTAGAAAAATTTATTTACCTTACTTCGAAGAAATGTAAGTAAGCAAAAATTTAAACTTTGTACTTCAAAAATACAAAAAAATCAATTCATAAAACTTGAATTCTTAATATCAAGAGGGAGTAATCTAAGCGTTATATTTATAATATTTTTTTAATTTGTTAGAAAAAAACGAAATTTTTAAATGTATCAGATCAGTGTCCTCCCACATACGAGCGATTTTCTTCTGAGTTAATATAATGCATAAAAATTAAACATACAGAATAATAAAATGATAAATTAAAATGGAAA
>JAOUZG010033182.1:2466779-2482475 GCA_026289955.1 Argiope argentata
TAAAAATTAAACATACAGAATAATAAAATGATAAATTAAAATGGAAACGTTCCAACTTATATGATGCCAACATTTAAATCACGGCAAAAGTTATAAATCTCTTTCATTGTAAACAAAAAGACGTAAAATTTTCGTTTTTATATTTTAGACAGCTCTACTCATCTTTAACACTTATTCTTCCTTACTCTTACTTTCTTCTTTCTTACTTTATCTTTAAAAAAGAAGTTTAAAAAATCCTTAATCTTTTAAACTAAGCATGATTTTTTGTAACGTTTCATTAATATGTTAAGTGAATGTATTTCTGAGAATATTTGAAAACATTTTTTACTTAATTTACTGCTGACTCAAAGCTAATTTGTTAATAATTATGCAATAAAGATTAGTTATTTATATAATAGTATATATTTTCTTAACTATAGCAGATTTCAAGGTTTAAAATATGAAATTAAGATTTAGTTTTCTGAAACCACCTAATTCCTTTTTATAGTTGGTTTTTATTTAGTGATATCTTATCTCGATGGTCAACGAACGGCAGCCAAAGCTGCGGGAGCTTATAATCCAAATTTAACTTCGATTACGCTGTATTTCCTTTGACATTATTTGCAGATGGCACGAAATAAAAATAACCAAAAAAAAAATCAAGAGGCTCTGAAGACAATCTTTCTCCCTCCTCTTGCTTATCGCATTTTCGCTTGGCATCAACGTTTTTCTGCCAGAGTATATTTTGCATCTCGTGATAAGGCTCCTCATTATCTCGCAGCTCTTCAGGTACCTTGGAAGATCATTCGAAACTCCTCTTGAGAAGTCACGTGACAGGACGGTCAGAGGTTTACAACTTCCGAACCTCTTCACTTGTTTTTTTCTTTGTCGATCGCTTCGAACATCGGGTGTCTTCGGGGCTTTTTTGTGGCTCTCAGCTGACCCCAACCCCTTCAGCGGTTGTCAATCAACGCATCGAGCGCTCGGTTTTTGGACTTATTTGTATAAATATATATATATTTTCTCTCTGTGATGCTCCTCCAGTCCTTGAAGAGCAAGTTCCACTGGTCAACGACGGATCCCAAGGATGAAAAGAGAAGACACACGTTTAAGGATAGAACGGGTAACTCGACGAAAGAGGAGTAAGTGTCGTTTTCAATCCTTTACACAGCTGTCCCATAATCGTGGCAGGTTCGCGACAGCCTTTAATGATAATCTTCACTCTTTTAAATGCTGAAGTAACTCGATTTGAAGTATTGCATCTTCGGCATGTAAATCTAAATCCTTAACATTCTGTTTAAGATTATTATATATAATATATATTAGGAAATTGGTTTTTGTTTCAATCATCTAGAAATCTTTGAATACTCGTAATTAATTTTCTTGGGCAAGCAATGTTTTTTCTTGTCTTCTATATTATTTGCTCTCCTTAAATTACATTTGTCAACTTCGGGAAATTATTGTAATCAAAAATAGAATTAAACTCAATATATGCAAAAAGTTTAGACAGAGTACTATGTCTAATCCATTTAAATTCTAAGATTTTTTTTAAACTCATTGTAATTTCTTGTCTTTTATATTATTTTTCTGATCAAGTTATATTTGTCAACTTTTGAAGTTTTGTAATCAAATACAGATCTAAACTCTGTATATACTAAAGGGTTGGGTATGATACTTAATTTCAGCCATATGAAAATCCATTGCACGCTCATAAGAATTAAGAGCATTCAATGTGTTTTCTTGTCTTAAATATGATTCTTTCCCTATTGACTTATTCACTAAGAAAATGGCATTTTTCAACCAGAAAAGTTTTATTATAAAACGCATGCAGGCCTACGCATTTATAACAAAATTTAGACTTTCATTAAACTCAATATCTAAGAAAGGACTCAATATCTTTAAATTGCCAAAAGCAACTCAGCAAAGTTCTTAATTCATGATTTGTATTCTCAAAATTCTAATGAAGTTCATAATAAATATATATGACAAATATAGAATATTTGCGAAATATTTTTATATCCATTTTGATAAAAAAAAACAATTTTGTTTTCAAAAAGACATCGCAAAAAAGTTAATAGCAAATTTGAAATTAATTTTAATATGTTAGAATAATCCTTCAATAAAGCAAAATAAATAAGTGAATAATTTATGACAGATAATTACTAAATTTATTATTTATCTTTCATAATTGTTAGTATTATAATAATTTAATCATTTTAATAAATAAATAATTTTCATTACAAACTTTAAGATAAACAATAAAAATTAATCTATTAATCATTAATTTTATTTAAAAAATGTGATTATTTTTTTATTATTGGATTTTTTTATTATTAGGATTATGGTCTAAAATTATTCCATCAAGAAAATAAGAAATGGAATATTTAATATAGCAACACATTGAATTGTTTTCTTAATTAATTTATGGACTTAAATTATAGGTAATTTTTCAAAGCTTGAAAAATCTTATGTATTGGTTTCATGCATGGTCAATATCACGTTTTCATACGATTCAATATATTTATTCTGATTTTAAATATCTTGCACTCTGCTTTACCTTTCAATAAATATTTTTTTTATCTAAGCACTGATTCAATACTAGTAAAGAGCACAAAAAGATCAGTATTTGAAAATTAAACCATTTGCAAGTAACGAGCTTTCAATATTTGTTCTTAGTAATTATTTTGTAACTACTAAAATGTGTATGATTTTCCGAAACAGTATCCTTTTTCTCTTTTGTAACAAGTCAGGGTCACCTCATAATACGAAACTTTATTTATATATTCCCCCACACATCCGTACGTGACTTCCCCTCGATATTTCGAATTATCCTCGTATCCGAATCCTACAGTGACCCAGATATTATTTTCTGTGCACACAATAAGGATTACTGACACACTTCTGTTGAGGCATCCTTAGTTAAATTCCAGCAAATACATATACGTCTGTAAAGTATACTAAAAATATTAATTTGCCTTTCATTTACTGTTATGATGTATCGCCTAACCCGATATTGGAACTGTTCAGTCGGATACAATGTCAGGAAGATTTTTTGGACAAATCTAATAAGTCTCGATTGTTAAAAAATATATCTTAAATATCTTTAAGAAACGGAAAAATATTATTGGAATTTAAAAGTCTGTAGTAAATGCCTTTCATATTCTAAAAGAAGTATCTAAATAGCTTTGAATTGCATGCATATACACACAACCTAAAATATACACACAAAAACACACAACCCAAAATATACAAAACATGAGGCTTCATTTTACTATACAATTTTTAGTTTCTTTTTGACATATTAGGACAGAAAAACTATGAAGCTCTAAAGCATTTTGCATACTTATAACTGATCTTATATGTATGCCATCAATATGCAATCATTATTTATTTGGGATTCGGAATTATTATTGTAAGAGGAATGTAGTTTATTATACAATGCAGAAATATCTTCAATCCGTTAAAGGACTTAGAATACAATAATAAACTCTGTACAAAAATTAGCTTTTGGGTTTTTTATGATATTTTTCAGTTGCAATTAAATCTCAACCATGTATTTTGGAATTAAGTTCTCATGTCTAATCAATGGAACTGGTTTTCTTTTTATATGAATAGATATAAAGTTTTCAAATCAAACGTTATCAAAAATGTTTCTATTTAGGAATAAATATGAAATAAAAAAAATCGAGACCAAACTAAAAAAAATTGGACTGTCTAACAATCGTAATTTGCTTTTATATTTTAAGAATTATTAACTTCCCGTCTCCCATTATGACTAAAGCAGATCTCATTTTTATACTTTAGCAAGAATAAAAATGTTTATTCTCTAACATTTCTTAATATGCTTTTTTTTTCATCAAGTAAATAAGCAAATGTAAATTTTTTTCACCTTTTAATGAGATTGAAAAAGATAAAATGTTCATTTCACCAATCTTGACGTTAATTTAATAATCAATCGAGCATTCATTTTATTGGAGCAGCATTTAAGTCGATATTTATTTTGAACATTATAAGAGTTTTGTTTTGAATATTATTTACCTACAAAGGTAGACAGTTTTAAATGCCATTTTTGAAAACGTAAATTAATATCCTATAGTTTCAATCTTTCAAAATGATTACTTTTGAAAACTTTGGAGAGACTTCTTATGACTTAAAAAGACATTTATTTCATTTTTAAAACTATAAGTTATAATTAATGCTTTAATGGCAAAAAAGAGCATATTGATAAAAAAAGAATACATTTTCTCGATTACTAAACATATATTTATTTTATTGCCAATAAAAAAATTATGGTTAAAAATATTTCGTTTTTTACTGCATAAAACAAGATATCCTTAATGTTACCATTTAATTTAATTTTTTATGTTTTATAGATGCTGAGTTTAATCTGATGAAATTTTAAAGCAAATATATTTAATTATATAGCTTATGCGATTGCATTTCATTATATATGCAGATAAACTTTTGCCCGTTAAAAGAATGTATTAAAGCTGCATAAAGCTTATTTTACCATTCCCTTTAAAACATCAGGACAATAAATCGCTCAACGACATAATATTTCATTTTAAGACTACATGTAAACAAGAAAAGGATTAAAATAAAGTAATAAATTGCTACAAATTCGGTAACCGTAAAAACCAAATTCAATCGAACATTATCTTTAATACAAACAACACCAGCTTTATATAAAGCAAAGCAAAGATAAAAGAAATGAGAATTTAATAATCTTTATTTCTTCTTAGAGATAGCGATGTTTGTTTGCGTTATTTGAAAAATCTGAAATTGGTTCACAGTTAAAACGCATTTGTCTAGATCTTTGAACTTTGCTGCCTTTTAGCTTATTGTTGTAAACTCAAATGATGCGAAACATAATCTGATTGTGTTTGTAAGCTTGTTACAATGTTTGGTTTGTTTCCTTTTAATTGATAAGGCGATTTTCATTCATTAAATGTTAGCATTTTGCTTTAAAATAATATTCATATTCTTTGCAATAGTCAATCATCATTACTCCATAGCCACTGAAAAACATAGCGATTAGGACTATATTAAGCCTTCTAGGGTCTTTTATCCCACCAAACTTTTAGCAGAATACTTTTTTTTAAATCTATTTTACTTAATTTTATGCCAGTAATTCTAAGTAGAAACTGCTTAGAAATACTTGGTTTCAGTATGCCATGTTTAAAAAAATGCCTTACTTAAATATAAAATTAATTTTTAACCAAAATAATATATAAGCAGAACTTTACTATAAACATCCAAACCAAATAACATTTAAGATGGGATCGGATATTTTTTAATTATAAAATACCAAATTTTTTTATTGAATTATAAGTTAATATAAGATTGCAAATGCTATTTAATTAGAAATATTACTAAAATAATATTACAAAATTAATTTAAATAATACTTGATTTTAAGATGAACTGTTTTGCAATTAATCACACATGGTTACACATGGTTACTTCGACCCGCCAATAAGACACACGGATTAAATCTGACTCACTTGACCGCCGCGATATCATTGGCGGGAACTAAGATTGAGTCCTGAAAGCAATCACCGACCACGGGACAGCCCTTCCCGTGGGAAGCATAGGTAGGAAATAGCCAACCCCCCCCCCCCCCCATTTCTATATCCACTCCTAAACCTAACCACTATACCGGAAAATTTTCATCCTCAAATCAAAGGTGCTTCCAGCCATAGAGTTTTAATGTATTTTTATAACAGTTAAATGAAAGCCCAAAAATAATTTTTGAGTAAAATAAAATCAATAGAAAAATCCATGTCCCTTAACTCATGGGTAGCTTATATAAGAATCCAACTCTGACGGCAGCGTATATCATCTAAGGCTTAACTATATGTTGTCTACATTTTGTCCAAGCTATTTTGTGACATCACATTTTCCGTTTCTTTCTACAAAATACTTAATGGTCTGCAAAATTAAAATGATTTGTTGTATACAACGCGTAACCATGGATTTATTTTATTAAACTGTTGAAGTAAGAATTAACTTAATACATTTTTTTCTTGGTTAAATGTTTCGTTAACTCCACTTTTCACTATATTTTGCTTGAATTGAAGAAATATCAAATATCTTGTGGAAAGGATCAGTTACTAATTTATTTTAAAATCTATATTTATTGATATGAATGCCTTTTCATCACGCTGTGTCTTTTTTTATCTGTACCATTCTTTAGTTTTTTCCATGATAAAAATGTGTAGAAACTTAGATGCCAAAAGGGGTGTTTCACCAAATTTGAATTATTGTAGCATAATTCAAATGCATTTTCTGCTGCTTCATTCTGTTAAAAATTAATATAGCTGTCTTCCAATCTTAATTATTTAAAATTACTGCATTACGTAAAAATTTCTAAAGAGCACAAAATTTAGTTATTAAGACTCAATTCTCCAAAGAAGCTCCTCTCAAATTCAATATTTTCAAAACTCTCTGATACGATTCAGAACAGAAACCTTGCAAATCAATTAGCGCAGATCTTAGCAAATTCGTTAAACTTAGTTTCAATATGCAAAATATGTTTCGCAAGAATCGGCCATATCTCGACCCCTATCGGTCACGTGCGTCACAGCAGCAACCTTAAGTGGCCGATTAGAATTACTAACGCAGCGTGGTCACACCATCATGTAAAGGCTGGACCGAGATTCATTTCGGCGGTCGTCCTTCGCACGTGAACAGTGAGAGAAACGGACACTCCAACTCGGCAGTAACTCGTTGAGAAAATCTTGATTAACAAAAGATACGTGACTGTTTCAGCTTCTGGAAGTTCATTTTACTGTTGAATGGCGAATGAAATTTGGGTGAGATTTTGCTGGTTGTCGCTGACACGGTAACTCTTGGCTTTCGGTAGTAATGATGATTGAGCAAAGGCTAGAGCGGCTTTGATTATAGATGGATATAAATTAGAAGATTTTTCCATTTAATCGGATTTAAAAACATTTCAGATTGTTTTGTTGTTTTAAATTGAAGTTGTAATCCATCAATAAATTTTTTATAATATTCATTCGATTAGATATTGGACTTTTCGTAACATTTTCCCGAGTGTTCATTAACTTTATTGAGGCATTTTTCATAGAGACAGATTACTTTTAATGACAAACTTTTATTTCCTTCAAATTTTAAAATTTGTTTAGTTCTCAAGGTTTTCTAAATAAAGTTCTGCATAATGAACTTGAATCTTGAAGACATTTTATATAGTTATACATTTCATAAAATAGTTTTGTTGAACAAGAGAATTATATAAGAAGTATGTAGGATCCAAAGAACTTTGATGTAGCTTAACTCCATCAAAATTAATTCTTATCCCTTTGGACACTCATAGGCATCATGTTTGTGTAATAAAGGGTTTGTTGGTGCTTTTTTCATTAAAAATGTAAATGTCCCTTAAAAAATCATTTACTATCTTACTTTAACCTGTATTTCTTAAGAAAATAATTTATTCAAATAATTCGTACAAAATTAGAGTAATGTAAGGCATATCAAATATTAGGCAAAATATAAGGCAAATATCATAATAAGACACAAGAAATTTCAAGATAAGGCAGAAATATATAACATAAGCCAGAAGAATTTTCAATATAAGGCAGAAATATATAATATAAGGCAGAAGAATTTTCATTATAAGGCAGAAATATGTTATATAAGGCAGAAGAATTTTCAATATAAGGCAGAAATATATAATATAAGGCAGAAGAATTTTCAATGTAAAACAGAAATATGTAATATAACGTAGAAATATATAACATAAGGCAGAAGAATTTTCAATATAAAGCAGAATTTTATAATATTAGGTAGAAATATTTTCAATATTATGCAGAAATATATAATATAAGGCAGATGAATTCTTAATATAAAGCAGAAATATATAATAAAGGACAGAAGAATTTTTTTCTCTTTCAAGAAAATCAAAATCAATTAAACTGGAAAAAACCTCGGCTGACTAATTTAGGATACAAACAATTAAATTTGACTTCAAGGATATAAAATTTCGTCGGACAACAACGCAATATAGAATTTATTTTGAGGAAGTATAATTACTTCAAATGACAATAATTCAAATTGATTTCGTCATTTTTTTCTTTATGAAATGTCTCTGACTTAAGTGGTTTTCTAATTTTTGTAATTTATATTTTTTCAAAGTTCTTTGGGTTTTACGTATTTCTTACAGAGCTCTTTTGTTCTACAAAATTCTTTGATGAACATCGGTAATTATATAAAATGACGCCACATCTTACGTAAAGCGTTTTTCGATTCATTTTACGTCCAGTGTTTTCGTTTTCGTCTTTATTACAAAAAATAATAAATCTAGATTTGTTTTGCGTAATACTTAGGCGCTTAAAGAAAACATTTCCTGATTTAATAAAATGGGTTCTCTGAGAGGAAAATTGTCTGCTAAACCTACTTTCACTCTTCATAAGTGGAGGAAATTACGAATTTAACAATCATATAAAAGCAGATTGCGTTTCTTGCTCATGGGGGAATTCACTTTTCCTCTAAATAATTGTGCTTGTTTGCTTTTCACTTTAGGCCTGAGTAGGGCACCCCAGCTCATTGTTTATCGTCCCATAATCCGCAAATATTCCAAACGTGCGTTCACAGATGCTAAAATTAACTTATTAGGACAAATAAGAGATTCACCTTAAATTGACTCACTCACTCTGAATCTAGTGTTGCCAAAAATGTCTCTCGAAAAAAAATCTCTGCAAACGGGGTCACGTGCAACCCACAATATCTATGAGAGGAATGGAATAATAATAATAAAAAATGTCATTACCTGTGACTGAAATAACCCATGTTTGAATACCCTTTTTACAGTATTTTTCTTTTCTTTTTTTTTCTCTGAAAAAAAAAAGGATGTCACTTTTACAGTGTTACTTTGCGTTGTTGATATTTTCCTTTTGAAAAGCCCGGATTCAGCGTAAGAGAGTGAATAATTTTGTGGCAAATAGTTGCCCTCGTTTTCACTCTTTTCAAAACAGATGTGGAACTTCAATATTTCTTTTCCCTGAAAACAGGATGCACTAATTATTGCATAATGAAGAATGAAATAACTTTGTGTATTCGTGTAAAGATATTTTCTTACTGTATTATCTTCATATTTCCATAGGAAAAAATATGCTAGTGTGATAGGCGTCAAATGTGCCGCACTGATTTGATTTTTTAATCCATTACGTAACCTGAATGAGAAGAAAAAAAATGTGACGTCATTATACGAGATAAAACGCGATAGATGCGACAGATGACATGTGCTGTTTCGTAAACGTGACAGAAGCCTCACGTGAACTGGTTTCATCGTTTTGGATTGCCTGTCATCTAAAAATATAAGAAATAGGCACTAGAAATAATTGGCAAGTACTGACGTTATCTAGGAAAGAGTATATCAATTATATACTTCATATAAAACTATACTATGAATGAAAATAACCATTATATACATAGCAAATAAAAAAATCTGTACTTCTAATGTAATTATTGACTTTTAAAAGTGGAATAATACATGATTAGAACTATCTAAATTAAATGTTTGAATGTTGTCTTAAAATGTTTCTAATCCAAAGCATATTTCTTAAATCCTCTCTTAACATATCCTGATTCTTGGGCATTGATAAAATTGAATAGTATTTCCCTTTTAAATAGTCTTTTTATCCTTCAGGTCAGAAAAAAACTAACGTCGCTTTAGAAGAGAAAGATGAAGATTGATATTCAACTACATTTTTAACTAGCATCACTTAGAAATTTTACAGGCTATAAAATTACTTTATCAAAAAATATTATGTTACTATGCTGAATGAGTGAAATTATAATTTTAATTAAGGTGGTAACAATTATAAAGTAAAAAATAATCCCTCCTATTTGTATATTTTAAATTTGGCCTCTATTCCTTTATTGTTCTAACCATGCAAGAATCAGTGTTTTCTTTCCTTTCTTTCAATTAGCATTTGATCAGTCAATTCATTGGACTTAATCAACATTGAATGCACATTAGTTTGGAGAAAATGCTAGAAACAATAATGAATCATTTTTTTTCTGCGCTTGATTATTTACCCAATAAAGGATGAATAATTTATCTAGTTCAGGGTTAACGCACCACCGACTGATGCAAACAAATTTCACTTCTCTGAAAGAGGGGTGAAATTCACTTCATCCAGATTCGTCTCGGCATCCCACTCGAATGCCAAAAGAAACGCATTTCACAACACACACACATTCTGTCAGTTGCGGTGGATGTCGCGTCTTATATCCGCGAAATATTTCTTCCAACCGAAAGAGGTTGGCGAAATATTTCGACATCGTAACGCTGTTTTCCTTCGTTAATAAAACGTTTTGAAAATACGCTTGAATAGGATGATTTATCTGTAGCTGATGGGCCAATTCGAAACATAAAATAAAGTGTACTGGAGTATTTTTAAAGAAGCAAGATTTTAGAATTCTTCAATGTAAGTTTCGTAATCCACGAAAGGTTTTTTTTGAAATTTTGTAGCATGATTTTTATCATGTCAGGACATGATGTTGTTTGGGGGATAAGGTTTTTGAAATCAACAAAAATCCGCAAGCGAAGAATAAAAATATTATCTGCACGATCATCTCAAAAAATCAGCTTTTAATAACGAATTTCCATTGCATTTACAATAGCTCTAATTTTTTTTTAAAAAAACAAGTTAATGACTACAGCAAATAAAACCTAGAAAAATGCCATTTTGAGCAAGTGATTATATGAAATGAAATAAATAGGAAATGGGGTATTATTTTAAAACAATCAATGCGAGACAAAGTTTTTTGGATTGTTTGCAACACTAAATTGACTCATTCGATAAAACAATCAAAATGAATAAAAATATAATTGAACTTGCACGAGCACGTGGTGCTCGGCCGTTCAAGAAATTAGGTTCCGACATGATACATTGAACTTCCGACATGATACATTATTTTATTTTAATGTCCTCTAATAAATCGTAGTTATGCATGTTACGACTAAATTTTTGTTTTATAAAAGGTGCACTTTTCTCTGATTTATTGATTTATGCGGTTATATTGATTTTAGCAATTATTGATATAATAATACAAAAAAATCAGATAAAAAATTCTTAAATTAGTATTCTGTACTTTAAAATATCAATAATAAAACTAACATTTAAATTTTTTCATTAAAAGAACAATAAGTGAAGGATATTTTTTCGTTTGTATTAAACTGTTGCCATTAACCATTCTCAAATACTATTTTTTATGATAATTCCTGGAAGATTTCAAAAATAATGAAGTGTTATAATATTAAGAGAAAAATTTCAAATGTAGTTAGAATAATAATATAATAGAATTAGGCAGTTTAAGTGATAATAGAAAATAAAATTTATGTATATTATTTCAAAAAAAAGTATTAATTATAAAAGGTTGTTTTCTGTGCATTAAATAGTGCATTTCTATTTTAATTATTTACGTCTGAACTGTTTATCTCTAAACTATTATTATGGGTGTAACTAAATAAATCGTCTATCATGGCTAATGGGAGAGGCTTACAGCAGAAAATTTCAGAAACAAAATCTATTTCAATGAGAATCTTTCACACGTTTATGAAAAACCTGATTGATCAGCCATTAAACCCTTTTTATGAATAATTTATGTAAATACATCTACCTTAGAAAATCAAAAGAGTTATCTTAAATGGGCTGCTTTTATAAACATTTCGATGGTTGTTATAATTAAAGAAATTTGAAGAAGTGCATTAATTTTGTTGAATAGTTATGTTTTCTGGAAGCATCTGGTTCGGAGGGTTAGTTCATACTCTTACTTGGAAAGAATATTTCTGTAGTATGAGCATTGTTGATTGCGTTCTTCCTTTATACTATTAGATTCTTTTCTGTTTCGGTGTTTTCTTATTATAAACCTGTTAACGGGACTTCTATATACATATTTTTTTTATTAATGCCAGTTTAGTCTTCATGTGTTGCACTTCTGCAAGTTCTTGACCCACTGTAGAGGGGGAAAGGGCACCTCCTAAGTGAGGATAAGAAGCTCCTGGTATTGTGGTTAGTTCTCACCACCCTTGTGTGAACACGAAAAAGGGGAAATCCGGTTCATCCCATCGATGACGAAACATACTTCCTTAGGGAAGAGTTGTACCGTAGCTGGTGATAGTCCTTAGGACTAAATCACAGTTATCGTCAGTGTTGTTGTTGCAACGATTCGGTCATTCAAATTTTTCCGCATATTTTCCAATGTGTTTTAGCAGTCAGTTTGTGATTGTGATTACAGTAAGTTCTTATCAAGAGGTTGATTAAAAACAATATTGTGATATTTTTATAAAATATTGTAAATATTATGTTATTTAGATAATATTTGAATACAGGTAGAACTAGAAAACCAATAAGTCTTTTAAAAAATGTTCTTCATTTTCAACAAAATAGCTCTCATTATTTTGAATATTGCTTTTTAAATCCATTTTTTCTGATTTTCATTACAAAATGCCTGTTCACTAAGTATTATTAAAAATCAGTTCATTGGTTGGATGTGAGTTTTAATGGTACAAGAGCCAATCTGGACTAAATTGCGCCAAACGTATGATTAAAATATTGAAAATGGCGAGTAAGAAACTACTTTAAAAATAAATGTACCAAATGATATTAAAAAATTACATTGAAAAACTAAATTTAACTTGATAAAAAGATGAATAAAATTATCAGAAAAAAATGCATAAATATATCCGTAAAGATCAATGGCCCTTAAAAATTGAAAAACATTTTCATGAGGATGTACTTCCACTAATTTTAACATTGCTAGTGCTGAGGAGCCAAACACGCTGATTATTAAAATCCGGACACTCAATCATCATATGGTTGACATTAAAATCAATATTACATGTATGACATGTAATATTGATGTAACAAATGTTTGCGCGTAAAATGCGCGTGGCCCGCCACGGAGATGGATCGAATTTACATCAAGTCCTATTAAAATTCAGAATGGCTGTTATATGTCATCTCGAAATGGAGCTATTGTTAATGGAGAAAATTAAAACCCATAAGGCCTTTTAGTCATCATGTGTTACTCACATTCAGGTCTATTATGCGCCGTTTTGTTTGATTGTCGCCAACCGTTTCCCTCCCAGACTGGTGTGTTTTCCTCTGAGCAGGCGGCTTTCCCGCTCAGACGAATCATAGACACACTCACAAAGAGATCCCCTTGTCTCTTTATCTGAAAGAACCACCGGCTGCGCTTTTGTTTCTGGCCGGTCATGTGAGTAATGGATTTTCTGGCAAGGAGTTATTGAAAAGGGGAAAATAATTACCTGCTGGACTGGAGGAAATTAAGCGTCTGAAATGCATAGCGTTCAATCTAATACTACACCGTCGTCCTGAACAGTTTCGAATGGCCACCGAAACAAATTATCTCCAATGAATGATGAATAACTTATTTCTCAATAGTGCATGCGTTACTTTCTTTTCTATTTTTTATTTCCCACCATGTAAGCTTTCCATTATAAAATCGACCTTTCTAATAAAGGACGAAAATAGCTTTCATGCGTCGATCAATAGATTGGTTTGGCCTTTATTTTGTCAAAACTATTACAAAAAAGACTGGCAAAGAGTGTTTCGATCGCAATTTGTTTAATGGACGAAAATAAAATGAAAATAGTTGTTTGAAAATTAATTCTTTCCACTGGGGTGAATATTTACGCAATGCATTAGTTTATGAATAGACACAATTGAGTCAGATTTTCACGAATGGAATAATTAATGGTCCTTATGAAATAATTACACCAGAATATTATAAAATGGTTTAGTTATAACTCTGTAATTATATTGAGCCTCAGTTATTGGTGGTCTCTATGGCTCAAGCTTCGATACGCGAGGATTTCTGGTTCCAGGCCCGATTACACCGAAGAGCCGTTGTGTGGACTGGTCTTGTAAGTGCGTAAAATCCTTTGCTGCCCACCATCTCTTCGCTTAATGGAGAGGAGGTGTTAAATCAGGTATCATCCTCGTCATCTGACCACGTGGCTCAAAATTAGGAGATCCGCCCCGAAATAACCATGTTGTTGCTTTAAAACGGGGGCTTTAATATAACTTAACTAAACTAAAGCTACTTTTATTATATCTTCAGTTGGAGCAGCATATTCTTGTAACACTCAATAATCAGAAATTTTAGAATTTAATATTTCGGTGTCATAATCAAATTGGGAAATTTAAAGTTTCAAATTCGGTACTCAGTGTACAGGTTCGAAATACAATTTAAACAAAGATTCCATTGTTTTTGTAACCTTGGTACAAATTAAATCTAACATCAAAAATAAAATATATACCTGCCACCCTGGGGGCTACAAAAAAATGCGAAGGGTCTGGCACTTCCCATCGATGACAGACGTACTTCCCAAAAGAGAAGGGTTGTACCGTGGCAGGTAAAGGCAATCAGAACTCAACTACATTTCTTGCCAATGTTGCTATTGTGATGGTCCGATCATTCAGATTTTTCAGTGAGCCTTTGGTCAGTTTGCAGGGCCGGTTTAAGGTCAAGGGTATTCTTTTTCATCCAATCGCGATTTGAATTTTCGAGATTCGTCCTAAAACAGCATTAATCTACTTCAAAACGAAGCTTTAATATAACTAAAACCATTTTCACATATTTTGCTGTAAACGTGTGATTTGGTTAGTATCCAATATTATTCTGAAGAGTTACAATGCGTGTTCTTGCCTAAATTTGAATCAATTATTTTCTGCTCTTGAATTTTTCGCATTCGTTTTCTGTTTGAAACCAATTCCGAAATGCATTTCCGCAGATAAATCTCTGTGGTTAATGTGATAATAATAATAATAATAAAAACGAAAGGGGAGCGAACCAGAAGCAATCGATGTCTGCCTCTGCGATGGGAAAATGCGATGAGTTGGCCCCGTGTCAAATGGGGAAAGACCCAGCCAGAAGGACGCTTCCGTTGGTCGCCATGGAAACGAAGCAACCTCGTGCTCCTCTGACTTCCAAACACTCGAAGTAGGTCCGGAATCTGATGGGTTTGGGACGGAGAGCGTGGAAAAATAGTTCCGCTATCCGATTTTTACGACGTGACCGCTCATCCTTTCCTCTGAGGGCGGGATGGGGTCAAGAGATAAGGACAACAGTTTTTTCACCCCCATTTTTTCACTTTTTCAGATGAAAGTGCTTTTATCCCTTTCACTTCTGGGATGCCTTAAAGTGGAGAAAATACTTGAAATTTTCCCCGGTTATAGTTAAGAGTTATATATATAAAAAAGAAGACTAGAGAAAGACATCTATAAATTAAAAGGAATAAAGAAGTTACTTACTCGTATCACCGAGACCGTGACCGAGTTTCAAAAGCTGTTTACGCGTTTAAGATCTTTTTCTTGACATTGTGACTTCCGTTGGTTTTGGGTTTTCTCTTTTTTGCTTGTTAGGTAATCAAATTTTGAATCGAGAAGCCACAATTCTGAAAATTGCACTTTTGTTACAATTTCAACAAGTTTGTGATGAAATGAGTCAAAAATCTATTTATTTTGACAAATGAATTAATCATGTAAAGATTAATAATAAGGAACAAGTCGAATAATTTCGTAGAAAATGCAGTTCTTATATTTCCTTGCATTTGAAATAATCCTCTGTACATAGATAATAGTTTTTCTAGAATTTTAATTTTCTGCTATATTAAGCTGAAATTTGAAAAAACACAAATTTTCATATCACCTTAACTTGTTTATAT
>JAOUZG010033182.1:2482875-2520540 GCA_026289955.1 Argiope argentata
GTAATTAACAGTAAATCTTCAAAAATTGTTATGAAGCCTAACAATCTGAAAGAAATCTAAAACAATACCATGCTATGATATTTCAATTTAGAGATCCAAATAATCATAATAATTATTATTTGAATAGAAAATTGGAATCTTTAGCAACAAAGGCTGTCAACCCTAAATGCTATAGCCAAAGGTTTGAATCTCTTTTATTTTATTTATTTAATGTTATTGAAAATGATTGCTTGAAGATTTTTATTTTCGCTTTTGAGTTATCCTCACTAGATTCTACTAGTTGTTATTTTTTTATCTATTTTATTTGATTAAATCGATTGTGGCAACAGTGAGATATTCTTCTTCTTTTTGTTAAAATTCATTTTAAAATTATTATTTATGCTATACAATACAGAAAATGGCCGCGGTGACTTGGATTAAGGTCTTGTCTTTGGGGCCATGGGTTCCAGTTTCGATTTCACTCAAGAAACGCCATGTAAGCCGGTCTGATGCAGGCTATATGCGTCGCAGCCAAATACTTGAGTGATATAAAAACTTGAAGAGAGGAGTGCCATCTTTTCCTTTGATTCTGTTTCAAAATTACGAGATCCATGCCGAAATAGCCATAATTATTCCTTTAAAACAGGACGTTAATACATCTAAAACTAAACTACTCCATACAATAAAAGTTTTCTTATCGCAATATTTGATATAATTTATGAAAATGTTATTGATTTTTTTATGTACTGAATTAAATATCATTTTTTAGGTTTTTGGGCTGTCAAATCTACAACCAATTATTTGGTTCTTAAAATTTGGGCTGTTCAATTCTTTTCTTTCTAATTCAGTATTTAAAAAAAATCCAAATCCTGGCATCCGTTCACTGTTCTTTCAAGTCTGGGAACGCATATCCATCCTGGGATCCCGGACACTGTGGAGTCACTTCATTTCTCTTCTTGCGCAGATTGTTTTATCTGAAACAATTGTTAGGACTGAGTAGGCAGAGCACAAATGTCATAATGTTAAAAAAATGGCGCATTCTTGATTCTAAGCCAGTTACTTTCGGCATTCCTCCCTAATCAAATCTTTGAAATACGCCGCACCTTTCAAGTCGCATCTCAAGATAATACGTGCGAGATAAAACTCAAGGATTCAATAAATTACTAGCAACCTGAAATTAATACCCCTGTGCATCTCGAGCTTCCTAACTAATAACAAATGTCTTGGGGATTTTGATCATCTTTCGGTTCTTTTTTTGCAATTGATAGACCCATAAATAATTTTTGCCAATATTAGGAATAGTGTCAGATTTAAATTAGAACCATTGTTGAAGACCCAATTTCGTTTTAAGATCTTAGAAATTTAAACTGGAATTTGAATCTGAATTGTGGTTCTTTTAATTCGAATCTGAGATTATTCCAAAAAAAAAAAAAGATAACATGAATTCGGTAACATGGGTTATTTGTGTGTGCATTAATAAAAAAGGCAGAAAAAAACATAATTCCAATTGGAAATTGATCTTCAAGACTTGTCCTGGTGCTTGTCAAATATTTCATAGTTTAAAAATGTATTGTTAGCATTTAAAAACTTCAAAATAGTTTAAAAGCAAAGAAAAATAACTCTCGTCAACAGGCCATGGCTGAAAATTCACTATTTAGTTCTTGTTATAGTGCCTTTATATAATATTGACTATTAAGCAACGTTTTGACTTATAGTGTTTGATGCAGGCATTCAATTCTGCTAATAAAACCATTCACTAAATTTCCTTTATTTCTCTTAATGCAATTTTCAGCTATCATATTTATATTGATGAAGAGGCTGGATTGTAAAAGATCAGGACAGTCAAAAAATTTAGCTTAACCCTTTGCAGTCCGAAAAATAATCAGATGCAAAATTATTCATCTAATAGGAAGATTTGTTTATTGCAATGAAAAACAAATATATATAATTCTTTTAAGTCGAATTTCTTTGAAAAATTAATCTGTATGTCTTAACCGTTATGTAGGCGATTTTAACAATTAAATTTGAAAAACAAATAAATAAAACGTCAAAAAGCTGCACAGTCTTGAATGTCGAGTCACACTCGGCATCGGACCGCAAAGGGTTAAAGTTTCAGATAGTTTCACAATGTTTGAGTTAAGAGCCTATATTACTAAAAGTTTAAGAAATCCAAAGTTTTTTTAGTTAAAAAAAAGTAAGAAAAAAATTATAAATATTTATATCAAGATTTACAGCTAGTTTCAGACATAGGTAGGTTTTGAACACGAAGTTTTATTCCAATCAGAGATAAAAAGAAAATCGAAAATTATCGTATTATTTTTTTTAATAACACAAACATGTAAATAAGCATATTTTCTTTCTTTGGATATTGTTTTTCTTACAATGATAAACAGAAAAGTTATTTGAAATTGAAATTGAATTCAAGAAAATTTTCTGTAATGGGAGGCTTAATCTTTATATAAATATTCATTCTTTTTAAAAACCGACAATTGGCTGGGATCGATTCTGTATCCAATATCAGATTCTTATGATGATAAAAAAACCTACAAAAAAAGGAAGCTCTAATAATACAATCGATAACAAATAAGAAAAAAACTCGTCTCCCAAGTGGCAACACAACACAAATTGTTCCTTTTATTCGATAAGCAAGATAAAAGGGCTTCGATCATTTTTTGATAAACCTGCCATTAATGTGCCGTCATCGTATCGCCTTTGTGTTTGAGGAACTTCGCCTGATGGGTAAATAAATATAATTGATATTGCCCCTGTATCCAGGTAACTGTCACATGACTTTATTATTATTACAAGGATAAGCGCAATACATGCCTTCGATTCACGTGTTCAAGAATAATGAATCATCTTGCGATTTCCATAAAGATGATTCAATTATTGAGATATTCATTTTTATGGCATTGTATATCAAATGAAGATCGGATTTTAGAATCAGGAGAAAACTTCCTTTGCTGTACGTCTTGGTGAGGATATTTTTGAACCATTTGCAAAGGGAAAAACCACAAATAGCACGTGATTCAATTTTATTGTGTAGCAAATGCTTAAAATAATTCTGTCGGTATATTATTCTAAATATTTTACCGCTGCATGTTCTAAATTCTATACCGATATTAGCGACATGTATATTTAGATCTTCGTGTTAATGAAATAAAACATTTATAACAATTTCTTAAAGAAAATAATTCTTCAAAATTAAATAAACATTATGTCAGAAAAAATAATTTTCTTCTCTGCTCATTTAAAAACTACAATACACTATGGAACGAAAGTGACTGAATTTCTATTCTTTATAGAATCACATATTATTGGAAAAAAGAGGTAAAACTCTTGACAACTTGATCAGAATATTGATGATTTGAATCCTGATTTTTCGATGATGCATGTATGTATGTCTTGAGTATGGGATATGTTCTAACACTGGTATAGTGTAAAAGCTTGGAAAACTACATATCGTATCGCACTTCGGGATTCGTGTAGATTGGAAGTTGATAAAACAATCTCTCGAAAATCACAATATGTTTATTCGTAGAAATTTGTGGAAGCTGCATTAAATTACAACAGTTACGACTCACAATTCGTTGCTCCAATTCAGCTGATACAACGGGAAACATCTTTCAAACAAAGAGGTTTCTAATACCTCAGACAGATAGCATATTCTGTGCAATGGACTAACACTCCAGTCTACTCTCTAGTCATCATGGTAAATCTGGCGGTGGTATTTTTACCGGACTTGGCGTAAAAATCTAGATTTTCCACCAAGGTGCTGGAAGATTCTAGGCTATATTGCTTAGTAATGATCCTAGAGCTTAGGTGATGGAATTCTCCACAACTATATATTTTTCACCAAATCTCGCCAATTCACCAAATTACTGGAAATGCCGCTTTTACGTAATAAACGCCTGAATTGCAAGATTTTCTTCCCAGAATCAAAGTATTTCAGATCAAGATAAATATAAATAAACAAATACAAATAAGACAAATTTCAAAACAAATAGAAATATTTACAGAGTTTGAAACAATGTTAACTCAAGTATTTAACAGTTTTAAAAGCAATCAGATTGTTTTCAATAAAAACTTATTATTTCAGAAGAAAAAAAATCCTTAGCTGAAATGATAATTGATTGAATTTGATGAAGTCGCTTTTAACGTATATGGTCGTAAGTAAAGCTTGATTTTATTATAAATTAGTAGTATTAGTAAATAAATTTCATTTTTTATTTGAATATTTATGATTATTGTTTGTCTTAAAAATAAAAGTCCCTAATAAAAGAAAAAAAAAAGAAATATTTCTTCTAACGAAAATTTACTTCCAAAATCCTTATTCAGAGATGAAATTGTTGTATATACTTTGTTGTACAAAAACAATATCTGATTTTCTTATGAAAGCATTAACACACAGTAAATTCACAATGTCATGAAACAACAGAGAGAGAGGAAATTAAATCTAAATCAAAGTACAGAAATTTTACTCAACCTCTGATTATTGTTTTTCATTCTGCTTATCCTTTCTATAACATCTGAATTCCCTTCTGCTGAAATGTGACTTCTTTTTTTCGATAATGCTTATTTTTCTGGCACTCTCTAATATTTCAATCAAAGCTGATTTGTTAACCCTGCGTTGGTCATTTTTTTTCATGCACGTCTTTTTCAAACACTAAACTTCAATTTTGGTCTAAAGCTTGTCATATATGGTAGTAAAGTTTGATCTTATGAATCGAACAATTCCAGAACCACCATGTATTGAAGACCTTTGCAAATTCATTGAAGAGTCTTTCACACCATCTCATGATAGCCTGAGGATTTAGAGGAATCAATTGAAACTCCTCCACCTCAACCCTCTTCTAAACGAAAGGATAAAAGAAAATATATTATTCTTACAAAATACAAGAGCATGTAATATTTCGTCATTTTTCTTTACTTGACATCCTTTCCTATTCATCTGAAGTTTTAGTTTTTAAACCTAAACAAATTGTTATACAGGTGTTTGAAAATTAACATTTCTTTACAATGTTTTATCATTTTATCACGACTATGTTGGTATAATTATTCTTAGTTTACTAGTTGACATTTTAGGCATATTTTTCATACAGTGTTTTATATTATCAGTTTGCAGTTTTCTCTTAATAGTTTATTTCACCCTATCAATTTTGGCAATACATGTTTTGATCTCATTATGTTTTTGGAATTTTAACTCCTTTTATAACATATCATCAAATGTTTCAACACCTTAATCATGTTGGTCTATCATTTGCTTCCAGAAATATAGTCAAACATTGCTCTAGTGCCAAAAATACCCAATTTAACCCAACCAACTCATGATACTTCAAAATGATGAAGTCCCTCCCAAAAATAAACCGTTGCAACTTCTAAGTGTGAATGCAAATCTAAATAAATTAATAATTCAGTGCACTTTTATACTAATTTAATGGAAAATTAATCGGATACACTCCGTTTCTTGGAAAAATGCACTGTTTGTTTCGTCTTATATTACATTTATCAAAGCAATTTTCAAAATTATCATTATGTATGTCAGATACCCGACTGCTTCAGTGAATATTTATCACAAACTTCATTTTTTTAAGGCTGTTGTTTATTTATTAGGCTATTCTGTCGAATGTTTGTTTCTTCTGTGAACTCGAAATTTGAATAAAATATTCTGTGAATGCGCATTAAATGATAAACAATGATGAATAGTGCACATAATAAAATATCAGGTTTCTGAACTGGTTCATTGCTTTTGGCGAATACAAATTACTGCAACGATGAAGCTGTTCCCTCGTTTTTAGAGGCGTGCGTTGCATATTTACTCTGCAAGGTTGCTATGGTTGAATAAGAAGCTTCCCAAAAGAATCTTTCACATCTAAAACCCTGAATTACACATTTTGGTGTTTCCAAGTTTAATTTACCTCGAAAACTCAAATCTGCTTTTAATTTCTCGCATATAAAATATATAAAGAGAAAATATTGTAGACCTCAAAAAGAAATTGGTCTCGAGATTACGAATAAATCTCCATGTTTCAGATCTCCCCCAATACCTAAACAACACATTTGTAATTAAGGCTTTCTGTCTGTTTGTCTATGAACACAAAAATTCAATTGAGTTAGAACCTAAAATTTGATATCACACCAAAATCTCCGATCTGCCACGAAGGCAGGCGGATTTAAATCATAAAACTGAATGATCGGACCACCACAACAGCAACACTGGCGGGAAGTGTGGTTGAATCGTAAAGGCCGTCACCGGCCACGGTACAATCCTTTCCGTGGAAAGTATGTCCCGTCATCGGTGAAAGGAACCTACCCCCACCTTTTAGTGTACCCTCCAAGGTGGCGAGATCCAGCCACTATGCCGAAAGCAGCTCATCCTTATTTCAAGGTGCCTCCCCCGGGAAAGAGGGGGGTAATATTTGGTATATATTCTTTGTAGGAAATTTATAGGTTTTTTATCAAATTTAATATGAAAATCCGTTCAGAGTAAATCTGTCCGAATCAAAGTTTACACAAAAACTATCCGAATAAGAAAGCTGGAGGTATGAAATTTCTTACTCAGATTTAACATGTAAAGGGGTTAATGTGAAGCATATGTGAATTAAATTCATGAAGGTGGGGGGGGGCTCATCTGTCGATCTGTACCTCCACAAGCATATAAATGTAATAACTCAGATGCACAGCGACTTAAGCATATGAAATTTGGTATGTTATTTAGTGACTACAAATGTAGCTCTGGGCCAAATTTTTGGTTTCAATCGGTTATAAAAAAGGCGTTTTCTGGTACTTTTATATTAAGTACACCCCAGCTTTCATTCAACAAAGATCGCATTCTAAAAAACTTTTTTATAATTATCATTCGCCAATGGCATGCAGTTAATAATACACTAATGTATTTATTAGAAGGGACTGCGTGAAAGTTTCAGATAGACCATCGCCGTTTATTACTTTCTCATATACGAATAATACAAACAGAAAGGCGACGTCCTGGCTCAGGGGTAGCACGTCATCACCGTGATCTGGGCGCTATGGGTTGCAATCCCGGGACAGACATGGTTGTTCTTCATCTATTCTATCTTTAAGATCCTTAATGTGAAAAGGGGCTGTAGATGTAAGTAAAAGATTTCTGTAAAATTTTGGACGAAAGCTTTTCTGTGTTGATTGTCTCTCTGTCTAGAGAGCCACGTTGGGCTGGTGGTGAGGTCTCGGTTCGTGAACCCTAAGGTTTCGGGTTCGAGACACGATTCCACCTTAAGAACCGTCATGTAAGGGGGCCACTTTCAGGTTAAAATCTGTCGAGGCCAAACGTCCTCTTGTTGGGGTGTTGTAGAGAGGGTATTCCAGCTCAGGTTCCGTCCTCGTCATCTGACCACGGCTCACAATTTGAGAGATCCGTCTTAAAATAGCCCTAGCGTTGCTCTACAACGAAAATTTAATATAAATACACTAAACTGTCTTTCTGACTATCTTTTCACATATAAGTGAATGACAGAAAATAGCAACAAGTAAATGTTATTGACGCCGAAATTGTAGCTTTTTGTAAAATTTTCCATTTCAATTGGTCAGGTATCAGAAATTTTAAAACGTATATTTTGTTCCTGTCATGTACAACAAAACTGAACAGAATACGCACCATATTGAGGAAATATCCAAGAAAGAGAAAAATTGAACACCTTCATACACCTCCTAAGCACGCCATTATTACTGCATAACGCAGGGCATTATTCATCTAATTATTATTTTAAGACCACAACAATAATTCATGAGAATTAATAGCAATAAATTTATATATTTTTAACATTAATTTATATATTTTAACATAGTTTAGGAATAATTCATTAGAATTTTAATTTTGGGAAATGTTTCCGTCTTTAAAAAATTTTAATCGCTTGAATGGGATTTATTACTTAACATGTATCCATTACTTAATATTCGAGACTTATCATATATAAATAATAAATATTATAAAGTCTTGTTATTTATTATAATAATTTTTTAATTTTAAAAGTGGTGTATGTCCAAACTTTTTAAAGTAACATCGTTGGAGAGCAATTATTATACTTTCCTGTGTCTCCATCATTAATCTTTAACCCATTTATATCCCCAAGGTCGCGGATAATGCTAATAAATTACTCTTTTAAAAACCGAAGTTTCAATATTCTTCTTACCTTAACCTTGAAATCGTTTTTTCACCTTGAAAAAAAACACACTTCATCAATCTTTCCCTATTTGAAAATACAAAAAGGAAAAGTCATCAAGATTTTATCTGCGTTACCCGTGCAACTGTTTTGTCAACCGGTTGCTTCCCAACGAATATATTTTTCTAAACTTTTTTTTTCTTTCCATCGGTGGGAATGATTTCGCAGGATCTTCATATAAATCCGAAAATCTTTCTACCGAGAGAGACAACCTCACCTTCTTTTGCTTCGATTCGAAATTTTTTTATACCGTGTTTCGTAGGAAAAGACGTCATTGTCTCGATTAGGGAAACACATTCTGAAGAGGAAAGCGTCAGAAGGATAAATCTAGGAGTTAAATGTTTATCATAAGCGTTTACATTGAGAACATTCTCACATTGCATTTTTGTGGTTAATTATTAGCTTGTTCTGACATATATGTACCTACAAAATATTACATGAAAGATATCCGTTATTTTCCTCATCGATTATCTTTTAATTTCCATTTGCGCATTCAAGGCAATTAAAAACAACTTACTAAGACTTTCAGTTCCTGATCATCAAGCTCGTGCATTTTTTTTCATTTGTTCTACAAAGTTCTAGAGTGTGGTTGGTTAATTATTAAAACTCGGTGCATTTTTCGTCAATGGATTATAAAACCCCTCGCGTCTTTGTTTAGGATGGGTTTAATTATACAAAATAGGGGTGGGAGGAAAGATGAAAAGAGGGGATGTTTACATTTATCAATAAAGTTAATTCCGGAAATATTCACATCCTTCTGTATATCACCCCTTAGAGAGATAGAATCGTCAAAAAGTGATTGTCTCGCGATACTGAAGCGAACAGTATTTAATTAGTTTTAATAATTTTAACAAAATCCTCTATGATCAAATGCTAAATCCATAAACTTCACGGAAATATATTTAAAATAATTGAAATTTTCCGTCGTCTCTTTAAATTGGACTCGAATTTATAAATCTGAAATACTGCGATGTAATGTTTTAGGGCTGATTCCCTTATTTTTATATTTTTGAAAAATTTCCCCTTAGTTAAAGCAAAGACAGCATGCATTTTACTTATTTATAATGTTTAGCTTATTTTTATATTATTGTTTAAAAATTCCCCTTAATTAAAGTAATGACAGCGTGCATGTAAAAAATGTGTTCCATATTGTAAGATTGTGCATGCAATTTATGCAGCAATTAAAGAACGGAAAAGGGTTGTTATATGATATGCTTAAAAACATGATTAGAAGTCTATTAAAATTTGAGAAAAGTTCTGTGCGAAAATAAAATCAGTATTTTAAATATTAGTAAATTCAGTAAAATATAAAATATATGAAATTAAATAGGCGAGAAAACGAACTGATTTAGGGGTTCAGCTTCAAAGAAGTTTGGCAAATATTGAAAATCCGATTGTTCAAAAGCCTAGTGGCTTACCGACAGAGCCTAATTCCATAAATATTTATTGAATATAAGAAATCTAAATAGATGTAAAATGGGATTTTTTTCTCCAAAATTGGCATCTCTGGGCTAGATTAATTTCTCTTTTGGATCTTCTATAAGCAGCTTTCCTTTGACGGCGTATTTTTACTTGTCGTAAAGATAAAAGAAACCTATTTATCGGATTTCAACTTAATGCATTCTCATTTTATTGCGTTTGTCTATTTGCGGAATTTTAAATGCTTGCATTTTGGAATTTCTGCTGCAACCTTTCAAAACTGAGAATTAAATTATTGCTCCATGTAGAGCGCTTCGAAATGCGCCATTTTACAACATTCAATATGATTTGTAACTTTCAATTCCATCTTTTCCTTCCTTTCGTTTCAGATGATTTATTTACCATTGTACTGACACCAGTATTAAAACTCTTAAGTTTTTCTTGCAATTTGTTTAGTAAATAAATTTCAAATTTAATTATGATTTTATATAATACGGTCGTTTTAACAAAATCAGGGCAGAAAGATTCTTTCCTAATTCACATCAACTGAAACTCTTGACCTTTTGAAATTGACCATTTAAGAATTTTTTTAAGAAAATTTTTCCATTTACTACTAAACCAACTTGCTTTAAAACATAAATTCTTTTACTTGCATTTATAATTCTGGAAATTCATAATACAAAAAAAAAAAAGATTTTTTTGAAGAAAATTTAACTTTGTGACTTTTTGACAAAAAAACTAACTGAAATGTTCTCTTCTCTTATTTTCTCATATAATCCATCAATAGACCTTGTTTAGTGTTCCATTGCACTCCATATCTTCCAGTTGTGTACCAAATTTTACTTAGCTAGTTCATATGCTGTCGTTGTTACTATTAGTGGCACTTGCCATGGTAAAGCTTCTCTGGGGCATCAGCGAGTTTTTAAGCCGAAAAGAGCGTTTCTTGCTTTGTAGTAGCGCCAACTCGGGCCAAGAGTACGACTTAGCTACCCACTCATCACAGTCGCTTGCACAGCCCCTTTTTTACTGGGGGGGGGGCATTCACACATCTTATAAATAGACCACTTAAAAACAACCATGCTCAAACTGGGACTCGAACTCGAAATGATCAGATCACGGGGAAGATGCGCTACCTCTATGCCAGAAAGCCGACAGTCCATATGCTTCTTTGAATTATTGTGTTAATATTATTAGGGACTAAATCATAATGATCACTTAATGAACATAAAACAACTCAATCGATCCAAACTTTATTTTGATGTAAAATTTCATATTAAATTCCGACAGAAAACTTACTGTTTTCATGTATACATCAAAGTTGTTAGAAAGACTGACAGATAGTCAATCAGTTGTTGAATTGGTTCCCAAATCTGACATCGATCTCTAGTAATAAAAGCAAATGCAAATTCAGTTAATCTCGTGATCCATACATTTTGAGATTGTCATGTTCACATGCGCATGTAAAGGCAGACAAACTTACCCTCGGTAGATTTTGCCCCAATTTTTTTTATTACTAGTTTGCTATTTTAAAATTTTTTAATCAAATACTTTTTCAACCAAAATACCTGTTTAGCTTGTGGTTTATTTTAATTATCTTAGTAAAGACTGGCAAAGTTTTTTTTTCAGAAAAATTCAAAGCGATAAGATTTATCAAAATTTTAAAATTGAATTTTTTAACAAATTTAATACATTCTCTTGTACATTTCATATATAAGAAATAATGTTAATAAAAAATATAATATAAATTATACTATCATTGTAAAAAAATGTACTTTATTCCTTTAAAATTGTAAAAGTATCACCAAGGCAGTCACGTGGTCGCTCTGAACGCCACTGTAATAAAGCCTATCGATAGCAGCATTTTAATCATATTAAAACAGGTTTTTTAAAAATTCTTTTCTCTCTGTGTGTGTGCAAATATGAGTGCCAAATTTTTAATCATACCAGCCAGGCTATGATTATTTCAAAATGAATGTTTTTAACTATTATAACTATTCCACGTTTCGTCCAAAAATAGTCCTTTTACCCGTGATGTACACAATTTTCCATTTACTGTCCTAAAAATCGTGACCACGGTATGGAAAAATATCTTTTTAATACAGAAAAACGCACAGGAGTCACGGAGAAAAATGCCTTGCTTTCAGAAATTATTCAATAAAAGCTTTACCATTGGAAATACCCGCAGAAGCCATCTGCTCGACTCGTTGAAGCGTAAATAGTGCACCAGCCGTCACGGTTACGATGAAGATGCCTCGTACATTATGCACGATGATAGACGAAACTAGATTCGAGTTATAAATTGAATGTATTTAACAAAGGATGAGTGTTCATCTACATTCTCATTAGCTATTTTAGTGTCTCGAGAAAGTCACCTTCATTTTTTTGTTGACAATGAAACAATAGAGGCAGGGGTGACTGGCGTATGTCATCCACTTTGCACAGGTCGTGGACATTCCAACTTTGAGTGTGTTGTTTTCGTCGTGCGTATTGGGTCGCGTGGTACATTTCAGCGAGAATTATGAAAGAATATCTTCCAATAAAAACTTCATTTGGCGAGCTCCAATTATTTATGGGGCAATAAAACTTGAAAGGTGTGGTTTTATTTTTTCATTCGATAGACACTTTTTGATTTGATGAAGGCCCTTTCTTCGTAGGAAAATGTTTTGTTGTTTAGAATGCTGCATCAATATGCGAATTTATGATTCGTAACTAAGTTCTCAACAATTAATAGCTTTGGAGTATTTGTAGTGTCATAAGATTGGCCTTTTTTTTATTAATATAAAGTAAAATTTTAATTATTTTTATGCAAAAAAGGATAAACTAACGGAAGTAAACAACTGCGAATAAATGAATGCTTTAGTTTTGAAAAACAATGAAATTTAGATAGTATTGGGCTATAAGATTGTTAGCCTAAGTTTGCTATTAAATGTATCTTGAAATAATTTAATTGGCTTATTGAATTATTGCCTATTAGAGTTATTTGAGGGCAGGCTTCGTAATTTTAAGTAATGGTCAGATAACGAGAATTACTCTACATTCTCCAAACAATCTTGAAGTAACTGACTGCCTATTGAAGGTTTAATAACCTCAAAATTCATAAGCACGAAGAATGGTGGTTAGAATTTGGCCTCTAAATCTGCATTCTCCTATCTTGAAAGTGAAATTTTACGAAAATACCATTATGTTTCAAATATAGCATAGTCGTGGTGACCTGGTAATAAGATCCCGCCTTCGGAATCAGAAGGTTACAGGTTTGAGACACGATTACATCGAAAAAACTGCCGTTTATGCTGGTCTGGTTCACAATAAATACGTCGGGGCCGAACGTCCTCCAGCAAATGTGATATAGAAGCTTGGAGAGCGAGAATACCAGCTCATGCTTCGTCCTCATCATTTGACTGAAGTTCAGAATTACAAGATCATATGTTATTATCTTATGTTACTTTAAACTCGAAATACATCATAAAACTTTCATTTTAAAAAAATTTAATTTGGTGTAAACCTGATCCTCAGAATTGTTTAATAGCTGGAAAAACAGTTTATTTCTTAAGGGAATAAAAGAAAAAAATTATAATGTTTTTATTTATAGGCTCCAAAAATAATGTTGCTTATATTTTGTATAATTATATACTGTAATAAAATATAAGAAGAACATATTAGATAAAATCAGGTGTTTAGTTGTCTTTATAAAAGAAGATTTCGCTTTTGAATTTTTTTTCTTTCAAACCTATCCGTATAAGTGGTATTCGGATAATTAAAGTATTGTGTAAGAAATAAAATGCACTGCCAACTCTCGATTAAATGGATTAATTACGGGCGGGGAAAATGTTTATAAAATAGTAAGTTATAAACAATATTTAAAACTTTATTTTACTGTATTAATTTTATTTGAAATTTATTGTATAATGTAAATGCAAACCTCCAACTTAGAATGTATATTATGTTTCTATTTGAAAACGATACAACAGAATAATTGAAAAAGAGAAAAAAATAAAAGATCGCCCTTGTTTAGAAGAATAAAGAAAACTAAAGAGTGGTACCCAAATTCCATTAAGCCGAATAAACTATTCGAGAAATTCGAACATTAGGTAATAATTAATTCGAAGTTTAAAAATATTATTTTTTGAAAATATCATTTGTGCTTTTTGAGTTCAATTGTTAGCATTACTCCCACTACCGTGTGCTGAAATTTTGATTTAATAAGATTACTTTCTCAAAACTTTTTGTTAGCGTATTTTTTGCTGCCAAAACACAGACGCGACGCATTTCTCCGGGGCGGAACTCAAACGAATTTTGCTGTCTAAAGTACTTTCCCTAACTTGCAGTAATTACACACATGCATTGCTCCAGAACAATTGCTTTTGCTACATCTCGCCCTGATCATGTAATTAATATCAAGAAGTATTTGAAAGAAATTATCATTATGAGCAATATTCACATGTCTTCAAAGATGAATCGGGTGATCTTATCGCATTTCCTTTGGTAACTCAAGACTGCTTCATGTAGATGTAGAAAATGGCCTCTCAAACATTTGAGCTACACAGTGCCGCATGGTTTATATAATACTGGTTTTGAGTTGCTTTCATAAAGAATTTACGAATGGAATTTATTAACATCAAAACTAATAAAAATTATAATATCAACTCTTTCGCAGTCCTCTCCTGTTCAAGAAAATTTCTTTTTTTATCCCTCTATTGTTCACCGCATTAGAGCAAACAAAAATAAAATTTCAAACAAATAAACATTTGCAAAGCGCTTTAAATGGTGAAAAGTTTTAAAATGTAGAAGATCGCCAGAAGCATATTACGGCAGCCCTACAGAGGTTTCAATTGAGCACGCTAGACGCTTTCCCGACAATGAAAGGGTTAATAGGTTTTGTTCAAGAATTGCCCAGATCTATAATTTTGGATTAGAGACCAGGGATTTTGGTCTCTAATCTCAATTTTGGATTAGAGACTTAGGGATGTACGAACTTTTTACGTGGGAGAAAAACAACTTTTCGGTGAGCCAATATTAAAGAATTCGTCTCATTAATATTTAAGAATTTTTTAAAAATACTATTTTTGTTAAAAAAAAATAAACGTTGAATAAAGCTATGATTATATTATGTATTGTAATAATGCAGGCGTCCTGGCTTAGGGGTATCACGTCTTCCTCGTGATCTGGGCGTCCCGGGTTCAAGTCCCGGTTCGGGCGTGTTGTTCTGTGTTCTATCTGTAAGATGAGTGGATGTGCCCCCCTTTAAAAAGGGGTTGTGCAAGCGACTGTGATGAGTGTGTAGCTAAAGTGGTACTCTTGGCCCTACTTCAAAACAAGAGACACTGATTATGTTTAAAATCGCTGATGCATCAGCGAACTTGTCCATGGCAAGTGCCATAAGAAACAACAACACTTGTTATATCATTGTACAATTATTTTAATTTATAAGAATATTAGTGGTCCTTGGTTATCAGTTGGTTCGCCGACAGTATTGATTATATTTAATTAGGTTTAAATCATATAGACTTCAGGAACATGATTCTTCACCATTAAAGCCATGTTATTTTAATTCTCTTACTTGCTCTTGCTCTTTGTTTATTGTGTACATGAATCGTCTTAATGGGCATCAGTTCCATAATATCAAAGCGCTATTAGAAACGTAAAACCCCATTCAACCATCCTCGAAATTTAAAGGGCATTGTATTTTCAGTTCCTTTTTATCCACCTCTTAAACTATACAGATATTAAAAGAAAATCCTTTTTTTAGCTTTCAACAATGTAAGAAAATCGTATGATCAGATAACTGATGAAACAATGAAAA
Organism: Argiope argentata; assembly: GCA_026289955.1. NCBI lineage: Eukaryota > Metazoa > Arthropoda > Arachnida > Araneae > Araneidae > Argiope > Argiope argentata. The sequence goes on from JAOUZG010033182.1 coordinate 2,498,272, forward strand.
AGATTTGAACTTCAGGTCCACGATTTAATCTAGTGTTTGAAAATTCAATTTTTTAAAAAAGGTATAATAAATAAACGAGTTTTTAAATTTTGAAACGATGTAAAAAAAAATTTTGTGCGACAATCTTTTCGGGATTTAATGCGGAAAAACGCTAAAATTCAACTTAACTTTTTATAGATTAAAATTGTTATTAAAAGTTCTAAAAAGGCTTGCTCTAAGATGCATATTCCTATCCACCGATAAGTACATCTGCCAATTTTGGTAGCTACAGGCCAAAAGATTTGGTATAAATTACATCAACGCACACACACACACACATTCAATTCACATTCATTTTTATTAGTAGTATAGCTTATTATAAAATCTGTGGTGGGTTTAAGAAAATCTCTAAGTGGACCTTAATTTGGTCTTTAAAGGTGGGCACATGCAAATATCAGATCCATTTCCCCCAAAAAAAAAAAAAAAAAAAAAAAAAAAAAAAAAAAAAAAACTCGTTGTTGTTTGAAACATGAATATTCATCAAAACATCAAGGTCATTTTTTTTCATGAGGTCATGAGCCGTAGGGTTTCGGGTTGGAGACCCGATTCCAACGAAAAACAGTCGTGTAAGCGGGTCTGTTGCACGTTACAACCGCCAGGACAAACGTCCTCTGGCTGGTGTGATGTGGAGAGGAGGTTCCTACTCAGGTGTCGTCCTCGTCATCTGACAGATATTCAAAATTTCGAGGTATGTCCCCAATTAGCCCTGGAGTTGCTTTACTACGGGACGTTAATATAACTAAACTAAACTTCTTTTTTGAACAAGAAAAAGTAAGTATAGAATTTTATTGCTAGTAGAGGAATAATTTCACTATCAGGGTATGCATAGAATCCATTGAAGATTTAGTTATTTTTTTAACTACTCGTTAAATCTAATATCAAACGTCCTCGTGTTGATATGGAAATTTGAAGAAAAAGATGCCGATTGTGATAACGAATTCCATCGTCTCAAAATTTTTTAAATTCTTTAGTTTGTTCTCCAAAAGTTCTCCTGTGGTTTGCTTTGAAACTCGACATGTTTTTCAATTCTTTAACAAAGTTTGACTATAATGTTCTAAAAAGATCTCTGTTGATCGACCTTCGAAAAATATCGATTTTTGTAAACTTTATTGTTTATTGATAGTTTGAATATAATGAATTTTTTTGTACTAACGCCTTAGCATCTTCTGAAATGAGTTAAGAGAATCTTAAAAACGTATCAAAGAGATGAAATGCTGTTTTATAAAGTTGATAAGGGACTAAAAAAGCAGTGGTAGTGAAAGGGGGATTTTGTTCTATCGTGATCAACAGAAGTCATTTTCAAACACTTATTTCTTTGATTAATTTCCTGTTTTTAAACATAGAATTTTTTAATCCATTATTCATTCTTTCAAGAGGTGTCTGCGCCCTTGTGTATATTTTGTATGGAAGTCCTATTTTATTATTTTTGAACTTAACTCTCAGTTAATGATTGATTGGATTAGTTTTGATATAATACAGTTGTTTCACAAAAAAAGCAAATATTTTAAAAGCTATTCCTAACTAAAATTAAAACAGTGGGAAGATATTTCCAGAAATCAAAATATTAAATCTTTTTATTTCTATTATACTTTGAGTCTATTTATATATTTATAAATTGGTAGTTTTTCCCTCATTCAAATGAGGCCGCTGATACCATCAGAAAAAAAAAACTGTCTTAAGAGTCTTAACTGCAAGGAGTAGAGGGAACCAAAGGTAAAAGCTATAGTTTTAGTAATTAATTAAATTTAATGTAAAATTTCCTCTTCTGAAGCTGCTCTGCATCCAAACTTAAAAGACGTAAAACTGGAATGAAATTTAGAAAAATTGAAATCTTCTATCTCAAATTTCATGTTATCATTTGAGAACATTGTTATTTTTAAGGCATTGTTTGTCTTAATTAATTTGTCATTAACCAGTTTGAAAAAGTTTGAAACAATCATGTGACTATCAGAATACGCATGCGTCGATATATCGAGAATCTGGTACATGACAGACATTCGTACGAAGTAGTACCTTTTTGTTGGTGGTAAGTCTCCAAATGTGATAACCGTCATAACCATTTTCTAATAACCCAAAAAGCGGAAAATTGATGTCCCAAAAGCGATAAATCGCCAATTTTCTATCCATTCATTTTGTGGCTTCGAAAATCTAATACCAATATCACATCATGCTCTCACATTATAAAAACATTTTAACAACAACAACATATATATAACAACGTTGCCATTGAGTTAAACTTTTGAATTACAAATTCAATTTCTATTTATAAATCTATTTATAAATGATAAATCGCCAAATGTGACAACATTCTATATTATTTTATAATAAAAGTTAAAAAAATGATGTTTCAAAAGCGATAAATCGCCCATTTGTTGCCTGCGCATTTTGATACTTCAAAAACTTCAATCAAAATAGCATCATATTTCACATGATATTATAAATATTGTTATTAAATCCCCCAACTCAAATCCAGACGGTTTCAACCACATTTCCTGTATCATTGACCCAACTGAAAAGTCTTTTAAACTAATATGCTTTAACAGCTGTAAGTGGATGCTACATCCAACGGCCTTGAGGCTCCGGCAAAGGCGATGTGGATTCCGAGATAATTGTATAATTACTTAATTACTCGAAGGTTAAAGAACTGCAGTTGACCCGGGGGCGACACCAGAGATGGACATAAAGGGGTAAGATGTCCATTTGCGTAATGCAGTCGTAAAAAGAGGAAAACTCTCGGTTCGGGCCCATTAGACCTCGAAAGAGGAAATATTCCTTGTGGATTCTGTGACGTCAATGTTGTCCATTTTCCTAACAAGACACATAGTGTCACATATTTCTGCCGAGTGCCTCGTCCATCACGGAGGCGGGTTTCTCCGTCCGCTGGATGATGGGCAACGATGTGCTCGTTGATTTGGTTTCAGACATTGTTTCCAAAGTTGCCGGGAAGACTTTAAATATTTTCGTAAGGTATTATTTCAGTTTTTTGAAAAAACTTTTTTTTGTCTTTTTTTTTGCTTTGAAATCGGTTTATTATAATCATGAGTGTTAATATTGCTATGCCATTTTAGACAAAAGCATTTTGTGGAACGTGTTCTGTTCATATCTCTTTTGTTGTTCCTTCAAACAAAAAACAGTGACCTAAACTATAACAGTTTCTTATACCATAGTTAAGGGGTTAATAATATTTATGTTAGAAATTAATTAATCTTAAGATCAAATATTTATTGTTAACTTCCTCTTGTTCTACCAATTGCATAAGTCAAACAATAAATCCTTGGCGTGACGAAAAGGGTAATAAAATAATAGAGCGTATTTGTAATGATAAAAAGGTTTAAACATAATAACACGCCTTTGGGGACATTTACGGTATCTCACGATTACTTCGAGGGAAATAAATATATTCTGCCCACAGGAGCACTTACTGATTTTATCAAACTTTATTGGAATACAGTATGAACTTGTTTCTTTGACACTTAGTATTCTTTTTAAAGTATCTAACTTTCAAATTATGTCTATGGAATAAGGCGTACTGTATTTGTGGATAATAAAAAAACGCATAAAGGAGTTTAGTTACCTTCTTTCGGTGAAAAAAATGTATGTAGTGTTTTTTTTTATTTTAAAATAAAAAAAATAATAAATTTAAATTGTAAAAGTCCGTTAGAAAACGCTGTAATTTATTTTCAATAACTTTATTGCCGAAATCAGATTCGAATAATCCTATACAGTCTAAACTTAGAAATAATCATTAAGTTTTCGCTATAAGAAATGAAGAAATTTATAATAATTTTAACAACAATTAAATGTATAGTACTAATTAGTTTGTTTTCAAATTCGTTTAAAATCTTTTTGTTAATATTATTTTTGACATCGGCCATGATTTTCTTATAAGCTTCATAAAATTTTATTGGCCATTCTGTTGTTTTTTATGCCAATTAGTAGAATATGTTTATTTCTGTAACTCCTACTTGTAAATAAATTTTCTATAAATAAGTTTAACATACATTTCGATAATCTTAGGATGATAGTTTTCTTGTAATAATTATTTTGCTTGCATTTGAAACTATAAAATTCTTTTGAAATTAAACCATGAGTTAAATTAAAATCAATTAAATGTAGAAAATAGTTTTATAAAAACTGTGTTTCTTCCGTTTTTAAAAAAATCTCTTCGATGATAAAATGTTAAGTTAAATTTTGAAGAATTTTAGTAAATTTCAAAATGTTAATTCATACAAAAGGCATGGAAAGTAATGATCAGAAGATAGTAGATAGATTATACTGTGTACGATTTATTTTTAAGAAATATTTAAACATGTATTTACTATTTTCACCATTTTTAAGATGAAAAAAATGTTGATAACCCTAAAGTGACAACTTCAAAATTTGAAAATAAAAATTAAAATCCAGGCTTACGTAAATATAAATTATGGAAAGTTCTATTTTTGAGTAAATTTCAATCAAATTTTTCATGTTAGTCTAATTTTTAAACCATTTTTTAATGCAAATAGTTGAAAAATTTGGAACAATACAGGCTTTGTGAAACGTATTCCCATCCAATGTTATGTTCTTTCTCCACATGTGCATAGTTTAAGAAATTCTTAATATTTTATTCTTCTATTTTATGCATATTTCTTTTAAGGTCTTTGTATTATTTTTATTTAGCGTCATATTATTAAAATAATGATAATTTTAAGACAATTAATTTTAGGTCTATTAATTTAGATCTTAATCCTCTTGATAAAAAAAATAATTTGCAGTTATGAAAAATATAATACATGAAAATGAAGTTATTCTGCTACAAAATTTATTTATTCAATGTGAAAAAAAGTTCACTATTGAGTAATTATAAAGCAAAACACACACAAAAAAGCGGATACCTTTGCACTTTGCGTATTCTTTTTACACCCTTTAAATTAAGTGCAACTTATTCTCAACATTAACCGATTAACCTGATGGGCTATTTAATTTAAATTAATTTAAAAAAACATAAAAATAGAACTTTTGATGAATGCTTTTTTTTTCATTACCTCGCATCATAAAAAATTAACCATTTCTATAGTAGCTGTATGTATAATTCTAAAGCATGAGATTAGTTGTTATATATGATATTCAAATTGAGCGTAATTATGCATTTCTCTTTCTAAAATCTCCGAAAGTGACATAACCGCTCAATGACCCATGCGTTTTTATTTCGAGTGATTAAACAGATGATGATAAATTTGTCATGGTATTTGCATGACGTGGGTAGAAAATAGGATGCTTCAGCGAACGCCTCTATTTCTTCAAATTCTTTTCGATCCATGGGATGTTTACCACCCATTCGATCTTCCATGGTTCGACGAATAAATGATTGACTTCGGAGACATCACCCAGAACTTGGCTTGGATCCTGAGCTCACGCCGGAGATATTTTGAACGCAGTCAAAACACTCCGCTTTAAGTTCTGTCATTTAAGCTTTGTGCTTATATTTCTCAGGATAATTAGTTAAATACGCTAATATTTTCGTTCTGAAAAGATTAGAAAGTAGTCGCCTTCGGCGATCAGCTGTTCGCTAACCAATTTAGTATGCTAATTTAGTCATCTCATTCAACTTTGATTTTGAGGAACTACATCTTATCACAGTAGGAGAAAGTACAATTTTAAATTATGCATAGACATAAGTTTAGAGCATTGTGATTGGGTAGAAATGCTCGCGAAAGGGTTAAATTAGCTGACGAATAAAACTAGTAAAACGGATTTTGCTATTAAACTTGAGAATTTTGTTCAAATTTTATTTTGCAATGTATCTAGAAATAGCAACACGCTCTCGGCATGGCCCTTGGCATACCATCTAAGACGAAAAATTAAGTTTAAATTTAAATCTAGCCTCCTCACGATATGACATGAGCATGTTACGCAACATCAAAAATGTATTTAGAAATTATCAAAAATAGCTACAGAACAATTTTTATAGCACACATTCAGAAATATTTACACTGTTAGAAAGGTAAAAATATGTTCTGTCCGTAGACAACTCACAGGCGGTCGTTTCGAGATTGAATTTCCTTCTTTTTAGTATATTGAGATTTGAATCACTGTTTAAAATCAGACGTAAACAAGAAAGGTAACGCGTATGCATACCACAGCTCTTGCTAATTGTACATGCACAGTTTGAGATTTTCGCTCATACGTGGATAAGTTAAAATCGCAATTATAAAACTCCCCTTTTTATTTTGATACGATTTTAATGTACCAAAACATTACTCAATAAAGGCTCTACAAAATGGTATAAATATCACCAATGTCCGTTAACTATTTCTCGAGTACTTTTGATTCGAACATACAGACGCTTTCAGGAAACTTCATTTTATAGTATGCATATAGATGGCTGGTGATAGAGTTTAGGTAACCATTGACGACGTATCTAAAGGTCATAAAAATCTTTTATATAAAAAAAAATTGCGAAATCAGTATAATGATTGTCGAAATTTTGCTTCATATAGAATGTACCGGGAAATATTATTTTTGAAATTTCTTTCGAAAGTGTTGACCAATGGAGGACGGGCAAAGCTAATCTCCGAATCATGAACTTTCATATGAAATAGAAAATGACGAAATCGGACTAGTAGTTAGACTGGGAATTATCTCTTTTGTTTTTCCTAATTATAGTAAATGAGAATATATTAAGAATTTGTTCAATTATATTTAATCTGAATTTAAAATATCTTGCGAGTTCTGTGCAATAGTAAATATATTTGAATTTCGATTAATAAATTTTGAAATTTTGCAAACTGTAAAAAATAAGTCGATTCACTGCAATGAACGTAATTATGCGTGTCATTTATTATATAATGTCTGATATTTTATTCTGCATCATGACTTTTCTTCCGTTTTCTTTCTACAATTTGCGTGACTGATTTCAAAATTCTTAATTGACTCGGTGGTTCCTCTGTCTCAACCTGTTTTGGCTGAAATCTATACATAGTACAAAATGAAGTTTCCTGAAAGCATCTGTATGTTCGAGCCACAAAAACTCGAGAAATATTTTATGAACATTGGAGATATTTATACCATTTTGTAGGTCATTTATTGGGGAAGGTTTTAGTACATTAAAGTCATATCAAAATAAAAAAAGTTGCTTTATAATTGTGATTTTAACTTTGGGTCAAATTGCGCATGAACAAACAGCAAAAGCCTGTGGTATTCATATGCGATGCATGTCTTTGTTTACATCTGATTTTAAAGAGGGATTCGAATATCATTATGTCAAAAAGAAGGAAATCCAACCTCGAAATGATCGCCTGTGTTTTGTCTATAGACAGATCATTTTTTACATTTGTAATAGTTTAAATATTTTTAAATGTGTGCTATAAAAAAATTGTAGCTATTTTTAATAATTTCTAAATATATTTTTTATGTTTGTTTGATGTCGCGTAACATGACCGTGTTATATCGGGTGAAGGCTAGACGAGTTAAAAGCTAATTTTTCTTCTTGGATGTTTTGTCACGGGGTAACGCCGTGCGGATACGGATGGTTATATATATATATATATATATATATATATATATATATATATATATATATAATATAGTAAATTATAATAATCAAAACCGAAATGATTTATCTAAATTAATTAAATTTATTTTTCGTTCGTTGTTATGTTGTATTTTTAATTTATTCTATCATTTCATATAATCGTTTTGTTCTATCATATTGCCTTCACATCAAATTGGTGCAATCGTTTCGAAAAGTATTGAGTGACCATGAATTAATCTATATATTCTATTACATTTCATGCGCATTTGAAATAGCTAGCATGTGAATTTTTAAATAAAGAGTGCTTCTCTTTCCTTCATCGAAGCGGCAATAACATTTAATAGAGTTGCATTTTCAATGAGAATTTATATATGTTAACGAATAAAGTTCTGTGAAATAATTACTACTTTTATTGAAGGATTTTTCCAAATTTAACTTGGAAATATAATGAATAAATTAAAAAAAACAATTCATTTTACATTCATGTATTTTTGTTTAATTTTAAACTCTTAATTAACTTTTTCAAAAATTATTTAAATGAAACCGTTTTTTATTAAATTTAACTTATGTTTAGAAGCGATTTGATACCACATTATAGAAAATGGAACGGAAATATCACTACAACTTTCAAGTCGGGTTCAGATAACTTCTAATTTTAGGAACGGATGTGGAGTTTTCACATTCTGGGGCGGAATTAGTTTCGCACGCCGGCGATGAAGTTGTTTAAAAACTCGGTGAATGAAACCTAAAAATACCCTTCCAGCATTCATGCCAGCCACGATTTTCCTTTTTTTCCGAACGTTTTGTCTCAATCATTCTTCTTGAATGATAAGCGTTTTCACTTTATCCATCTTTAATGCAATTCATTTCAAGTTTCGTCGTTTTATTCGAAAGCGTGGAAGAGGATCGTCCTCAATCTCTAGTCTAATCTAAACTGATTCCCTCCATCCACTTTCCATTGTCTTTTCTTCTGGAGAGCGAAACCGGTCACTCCCCTCGAACTGCTATTCATCAACTTCATTGTTATCTGTCGCAAGGACACCACCCGGTTCTATCTGCTCACTTAACTCACTCGTTTTCTCTTTTCCACTTTCATTTAACTGCGATTAAATATTATGTCTCTTTAGTTAATTTAGTTTTAAATTAATTAATTTCGTATAATTACATTTAAAACTGTACCAAGTATGATAAATAAGTATGTGATGTAATAAGTAATTATTTTAACGCTTCTGAATTTTTCAGAGATTTTATTATCGTGTGAGACCATGATGTTGTTTTGGTTAGAAGGTTTTGATGTCTTTGAAATTCACAGGTAAAAAATATTTTTACCTGCTTTTACCAGTATGGCATTTTTACGTATGCTTCTTCGAAAGCAGGTGTGTTTTTAAAAGGTTGACCTGCTTTTACCAGTATTGCATTATTAATACGTACACTTCATTGACGGCAGATGTGTTTTTAAAAGGCTGACGAAGAACTATGACATCGTAGCTGTTATTTTATCTCAAAATCGGTCGAGCTCCGAAACTTTGTTTGCCAGCTAGAAAAATTGAAAATTAAAATTCAAAAAAAATTATCATTATATATAAAGAGGGGGGATAGAAACCGATAAAGAAGTCTTGTGATTGTTTCAAACCGATTTAAGCTTGTTAATGACTTAAATTAAGATAATTAATTAATTAAGCTAATAAGCTAAATAATATTCTCACAAATTGGAATTTACGATCGGAAATTTCATTTTTTTTATTTATTTCATTTCATACAGACACGTGCTGAAAGGTGCACTTTTATATGTTTATTTTGGAATGACAGTTAATTAATTTATTTATTTAATTGATTTTTCACTACATATCATGCAGCCATCAGTGTCTTGGACTTAAACTGGACCGAGATCATAAACTGTGTTATTGTAAGTTATTCATTGTAACCAAAAAGGTCATGTGTTTCTGTTAGAGACCCAGTTTCGCAAAAGGTCCAACATGTTCGAGTGTTTGTTATCGGTATTATCATTGTTACATCTTAAACAACTTCAAGTTAAAATAACAGGGAAATTGAATGGGATGCAGATTAAAATGCAGTTCTAATCATTAGTTAAATTTTCACAGCTACTTAAAGTGCCTGAAAGTAGTCCTTGTATATCTTAAAAGTAATATTTTTCTAACTAAATTAAATTAAATTATCCATTTTCAAATAAAAAGAAAAGGAAAGAAACACTTTTTATTTATCATTTAAGAAAGCATAAAAGTTTTAAAATATATTTTATCAATCACATATTTACATATATCAACAATACTATTTTGTAAACAAGAAAGCATTTTTATATATGTTTCAGAAACAGGTACTTTTTTTCACCTTTAATAAAAGCTTAAAACAACCAATGAAGTCATTCGCATTGCATCTGCAAGGTACTTGTTGATGTCTGATTACAAATAATCTGTCTTTGATTACGAATGTACTTATGTGATTACAAGTAGTTAAAAACTCGAATAATATTTGTTTTTTTAAAGGACCCTTATGGCCATCTTTTGTATTTTATTAATGCTCTCTTCCCAAACAACTCTTGGGTATCTTAAAATGCTGGAACGTCCAGATTTCATTTCCGAAGATAAGGAAAATTTCTTATAATAAAAACCACAACAATAATCTTTCTTTAGGCTTGCATATACACAAAAAAGATCTTACTTAACTGATAGTTACTGAGCAAACATATGCCTAGACATCCTCTCTGAGTTTTCAGAGCATCTTCCTGTCTCCCAAACGCATCTGGGCTAGTTTCGGGAATATACAAAGCATATATTGAAGCGGATATTAAAACAACGACTGTCAACAAAAGGAGGAAGACTTGTAGCAATGATGTCCAGGTATTGCGGGCGCCCTCTATAGATTTTCGCTGCACGTGCGTCCCTAGCCTTTCAGTGCTTATTGGATTAAAGGATCCACTTATTGATATATAAATTTAGTCCTTCATACAATAAATAATCTCTTATAACAAAGTTTCCTACAGACTGTCACTTCTGGAACAAGCAAGCGGTTGATGAAATTTTTTTTGGGGGGAGGGGGCGATTTTCACTCCTAAAACTTGCCTATTACTGCAAATTATACAAATTTTAATATTTTGTTATAAAATTTTGAGATAATCTGAATAACTTTCAAATTCAATGTTCTTTTCCTTTTGATATGTGCCTTTTGTTAACTAATTATAGAATAACATTTCCTGGCTTAGGAGTAGTGTGCCTGAGTATTTCGAGTCCTGGTTGTTCGCTATCCAGTGTTCTGTCTGTGAGATGTGTGAAAGAGGCCCTCTGCAAAAAGCGAATGTGTGTCCCATCTTCTTATGAGCTAAAAGACAGACCTGCGCTTAGGAGCCTTTACTTTCAGAAGCTACTACACACTAAGCTGAAATTGCAGACCGTTTGTCAGAAGGCTTGTGCTGTTGTTACTTATGCACTTGCCATATTGGACAAGCCCCCCGAGGATATAGCAGCAGATTTAAGCCAAAAGGAGCGTCTCTTGTTTTTTGAAGCAGCGCCAACTAGGACCAAGAGTACGACTTAGCTACACTCTCACTACATTCGCTTGCACAACCCCTTTTTACAGGGGGGCACATTCACACATCTCACAGATAGCGCACAGAAGAACAGCCATGCCCGAACCTTGATCTGAACCCAGGACTCCCAACACACGAGGAAAAAACGCTACCTCTGAGCCAGAAAACCGGCAGAAAGCTTGTAAAGCTTCATTGGAAATAACACCAACAGAATAATAAAAACGCGATAGAAATAGCAAACAGCATAGAGTAAAACAGATAGAATAGCATTAAAATAAAAAAAATTGTAACATATGTATTTGTTCAATTAGCTAGACATTTTGAATATTCTAGCAATCGGTAATAACGGCCGCGGAGGCCTGGTGGTAAGGTATAGGCTCGTGAGCCATAGGGTTTCAGGTTCCATACCCGATTCCACCGAGGAACCGCCTTGTAAAGTGGGTTTATTTCATGTTTAATCCACCAGGCCAAACATTCTCCCATTGTTGTGAAGAGATGAGTGCTAACTCAAGTGTCATCCTAGTCATCTGACCGTGGTTCAAAATTACGAGGTCCGTTCCAAAATAGCCATAGTGTTGCTTTACGACGGAATATAAATATAACTAAACCAAACTTGAAAACTGAAATCTCAAACATTTCCTTAAGTATTTTAATTTTATTATAAATAATTCTATCAGAATAGCTATTTGCGTATCTTTTAAAATTATCCACTTCGAATTCCTCCTACTCTTCCGCGTATGTAACGGTTTTCTTTTATCAATTATCTTCGCTGATGGTCTTAATTGTGTTACAAGAGTATTCTTCTTTTCTTCTTCCTCGTGAGGACATCAACAAGAAACAAATAAACAAAAAAAATTAACCTCATTTGGTATTAAAAGGCCACTGATGCCTCTTCATTCACCACAGAGTGGCAATAACTTAAAAAAAAAAAAGAGCAATTCCCAGCTGATTGAACAACAGTTGGGTGAGGAGGGAGCATCTGCCTCGGTTTTCCAAGTTCTCCACCGTTAAGTTTTCCCCCCTCCCTTCACTGCGCTCCTTCGGCGCGACCAATGGGCGGCTGCCTTTCGAGCCACAACTCACTTTCACGGTAACCGTGTCGGCTGTGGAGAGCAGACGATGCTCCAGCTTCCGAACGGAGTGGACACGGACGCATGGAATACCCAAAAGAGTGTTTTCTGAACCCCGGAACGAAACTTGTTTTGACATCGCTCCTCCTTTCGTAGGACAACAGTAAGGTAACTAGCTGATCGTTTATTTTGGATTCGAAAAGTTTTTCTAATTTTAACTGGTGCTTCTTTTTTAATAAAATTCATAGAATTTGTTATTCTTTTAATTCAGATATCTATGTTTTGCGATGACTTGAATGAAATTTAGAAGTATGCCCTGAGTAATTATTTATTTTTTTCTTTCACACTGTTGTAATGAAAGAAATAAAATTTGATATTAATTTATTAAATTTAACTGGAAGAAAATATATAACAATGTTAATGAATGAAAAAAATTGTTTAAATATTTTTCTTTTTCTCTGTGTGTTATGATTGAATGACAGATGGTTGTGTTTACATTTTAAAAAATCTAAAATATGTTCCAATATCTCAATTTTCACTTTTATTGTCATCTGAGAACATGAGGTTGTTTCCGTTTGGGATTTTTGAATAATTGAAGGCAACGAATTATTGAAACTCGAAATCACGTAGGCAATGAGCAAATATGGCAATATTCATCAACAATTTTTAATCAAATGTTTTTTACCTGCTTCTATTTTTTTTTGCCTGTTCTATCGGTATTTCTTTTTTTTTCCTGTCTAATAATCATTGCATTATTATTATGTATGCTTCTTTGAAAACAGTTGCGTTTATTAAAGGTCGGCCTGTTTTTGCCAGTATTGCATTTTCAAACTGGTTTAAACTACTTAATGATTTAAATGATTTAAGATATATAATAACTTAAAAATAATAATGTTCTATCATGATAACTTGAAATTTGTAAATTTCATTTTTCTTTTTTGTTATTTTTTAAAGTTATTTTTGTACAAATTGGGGTAAAATAATTAAAACTTTAATATAGTTATTTATATCAAATTGAAGCTGTTTAATGTAAACATTGCATTAAGGATTAATGCAAAAAATCATATACCATTCTTTTTATTACTTTTAGAAATGAGGTAGACAACAAGGACAAAAAAATCTTATTACAAATTCATTAATAGTTTATTTATTAGAAATGCACAGTTCTTCAAATATTGTTATTTAAGCTTCTATCCAAATATTAAATATTTCTATAAATAGAGTTCAATAGAAACGGTTATTAGCTTTAAGTTTCAACGAATAATATAAGAAGCAAGATTGTGATAACAATGGCAGTATGATAAATAATCCTGCTTATAAATTTAACAGTTTATTTATTGTTTTTTCTTTTTTAAATAGTTTAGGAATTAACCATTTTTATTTTTTGATATTTTATTTATCATCGAACTATTTCCGTTCTGAATAGGGAAAATATTTATATACTTCAGCAAAATCTACTATAATTGAATAAATAAAAACTAAAATTTACAGCAGAATGTTTCCTTATTACTTTATTGAAAAAAAAATACATTCCTCTGTGCAGCGAATGGCGAATTTTTGATTAGGTATCTGCCAAGTACTGCTGGATCGAAGGCAGATTTCATTTAAAAAAAAAAAATGTCAATTTTATTGCTGAATAAATAAGATTTTTAAAAATATGAATTCTATGAATTTTAAAGTGTTAGATTTATATGTATAATATGTATTTACATTAATTTATTTGCATGCTAATTTCAATAATTCAAAGTATATAATCAGTAATTCATTTATGGCATATTGAATTAGTAATCGTTTATTTAGTTATATTATATCCTATCGACAGATTTGTAAAATATTTTCTTAATACAGTATTTATTTGAAATTTATTATATCGTTATAATCTTTTATAATAATTAAATACCTTTATTTGTAGGTTAGGTATCATTAATTGACACTTTTAATTAATTTTTCAAGGATTTTTTTATTTAAGTTATTGTGTTTATGATACCAATGTTTTAAAAAAGCTACTAAAATAAATCATTAACATGCTAATTAAATTAAAATTGAATTGGACCAATTAGTAGAAGTAACTGTTAATACTATTTTTAGTGTTAACAGTTACTAAAAATTGTGCCTCATAACATGCCCTATTTGGGGTCATAAAATGCTTAGATATAGGACTCAGTTCTGCTGCCGCCTAAAGCAACTAAGCGTTGCTGTCACTTCTCATAAAGCCTTAATTGTATCCAAGGTACCTTCTGATTTTTAAAACTAGAATTTTTCTTTTGAAAAGGACAGCACTTACCTTGCATAATTCGAACGCATTCGATCCAGAAGTTGTTTCATAATGACCTTACATGACACCTCACCTTCTCATAAAGATTTAAAACCGGTCTTGGTGATGGAGTGTGTCGGGCTGCTAAGATAGGAAGGTGGGTTGCCTACCCGGGCGGTGGAGTCAAAGAATACGGACTGACCTTTCACGTAATAGTGGGCATTCACATAAGGCTCGAAAAGAAATTTAATTACGGGTATAATTTAATTACCCAATTTTATGACCCTATATAATAGTTAAGGATAAAAATGTCGGAATGCTATCTCAATGTTTATTTACTTTTTTTCCCTCTGAACTAGTTGAAGGACGTTAATATCTAGATCAGGTTTCTAGAACTTCTACTTAGGACCCATTTTGAGATGAAAACAAACTATTATTAGTCCTCTGTTTTTGTTTGAAAAATTTTGCTATGATTTTAAAACTAAAGAATATATATTAAAAGAAGAACGCCAATGAAAAACCAAAAGAGAATCAAATTTAAAATAATTATTCAACGAGATCCAGTCATATATTTCAAGTCAGAGTGATTTTTTCTCTTAACTTTTCATAATAAATTTTGAAGAAACCGGTTTTAAAAAAAAAGATCTATAATTTTTTTTTTACTATTGCACTGTTTAGTGTTCTAGGCATATCTTGAATCATTGATCCACAGGTTAAAGATCATTAAAGAAATGAGTGTTTCATAATGCACATTTTTTCCTGTTAAAAAGGTTTAAACATTTTCTTTTATTTCTCTCTAATTCTTCAATATTTTAAATCAAAAGTATTTTAAAAAAGAAAATTATTCAAATACGTTTCAAAACTATATAAATTGATTAAGGCTTCTTCACACACAAACATACCCACAATTGTGAGATTACAATATAATGCTCTTCTTCAAGTGAGGTCTTAAAAGAAAAAAATCGAAACATTCCTGGTAAAGATACCTTGTTTATTTTCTTTATAGATAATAAAACCCTTAATTAAAAACTTAATACAGTTTGTTGTAAAAAATAATAACAATTGTCTTAAGTAGCGAATATATACATCATTGAATTACTATCTTTTCATGTAAAATACTTATGAGCAATTAGTTTATATTATCTGCATTATTATCATTAAAAAACTCGATCTTGTAATAATACTTATTCACTCTTATTCAAAATTCTTATTCAGCATAAAAGGAATTAAATAATACTCTTTTTGGAATTGGGATGTCTTTGAGAAGAATGTGATTCCTTTTATCTTAACGGAAAATTAATTTTATTAAATGATTAAATTTAATTGCATAAAGCTTTTAACTTACGCTTTGAGTATACTTTGTTTTTTAGGGGAAGTTATAAAACATCATATAAAACTGAAAATTAAATTATATAATCCAAATGCATCTCTGAATATTTATCACTATAATAATTTTTAAATTAGGCAATAAGTTTTAAAAGATGAGATGTTTACACAAAGTCATTGTCTGAAATTGCAAACAGAGTTTCACTCTTAAAAAAACGAAAAAACAAAAACCTGTTAAATAATTATTCCTGTATATCCAGCTTCTTAAACCCATTATCCCCTAAGAATCCTTCTTCTAAATTTTTCTTAAACATATTATTAATAATAATACAAAATATCGCCTCGATATGAAATACTTCATCATTTTTTTAAATAATTCTTTTTAGAGAAACTGCCTCACAGTTATTTTCTGTTGTATTTAATGCATTATTTTCTAATTTTCTATCTCGAAATAATCACCATTTTTTTTCCATTTAAAAAGAAATTGCAAATGATGCTGGGCTCTCGAATTTCAGACGTTTAATTATATAGCAATTATTATACATTAAAAAATCAGCATTCCAATTTTTCCTGGAATGACAATCATCAAAACAATGTCCACCCTGTCACAATTTAGGGGATAACAGCCATTGTTGTTATAAATCCTAATACCTTACTTCTTTCAAGATCCTGCCACAGTGCGTAACAGATTCAAAATCAATTTATGAGAATAAAAAATTAATAGCTTTTAGTTGAAAATTAAATTTGTTTTGAAAAAAAATCGATGAAATTTATATACATTATTTTATACAGTATGCGATTAAAAATGAATCTCTTGAATATACATTGCAAACATTATTGCATCATAGTGGATTTTTATTGTAAAATGTAACCCTTTGCACTCCGATGGTGCCTCTGACTCACCATTCAAGGCTGTGCATCATTCTGACGTTTTATTTATTTACTTTTCAAATTTGTTAAAAATGCCTTCATTATGTATGTCTGTATTACAACAATCATAATATTAATACCAAATCAATCATGGAATAGTTTCTCCTCTATTAGATATATCGTATTCTTATTCCCTTTAAAGGTATAAATTATTGACTAATAGAAGGTTAATCCTTTGCACTCCGATGGCGCCTCTGACTCACCATTCAAGATTGTGCATCATTTTGAAGTTTTATTTATTTATTTTTCAAATTTAATTGTTAAGAGATGTAGATTAATTTTGCAAAGAAATTCGACTTAAAAGAATTATGTATATTCAGTTTTCATAGCAATAAACAAATCTTTGTATCAGGTGAAGACTTTTGCATCGAATTATTTTATGGAGTGCAAAGGGTTAAATATCAGGAAATAGCAAAATTGCCTGATTTTTTATTCGTAGTAACTTTAAAGCTCATATTTTGACCCAAACGACAGTCTGAAGTTGACAACAGTTACTCCGAAAGGAAAAACAAATTAAAATTCGCGATCGTGACTATCCTGTTCGAGAAACATCACTTACCATGTCGTAACCTTAAGCAAACGACTTTCCCCTATGACGTCACGTCGAAGGGGAATCACAAATTTTCTTTGCTAAGTACTGAATCTCACGATACAGTATTGAACTCATCACTTAGTCGGACGTCATGAAATGGAATATTTTTCTTCTTTGTCTCGCTTGTTGCCAAACAAGGTCGAGCGAATTATTTTGCTACTTTGTGGCAAGAAAAACACGCACGAGCCCAGGTGTATACGAACACTAAAATAAACAATTGCGGAATTAATTATATGCAGTTTCACTGTAATATATACGAGCTACTATTTTATGTATTTTTAGATTTATTATTGAAAATTATATTTAAGCGTGTCGGAAAATGGAATGATTCCTCCACTTAAATTCTCAGAGTTTCGAGAAACGCTATGACTACGACACGCTTTCCCATTAGTACACTTTTAACAAGAACAAGAAAATATTTATTTTAGATAAAAAGAACGAAACAAAAAATATTAACAGGACAAGTAGAAGTTGCTCTTTAGAATTCGAAACAACAGTTTTTGCCGGCCAGATTACATAGTGGGTAGTGATACAGCTGTCACTACAACCGTGTGTATAATTTTCTGTGTATAAATAAACTAATCATAATTTTATACTCATCTTGGAAACAGACTGCAACTCAACACTAAGCTTTGAGAAAATGCAGCACAAGAAATATTTTTCCCTGTATTAATGGAATTTACCAAAAAAAAAAAATAGTTTATTGAATTTCCCAGGATTTTAAATCAAAATATCATAAAAGAATTTTACAGGATTTTAAATCAAAATATCATTAAAAAAATTTCCAGGATTTTAAATCAAAACATCATAAACGAATTTTAGGTATTTAATCTAATTTCATTTTGACAGTTGAATGATGTTTTTAAATTGTAAGATGATACTTGATATAAATAGTAGGAGACGAGAAATTATGTACTATTTATGGTTTTTCCTAGTAAAGATATCTTAAAAGAATTCTCTGCGTATTTCTTATCGCCATGTAATTTCTTTCGGCATTTCAGCTGCGTTTCCATATCAACGCCATTAACAAGATAGAATTGTTGATAGTTTTACCTAGTTTTCCCATTTGAGTTTTGTCAACATCTGACCCATTCACAAACACATTGTATACTTCAATTGACAGTCATCAAACGATATGAAATACATTTTTAAAGGTTTCTTAAAAAAAGAAGAAAGAAAAAAGATTTGGATTTCTTTTTCACTGCTGCAAATCTGAAGTTAAATTGATTCATTGAAATTGTTTCTGCAGGTGTGCTAAGTTTAAATAATAGCATTTTATTTTAGCAATAGAATAGATTGGAATGTGGCAATAAAAACTAAATCAACTTGGGTGGTTTTATTTTCCTTTTGAGATTTTCTGGTATCATAGAAGAAAAAAAAGATAAATATTGATGTTGTTTTCCTATGCTATAGCGATGTCATTCACTTCTTATTGCCGATATTGTAAATAATCGACATTCCAATTTTGAAAATGGCAGCAGTTGAAGGTTTTTCTATTTTAAAGATACTTTGACTTTGTGCTTAGCTTTCTTACTGTTTTTGGAGCACATTTTACTAATTCTTGTCATATTTTTCTCTTTTAAAACAAATCATCCTCTTAAAAATTCTGTGAAAAGGTATCAGTTGTTCGATAAGTATTTAATCTTATTTAAGCTAATTAAAAATTTAGTAAACATAGGATGGCATTCATGCATCAAGAATTATGGATTTTATCCCTTGTAAATTCTGTTAACTGGTGTTACTGATGAAATTGTAAACCGATGCATGCTGTAGAAAAGAATTGTTTTTTTGGGGGGAGGTAGGAATTAAATTTACAATCGAAAAACAAGATGTGGATCAATTTTTCTTGAATATCTTCGAGATAAATAAACTTCCTCCTTACATTATACCTAGATTTCTACTACAAGTAGCGACCTATGTACTCCACATCGCTTTCACATTCAGGACATCTGATACCTGTTTTAAACCAGACCAAGTCGTACTAAACGATATTTACATTTGTTACGTCATATTAGATTATAATCAGTATTTTTTCTTGATTCATTGATAGACTTGAAGACAGTAATATATAAATAAAATGCTTCTTTAATAATACAATGTTTGTGTACGAAGACGTCACAAATAATTTTGAAGAATGCCATCGTCATGTCCTTTAAAGTTCAACACTCTTGAAAGTAATAAATAATTTTCTCCCAAAATATATATATTCCCATTGTTCTTTTTAAAAATATCATTCATTTTCTTCTTTGTTGTGCCTTATTACGACATCTTAACTGCAAATATTCGTAGGTTACCAACAAAAGAATAAAAAATATCCATCACAGATGCATATAGAATCATTCCTTTATCTGGTTGGAAATACTCAAATAAATTCCCGATTCCTATCATTCGAATCGCCATCGCAAACTAGCACTTCTCACGAGACAGCAACTCTTGCAACAGAACGAATGACCTCCGACAGAGATCTAGAGCCAAGGTCAAAACCCGGTCGGAATATTTAAAGAGCAAATAGTGAATTCAAAAAAAGTACGTACTTCGCCAGAAAATTCGCCAACTTTCTAATTTTTTTTTCCGCCCGTGTATTCCCCATCGTTTCACGAGCCGATGGTCACGCTCACTTACTGCTTGATTGTTTGCTGTTCCGAAGTGCTGACGGATCCCAATTTCCTTCCGCTAGAAATATGCCTCCTCGTTAATTTCTTGTCTGCCATCTCTTGACTGAAAGCTCCGAGTTAATTCGGAATTCCAACGTGTAGAATGATTTTTCTTGTTATCCTGGTGACTCGTTGAAGCATTGCGAATCAGACCGGAACGCACGGCTGATTTTAAAGAGAAATGAGATTCAGGGAATAAAATAATTTTCTTCAAGAAATAGTTGTGTGTATGGTAAGAACAGGATGCAGAACGGAAGATATAAATCGACTAGTAAATGTAGTCACCTGGAATAGAAGAAATGTATTTATAAAATGGCTCTAGACGCGTGCAATTCTAGAATTTTAATTGAAGTAAACTACGATTTATTAAAAAATATTAATTAAATTAATTTATTTATTATACAAATTAGCATTCAAGTTTACAGCAACTCAAGGTTCATTTTTAGTTTTAAAATAATTCATAGTCAGCTAATGATACAAGAAATACATTAACATTTTTAGAGCCCGACTGAGAATAATTGGGACCCAGGGCAAGCATTTCTTTTTGGGTCCCCCTCTTCTTTACTACTTCAGCAATTATAAACGTCAATTAAAAAGGAAAACGTAAAATGAATTTTCTATTCAATTTGGGGCTCCCTCTGGTGTGGGAGCTCTGGGCAACTGCCCTGTATGTCCCTGCCTTAATCAGGTTTTGACCATTTCCCATTTCCGTCATCGGAAAGAAGTCAGCATCACGACAGGTATAATTGATACACGGTCTTAAAAACCAGTGGAATTTCAAATAAATCGTATATCGAATCCATATTCTCTTATTAAGAAGCTAAGATTCTGACATGTGATCATCTTGCTCTACATGACCAGAAACATTTAGGAAAATTTCTCAATGCGTTCTCTCATATGCTTTAAAAAAAAGCTTTGAAAAAGAAATAGAGAATGCTTTCACCCTTTCAACCATCTTTAGTTATATATTTTATTTTCTGTTCATTTTTATATGTAATTATAAGTCTACTTATCACACATGCAATTGTAAAAGAAAATAAAACTATCTACCTGGGTAATTAGAGACCTAAAAAATGTGCCACAAATGGGGAAGTAAAATTTTGAATGAATGAACGAAAGATGCTACTGCTGTTTTGTACACAGAAGGAAAAATATCAATTACCTCTATAGATATTACTATCGAAATGCAAAAAGTTAGGATAGTTTAACTAAATCTGTTAGCAATGATGTTTAAAATTTGATTTTTATTTAACTATCAAAGATTATTTTCAGAAACATTCCTTTACCCATTGCCCTAATTACTAAAACAAAATATGGTATTTTGTTGTAAAAAAAAGTTTGACAAATCTAAATAAAGTAACGTATTTAACATATTTTATTTATATTTATTTTCAATAATAATACTTTAAACAAATGAAAATCCAGTCTGTATGTTTAAATGAAACACGGATTCAAAATTTTGGACACTTTCTATGCTCACTACATAACCCAGAATAAATAATTTTATTATAAACGATTCACTTTTATTATAGAACAATATAATAACTTGTATGACAAAAATAGATAATGTTTCTTTGGTGTTTTCTTCCTAGCAGTAAAGTGTAAAAAAATTATTTTAATAAAAAAATATAAGAAAATTTTGAAATTATCCGCCAAAAATGCAAAACTTGAACTTTAAATACAGAAATAAGTTTCTTCGCCATAAAAGGATGTTATTTTTAAAAATTTCATTTTATTTGTCACTGCTGCCTCTCTCGAAAAATATGTTGAGTATTGGGCCTAAGTAGGCCTTGATAGATAATTATCCACTTGGCTTCTCTTCAATGTAAATAAATTCTTCTCTATTCAAACTTCTTTCTCCACAATTTCGTTTTAATTGGAGGGACTCGGATCGCATTTAAGCATCGGTTGCCTCACTTCCAAGGAAGGATTTCAAAATATTTTCCTCTGAAAAAAGACAAATCCATGATGACACGAAGGGTATTTGGTCACTTAATTTTGCTTGGTTTATCTTTTGCAAGACTGTTTACTCTATTTTCTTTAATGAACTTGAACTTTTTCGACAAGCTATAATGTTAGAATAAAAATAAAACATATAAAACAGCTTTTTTTCGACGACTAAAATACTCTAAAAGGCTTTGACGTTTTTTTTTTTTCTTTCAAATGTCGCCCACCTGCGTAGTAGTTTTTACAGCTCTGCGCGTGCAGCACAACTGGCAGGTGGAATTTTCGTATAGTCGATGAGTAAACAGAGATTGAAAAAAGTACTCTGTCCCTGTGACAGTGATTATGGAGATATTTTTGGGGTAAAGTATTAGGTGGAATTTAACTTTAATGCTTTTTTTTT
>JAOUZG010033182.1:2520550-2595879 GCA_026289955.1 Argiope argentata
TGTTGAGATTCTTTTTTTTTAAACCAGAATTTAACTTTTATTCAGCTGTTAGCATCTTGCAGTATCAAAATGTTATTATTTTTTACTTTTAATTTCTAAATTACTTTTTCAATTTCATAATTACTGTATATAATGTTAAAAATTATATATATAAAGTTATTCCATTGTTTAGAGTGCACATTGCGATAATTTGAATCAAGGTATCAATTAATCCTTGTCTTAACGTATTGTTGAAACCAATTAAAAAATTTATTAAAATCCTTGATGATAATTTAACTCCATTTAAACTATGACCTCAATAGTAATTTTACGTGCAAAGCTGGACGGATTACGGAATTATCAAATCATAAAAATTATGGCCTAAGTCAAGTAATAATGAAAAACCGTCGGATAAGGGAGTCTGTTGCACTTTAAATGTCAGGGCCAAACGTCCTCCCGCTGGTGTGGTGTGGTAGGGAGGGGGCTCGCCAGCTCAGGTGTTATCCTCATCATCTGACCGTTAAAAACTACGAGAAAATTACATCTGTGAATTACCTGATCCACCTCAAAAACGCCCAAGTGTTGCTTTAAAACGGGGCATTAATATAACTAAAACTCTAAATTAAACTAAAACTCTCTCTTTCTCAAAAAAAAAAACATCTGCATTTTTTTGCAAGATTTATAGCTTTTTTATGTTTTCAATACTATCCAGTACTACAAAATCTATATCTGACACTGAATTTTTTAGTTATTAGATTTTTAGAGACCAAGATTTAGAAAGATTCTATTTTAAAGGCGCAGAAAAATTAATCATAAGAGTAATAAAATAGTATATCAGTTATGAAAAAACAATTTGAGAAATAAAATTTTATAATTAATAAAAGCGAGAAATATGTATTTATATTATAACAATGCTTTGCGATATGACTTAATTTAAAAAATGAGTTTTTTATAAAGTAGGAGAGATAACTGTCTTCTCTATTTTATTCACTACAAATTTTTTTATGAAATATCAATTTTTGTTTTCTTTTAAGATTTGTATTTTCTTTATTTTCAGAGGGAAGTTTATAATTTTAAAGACACATTAGAATCCTTCATTTCTCAGAATCAGGAACTGCGTTATTTTTTTAATTTGAAAATCTTAGATTATTTCTTTAAGGAAAATAATTTTATCGGATGCACTCTGGACTACGTTTCTTAATCGCGAACATATGAATGGATACTTTCTATTTTACTATTTTATCTCTTCGTTCCACTCCCGTTCGAGTACGACAGCGTGGCGAAAGTATTAAAGGAATTTAGACCATCGCACAGATCAGAATGCCTCTCGCATTTAGAGGACAATGGGGAAATGCCTGCGAATGAAATGAACATAAGAAAGAAAAAAAAAGTAAGTTTTCCACTGCACAATCGAACAATGGCAATTCGCGGCTAGGAATGGCGATGGGAGCTTTAGGGTTGAGGTGCGAAGACATTGTTTCTGCCTCCACCTCGCTTCTACCTGGCCCGGTTTTTATTTTCATAAAGCTCACAATGATCGCTTTTTGAAATAGGAGGCGAAGAAACTTTACGTGAACTAGTTTCCAGTGTCGAACAGCTCGTCTATTTTTATAGGTGCAAAGACTTATTTAGAGAACAACGTCCGTTCTATTATCTGTCGGGATTTAAAAAAGAAAACAACCGAGGCATCCCCCCACACTTCCTATCTACGATTGAGTTCCGCTTGAATTTACAAGATCGTTAAACAGGAAATTCGTTGTATCCATGTTTAGCTTAAGTTGCTTATATTAAAATGGCTAGGGTTCTCCTCCCCCTCCCCCACTTCTTTATTTGAATGATCACAGGAAAATTGAGTGACATTTTAATTCTGGTAATTATTTTAGTGATAGTTAATAAAAATCGTGGCAGCACATAAGCCGTTGTCTTTCCCATATCGCTTGTGCTGTCCCACAGGAGAGGGGGGAGACACCTCGTAATTGAGGATGAGAAGCTTCCGGGTTGGAGGTTGATTCTCACCTCCCCCTCTCACCTGTGGGTACACGAATTTAGCTTAGTTTAGTTATGTAAACGCCTCGTTGTAAAGCAACACTAGGACTATTTTGGGACGGACCTCGTAATTTTGATCCTCGGTCAGATGACGAGGATGACATTTGAGTTGGCACCCTCTCTCCCCACCACACCACACTACACCAGCTGGGAGATGTTTGGATATAATAGATTTAACGTAAAACAAATCCTCTTACATAACGGCTCGTCGGTGGAATCGAGTCTCAAATCTGAAACCCCAAGGCTCACAAGCCGAGACCTTACCACCAGCCAACCAAGGCCGCTATATGGATACAGAAAAAATAAAGGTCTGTCTTCTTCCATCTATGACAGGACGTTCTTCCTAAGGAAGGAGTTGTACCGTGGTCGGTGATGGCCCTTAGTACTCAACTGCAGTTTCCTCCAGTATTTCTGTTGTGTCGGTTCGCTTATTCAAAATTTTCAATGCGCCTTCGGGCGGATTGGAGTCGCCAGTTGATGAGGATTATCACTTGTGCAGTTGTAGTACTTCATAATCCGTATATGTATCATCCTTGTCAATTTTGAATTCAAGGTTGAAGATTAAATTGAAATCATTGTCCCCATCAAAACATCCTGCTAATCATGCCAAAATTCTAGTCTTTTGCAAAATGTGTAGAACTTCTCGTAGAATTGTTTCTAAGCTCTAGGAAAGGTCAATCATGTAGAAACGAGTCATTTCTTCAAAAAAAACATGGAGTAGGAAATGGTGAGAGGGGAAAGGATTTCTTTGTCGTTGATTTAAATATAAGAAAAGGCCATGTAAAAAAAAAGTGTACAGTACAGGTTTAATGGTTCAATAGCACAATAACATAGTGAGTCGAATAGCGACATTACTAGTCATACAGCATCATATATATATGCAGAGCCGGCCTTCTCTATGGGATCCAAGTGCAAGAAAGGAATTGGGGTCATACATTTTTTTTTTCAAAGTCGAAAAATATGCAAGTATGAACACAAATTAGTATTGCATTTTTATTTGATGCGTGATCTATTAATTAATTTAGGAAAATTACAATTTTTTGCAATTTTTTTCAATGCTTCTTAAAGCAAGTAATTTTCAATGCTTCTTTAAGCGTTGTGTACACATGCTTGACTGAATACAATTGTTGATTAATTTTAATTTGCTAAAAGAGCACTCAGTATTTATTATGGTAACTTTCAGTGCAAAGAAAATTTTTAACACAATTAATACATTTAGAAATAAATCGTTATAATTATTAATTAATACTTATTTGTTCGCGTTAAATTTGTTCCTTTCTTCTTTCCATCCCGTTGTTACTGTTCAGAATATTATTTTAGTTTATAATCATTTTAGGGCTCCCCAATCGTGGGCCCCGGTACATTGCATCTGTCGCCCCTCCCAGTTGGAATAAATAAGTGCTAATTGCTAATAAATGTTTTGAATTAGGTTGTATCATATTGATAATACTAAATGCCCAGATTTTTGTAAAATACGGTGGTATTTACCTATTTAAGTTATTAACAAATATATTTATTAAGTATTATCAAAGTGATAAATAAATTTTAGTAAAAAATAAAGATAAAAAGGATCAAGATTTATCAAATTTAAAACCAACTTAACTGATTTAATCTGCATAGAAGAAAATTTTTGTCTTGGACAAGGCATTGTTTAATTGTAATATTTTTTATTCATAAAGTTTTCTTTAATTAAATATGCGATTTAAACTCATACACAAAAAGAAACTTAGAATGTTATGCTTTACTTATATTGTACTCCTCCAAAACCAAGTTTAATTATAACCGTCATATTTCAAATACTTTATTTTTATGCCTTTAACAACTTTTACAAATGAATTAATATAAAATAAGCAAAGTATCAATGAAATGTAGATGTTACTTTAATACTAACTTGAAAGAATCGAGAACATTCTATTAACTCAGAAAGAAAATGTCGTATGCATGATCTTCGAACTTAATTGATTTATTTCTGCGTGAGTTGTTTCCAGTAGGAATCAATTATCAACTTGCTTATAACCTTCGTTCGGACATTTCATATTTAACGGATGGTATCATTTTCTTACCAATAAAACTGCGGTTTAAATCTTTCCGTTGCCATAGCGATTGGAAAAACAGAACCATTACATTATACATAATATTTCTGCCAAATTCTGATTGATTTTTTTGTTTTGCATTTTCAGACGACGAATCGTTTGATTTACTTGCACGTTTTTGGTCTCTTTTTTTTTCCTACCCTTACTTCTTTCTGAGTTCACTTATGACGAAAACACAAAATATTATTACTTTTTTAATTGAAGTGAGAAAAAAACAGTCTATTTTAAAATTTAATATCCTACCTAATAGTTACTGTCTAAAACTTGATAACAGAATATCCTATTTAAAACTGAATGGCAGAAAAACAAGTTTCAGTTTTTTTTTTTTAAGTTTTATGAAACTCATACTTCTATAAGTTATTGAAATTCAACAAAAATATCTGCGTTTTTCGTTGTCTTTTTATGTTATTTTTTATTTTATAATTTATTTTAATATAAGATTGTTAAATTCGGGAGGGGATTTCTTTTATTTTTTGTGTCTTAACGGTATTTATTATTGTTTTTAGAAAATTTATTCCATTTTGATTTTGATAATTTTTGCTTAAAACGAAATTAACACTCACTATATAAGAAAAAAAATCATTGACTCATTTTGATTATTTTATATTTAAAAAAACTCAAAATTATTAAATCTGCATTTCCTCTAAACAAGAAACCAATTCAATTTTCAAGTGATTTTCTTTGTTTATCGGCTAGATACTATCTGTAAATTGTAAAGCGGTTAACATGTATGATGTAAAGATAATTTATAACACTCAACATAGCAATAAAATCAGACAATTTCTTCTTGACTATTTGGAGCTTATTAAGAGAATGATTTTCAAAACGGTTATTGAATTTTTTAATTGAAAAATATTCGAAATATTAAAGTTTCTCCTTAATAACTTCAAAGTATATTATTGCATAAAAACCGATTTTACTTTATTTTGAAGTTTAGAGATTTAAATTTTTGATAATAACGAATTTTTCTTTTCTTTTATTTTTTTAATTATAGTAAAGTATGTAAGTTATTCTGTACATAACTTACATAACGCCATCCTGTGCCCCCGGTGCCTATAACGCTAAGTTATCTAACCAGTTGTATGAGCAAAAGATGGGGGAGAGAGAAGGAAAAATTTGTTGAAGTAAAAAAAAAAAAGATTATGCAGCATTCAGGGATTTCCAGAGAGAATGCCATCGGTGTCAAATCTTACACGAATCTGTTCATTTTTTTCTGGAGTTATAACTGGATAGAGGGGACAAGAATATTGGAACAAATGGCAATTATGGGTTGAACTTACAGGGGAATTAGATAACCAACTGAAAAGGGGGGGAGGAATTGACAAATTAAATTGTGAACATATGTATGACAAATAAACAATCACTATAGAGTCAGAAATACGTAGCGTCCATCTGGGTCCTGGGGTCTTGATTTCCATCATGAGATCTGTACTTTTGAGGGATTTTTTAAGTTATAATTTTGGTTGAATTTCACAAGGGGAACTCTGGTCTCAACTATTGTAGGTCTTGAAGAGGTCTTGGCATTTATGAATAGGGTTTACTATGGAGAATGTACTTTTACAGTAATAATTTGTTTTTTGTTGCTTCTGTTATACCCAACCGCAATGCTACGATAATCAATGCCTTTTTTTAACAAGTTATAAAAGTTAGAATAAATTCTGAAATATGATTTTTCAACAAATTAATAGAACTTAAAATATTATTATGCAATATTGTTACAGATTAGATGTTAGAATCACTTTAAAACTTTTTTTATTAAGGCTTTAATTAAATATTAAAAGTCTCTTAGTTATTTATCTTGACGTTTATCCTTGTATAAATCTTATCGGGCTTTTTTTCTTCTTTTCTAACATAAAACATACGGCCTGAAGAATTTAGACGAGATTTGACGATTTGCAGCTGTGTAACAAATAAGGCGCATCCGTTGGCAGAATGTTTTGTTTCTATTTTACCCCTGGCGCATCCTCATCCTGCAGCGCGCGGCGATGTTGATTAAACAGAATCCCCCCCCCCTCCATCCCGACTATCTTGGTGGCTCGCATGACAGACCGCTGACCTTTCCCTGGTCAAGGGCTAATGCATATTTAGTAGCCACCAAAGGAGAGACAATGAGTTCCTTTCAACAATGGGAGCAATTTGCTAAATGAGTCGAGGCGGAAATGCCCGCTTTGTTTTTCCTCGCTAGTATTGGCTTTGGTCACTCCACTTAATCATATTATCTTATTCCTCCGCCCGTGTTATGCAGCAGGGCTGACCGCTTTTTCTTTGTTTCCTGAACTGTGGAAAACTTCAGTGCCATCAATTTTCGTTTTTTTTTTTCCCTTCTTTTTTCTTAAGGTTTAGGACACTAGCTAATGTGGTTGTGGAAGTTAGCAATTTGCTCTATTGTGGTACGCTTAATATTTACTTAGCCCTTTGCTGTCCGATGTCGTCTCTGACTCGACATTCAAGACTGTGCATCATTTTAATGTTTTATTTATATATATTTCAAATTTAATTGTTAAAAAACGCCTATATTATGGTTAAGAGATGTAGATTATTTTTTTTAAGAAATTGGACTTAAAAGAATTATGTATATTTATTTTTCACAACAATAAACCAATCTTTGTATTAGGTGAATAATTTTGTATCTAATTATTTGTCGGACATCAAAGAGTTAAATTATTTGGTCACTTACTATTACTTTTCACTCTGGATTAAACTACGCTTTCTAATTAAGTGAATATAGAAACGGTGACCAAATTATAAGTTCAAGGACGAGTTTCTCATCCAAGTCATTCATTAATCGGTCATTAATCGTTTAATACATTTATCGTTAATTCATTAATCGTTTAATACATGTAAAATGATCGAAATCGCTATTCTTTTTGGCTAAACCCATTTTGATTTAGAATAATCAATGAAGTCCACGGAGCAAGGTTTCATTTAGTTGTATTAACGCCACGTTTAAAGCATCACTATGGCTATTTCGGGACGGATTTCGTAATTTTGAAGCGTGATCAGATGACTAGGGCAACTCCTGAGCTGGCACTTCCTCTCCAAAGTTCCACTTCACACCAGCGGAAGGATCTTTTGGCCCCAATGAATTTAGCGTGCACCAAATCTGCTTTTATAAAGATTTTTCGGTGGAATTTAGTGTTGAGCCTCAAATCCTCACGATGAAAATACCACCAGGCCACCACGACCCTAAATCAAAAACTCCTTAAAAGGATCGACTGTGATAGCTTCTGTTAGTCAAAGTGGTCTAGATATAGTCTGAAGTAGTTTCCCTTCAACTAAAATAAATGAGTGTAAATTGTTTTCGAAGGAAACTAGTCTATATTTATATCTCCATGTTTAAGCTTTAAAAAAGCAATGCACTCCTCTAGAAAAATAGATTTGTGGCTAAAATGCTCACCGGTCTATCAATTTTTGAATAGTATTGTTGAAGAGAATGGGCAGGACAGAACCCGTGACTTACTTTCGATTCTGATCCTTCAAGCATGCAGAATTCAAACCTGCTGTACAATAGAGTAAAGATTTTTTTTATAATGTTAAGTATTAGTCTTTTTATACACACTTTATTGTGCCGTTTAATTGTTGTTCCAACGTTTTATAAACGGTCCCGAAATGACATGTATATTACAGAAAATAGAAAATTATGTCAGGAAGTCTTACAATGATTATATTATAATTATAAATTATTCTTTATATATAATGATTATATTTTATTTAAATATGCTGTTTAAACCTTTTATTTGTGATGGATCTTAAAATACCTCACTATCCAGAAATAAGTGGGGGGGGGAATCTGACAGATTTTTTAATAAATTTTATATTTAGTACAAAGCATATATAGTCAAAATAAAAGATTTTCCAAAAGAATAAGATTTAATCATCAAAACTCCATTCATTAAAAATTATTTGAGTGAAAGTAAATTTTTTTGCCAGTTAAAGAAAGATGAAATTTGTATTGAAAAATCTTTTAAATATATCAAATGTGTTATCATAACAAACATTTATTAAAATAATTTTCAAAAGGAATATTTAATGAAATTTTTTTACAGAATCAAAGCTGAGGAGTCGATCTAGTTCAAATAATAAAATGAGACTTTTATTTTATTTATCGTTTGTAAAAGTGAAAACAATAGATATTCATATAAAATACTTATAATATTTGTGTTGCACGATTTCATTTATCATCTTAATGTTTAGAGTTCTCTTTATGAAAGTGTTGGCAAAAGAAATTTTGGTAAAATATTTTTTTCCTTTTGGTTTTAAGTTTTAATGTTGTCTCCCTTCTGTTTTGAAGAACAAAATGGGCAGGATATTGTTTTACTGGCTGGAGTAATAATCCTGGACTGGATCCCACCAAGCGGAACAGTCATATCCTGAAGTTGTACCTCGGTTCGTTGCCATGGCAACCGCCTCCCTACAATCGACAACTAAACTATAGACACTCTGTCTGTACATAGCCAATTATAGTTTTACTCAACAGTAAGGATATGAGTAACATTATTACAATAAGAAATAACTCTTACTTTTTAATCAAAATTCAAGGACAATTTGACGATATTTTCTTTTCTCGTGTTTTTCAGAAAAAGTTGTAAAAAATTTATGTTAAATAGTTGCAACAATAAGTCTCGTGACATTTTTAATGTTTTCCTTGTTGTAGTCCATTTTTACATGCTTTTACATATCTAGACGTAAAGAGACGAGTTTTTCATAATTGAAAAAATCGAATACCTATAATCAATATTTTACTCAATACTTGATGCAACACGCTATTTTAATAGTTTCACTGATACCAATACGCTATTTTAATAGTTTCAAAACTTAATTTTTTGATAATAAATCGAATACATTCATTTTAATTCTCGACATTTTGAGCTCAAAGTTCCTTCTGATAGGGAATTTGATAAAAACTAATTTTAAAATTTTATAATATTAATAATGAATAATAAAAACTGTAAAAGACTGAAAAATAGAAAATAATATGTTGTTTCTGAAAATATTCTTTTTTTAGAATGTCGAAAAGTTGCAGTTCTGTATCAAATTTTGGTTTCACTCGGTTAGAAAAAACGGGTCTAAAACACAAATTAGATTTTCGGATAGAACTATTAATCTCCTATTTGAAATTAATCGCCAAAACCCTTGCCAAGGATGAAATGATAGATTCAGTAAAAATGCTAAATTCACGCCAAAAATTAGTATTTCTTATCTATTGTACGCAAATGTCATGCAAGGTTTTCTCTGGCATGTTAAGTTTATTAGAGAGTATACCAGAAAATTTGCAAGAGACCACTTCCGCTAAGTGTTTTTATTCCCCCATTTGTGACAGCATTTATTTTATATTTTGCTTTTAACATTGTTAGATTCAGAGATTAATAACTTCGAACCATTAAGGCTTCAAATTGGCAATAATAAACACCCTAGAAGGGGTGGTCTCCCCAAAACTCTCTCGCATGCTCTCTAATAAACTTCCCATGCCAGTGAATGCTTTACATGGCATTGGCACACAATAGTGACGAAATATCATCTTTTGGCGTGAGCTAGGCATTTTTATTGGAAAACTTGGCATTTTGATTAAAAATTATCCTCTACTTTTCAATACTCATAATGAAATCGTACCTTTTAACAAAATTGTTCACTTATTGTCTAAAAAAACACATTCTCTGTTTTATTGACTGTTATGCTATCGTTATCATCATTCAATGATGATGAAATTCAGATTGAAACCTCCTGAACCTTGCACGGAAACCTGAAGAGCCTTCTTCCGCAATCGAGGCAGTGATTTCGAACTTCTCTGGTGGTAGAGGAAGACGGACGGACCTTGTTGGGTCCGCACGCAACTCCGACATCCGCCGAAAATTTGTTCCTTCGGATCATTATTTATTTATCTCTCGCAGGACATAAAAAAGGGGGAAATAGCGTGTGTTTATCGAAGCAACAACTGTTTTTTCCACCCTTCAAAATATGTAATCTGATAACAAGGTTTGTTTTGTTTATAAGAAAAAAAGTTGTTTTCCTTTCATCGCCTTAATGCAAGTAATTAATTTCGGAAGAATTTTTCTATGTTGAATTTAGCATAAAATTGTGAAACTATATTTCCTTTTTTTAAAAGAAATGCTGCTTATAACTGAGAAAATATACATTGTATATTTTAGTTTATCCGAAATAAAAAGGAAGAAAATATGTTGGCGAAGAAATTGTTCCTTCAAGTTTTTGCTATTTACTCATCTTCTTATGATGTAGTATTGACTCAAGATTTTATGTTCTGACAAAAGTGAGGGATAAATTCTCAAAAAATATATGGTCTTTTTCTTACTCTGGTAATGGAGGAGGGAAGAATTTGAAGATGGGTGCAATGTATAAGAGCTTGCTTGTAAAGGCTTGGCGTGGATAAACACCGGCTAGGGTATAATATAATAAATTTTTACTCTTAATAATTGCCCGTAGCTTATTAAGTGCCAACGGCGACCCGGACAGGGATCTTTTTTGTTGTTGCTTTCTATTATTCTTTAAAAATTCTATTATTCTTTATTCTTTAGAATGCATCAGTCCTCCCGATCAATGTTCGTGAATCAATCTAATAAATTTTTAGAGAGTTTATTTATCATGCGAGAAAATGATGTTGTTTTTATTTGTTGTTTTTGAATAATTGAAGGCAATGAGTAATTGAAACTCGAAATCGCGTAGGAAATGAGCATAAATGATAATATCCATCGCCATCTTTTAATCGCATATATTTTTTTTTTACTTGCTTTTACCAATATTGCGTTATTATTATGTATACCACTTTGAAAGCAGGTGATATTTTAAAAGGACCTGCTTTTACCTGCATTGCTTTGTCAAACTAGTTTAAACTACTTAATAACTTAAATTAATGAAGACAAATAATGATTTAGTGAATATTATGACTTAATGAATAGTGTTCGCATAAGATAAATTCAAATTTGCGATCGTAGATTTCATTCTTTATTATTATTATTATTATTAATCTTTGATTGAATCTCACAATCTGATTCCCTTGAAATTTATTTAGGCCAACAATTAAGAAATCGTGCCGGTGATTAGTTCATTAAGTATAAAAAACGCTCCACTGCGCGTCGGATATTAACCTGCTCCAGTGAAATCGAACTTCCTCTTTTCGCGCGTAAATCCTTTCCTCGAATGCTGTAACGCCGCGAATTTACAGGTGGTTTTGCACAACAAAACGTAGGAAACATTGTGGCAATCGATACCGAGCCAACCCCCCTCCAACAAATTGGTCTGTTTACATTCTCATCCTGCGTTATTAGTTTTCTGCGTGTCCGCTCGAGTTCCCGGCGAAGTGCCGGAAAATTATATCTCACTTCTTGTCACACGTCGTCTTGTTGACTCTGAGGGTGAGGAAGGGATTGTCGCCGAGATCTCGTCTGCTGAAGTTCGTTGACCCGCCTCTCAATGAGTCGCTCGGGGCTCCCCCTGTAGATCAGCCTCGCAACTTACCTGGCAAGATTATTATTTATTTTTTACTGCCCCTTTTGGCAACAGCGGGAGAATTAAGAAAAACGACAAAAGAAAAAAAGCTTTCTTAAATCCATAAGGCTGATGTGTAAAAAATTGATGCAGTACGTTTACCTTAGAGTTTTTTTTTTTGCTACTTTTTTATTAAGTTTGTTTTGTTTTCATGTACGTTTTGGATAAATTGCTTTGCTGCTGTAGAATTTTTTTATTTTATGTTTACGTGAATAAATAGATTTCTTAGGATTTAAGCATGGTAGCGTTTGAAAAAATTAGATAAATTTTCAAATTTCGCATTAATTTAAAAAAAAAATTATTTATTCTTCTATACAAAATTTTCAAAACAGTTAACAAACTAAAAAGTATGTTTTTTTAAAAGATAATTGTTGTATCCTTTGATGTAATGTATTTTTAAAAACCTATAATTTAACTTATTTAAAAAAATATTTTATTAATAAAACTTATTTTAACAATATTTCTCTGCATGAAATATTTTTCAAAACCGAAAAATAATTAACCAGGCATCAGGAAATATTCAGCCTTTTCACTGCAACTGTTGCTGAAAATATATTTCAGCAAGAGTTACTTAAGAATAAACTTTAAAATCCACCTTTAAAAAATTCAATTTGCCGTCATTAGGTAACAACGTTTGCACTGATTTGTTTCTGGGGAATTATAATATTGGGATTTTTATCATTATTATTACTGTTATTGTTATGCTTTGCGAAAAAAGCTATAACTCAAAAGTATGATTTTCTCTTGTAAATCTAATTTGAATCTTCATTATTTCGACATAACCTACTTACTATTAAATTTTTTTTTTTGCTTTTTGTTTAATATAAAATTTATGTGGCATGAAATTAATATGGAGTGCGACTTGATTTATCCGATTTTTTTTTAGTTTAAATTTATTGTTTATCCAGTTCCTCTGATGCTTAGAATTTCTGACGTAATATTGGAAGACTATAAATCGAATTTATTTGGGTCAATTCCAATACAAAATTAAAAATAAAAAAAGGATTTCATTTTTTAACTATTTACACCAATTAAATACATAATACTTTGTGTCTTTGAGATCGCAAATAAATAAATATTTTATCTAAAATTTTTCGTTCACTCCAGACTATTATTGCTATGCAATATCTCCAATCAAAAGACAAAAAAAGTTTCTGATTTGTTTCTTAAATGAACAAATTAGGTGTGATTTCTATTGAAATCTTATTGTACATTTTTCCGCTTCTAACTGTTTTTGTACTGTTTGATTATTAAAACTTCTTATTTGTTGAAATTAAAATTTTTAAGTTTGCTTACATTTACTTAACAATTAATTATGTGTAGTTTATTAACACAATTAGACTTGAAAAATCATTATTGCCACCTTTGGTTTAAATATTAAAACCGATTTTTCTTAATTCAAATTTTTGAATAAATCGATTATTTGTATTTTGTTTCCTCGAGAAGATGATGGTGATGGCCATTAGAAACTTATGGCCATTTTCAGATTCCTCTAACGACGATGATGGTGATTCAATTTACCCCGGACACTAAGGCAGGGAGGGTGTAATTCTTTTTCGGTTTCATTTGTTTCGAATTTGTCAAATATTATTAGTAAAAGTTTCTCAGTAATAAATTTTTGCATTCATATTTTCTTTTTAAAGCACATGAATGTCATTGAGATTCACCCTATTCGATTTCTTTTTCCGCAGGTGTCTTCAAGAGAAGCGATGTGTGAGCATGCCCAGTGTCTCTCTGACATCGTCCACCACCCACACCACCCACAGATCACGGCTCCTTCGTCTGCAGGACAGACGATTCCGCCACAGGTTCTCGCAACTGCCGGAAGATGAGAAACTCCTCAACTGTGAGTGGCATCCCCTTCTCATTTTTCAATTCGCGTTCCCGTTGGCCGCTTGCCATGCGTGAACGAAACTGGAGCGCGAGTCAGTGACGTTCTCTCTGAACGCTTTTTTCAGTAGGAGTCAACTGCATTTTCTTCGCGTTGAAAAGCCTTTGATAGCCCCGTTAGAGCGATCGTCGTCAGAGAGCTGAAAAAAATTGATTATGTAGCCAAGATTTTCTCTTTGATAACATCTTAACTTAGAAGCTTTTAAATGGGTAGTTGAAATGTTTTAATACTGATCTGTAAAATTTCGGAGCAAATTCATTCTTTCAATTAATCAGATAACTTTTATAACCACAATGAGATAATTTTTATAGCAACAGAAGAAAATAATAAAAAATAAAAATTCTTAAACGCCTTTATATCAGAATGTGTAAAGTTGTAAGCAGTTTTTTATGAAAAATAAGGATACTAAAATCATACAAAAGCTGGGGTTGTTGATAAAGGGTGTCCGGAAATCAACGCAAAATTTGAATTAGCCACCATTCGTGCACTAAAGTGTTGGTGACCTCTTTAAAAAAAAACATTTTATAGCTGATAATTTAAGATTTATAAAACGGAAGTGTTACAAGATAGAACCACGTGTTTTCATTGTTCAATACTTGAAAAATATTGAAAAGTATGGCGGTCACAGTTCGAAAAGTTGAGAATTGGCCCTCTAGATCGCGTGATTTAACACCATTGTATTTCTTGTTATGGGGGTATTTGAGGTCAAAGGTCTATGCCAACAAATCCACAAGCACTCATGCATTGAAGGTGGAAATTCAAACCTACATCAAAGAAATTCATTTACATATATGCAAAATGGTCATGTAATAATAGACAAATAGCGCGTATGCAAAATGGTGGCCATTTGCCCTGTGTGTTATTCCATACATAATTTTATCTCGTGTGCTTTACGATCCAATAATTATATAACAATTTAAAGAAAAACATCTAAGGTTTTTTTAAAAAAATTAATTTAATTCCTGTTTTAACATGATGTTTCATCGTATAAATATTTTTTTCTAACCCTGAAGTATCATCTGTCAAATAGTTTTTTTAATAAGGCTGTCAACACTTTACTATGTAGCGTCTGCCTTATAAGCTAGATATTATCCTTCGAGCTGAAGGGTCCCTTTTGCTCGAACGGTATATCGCTCGGCTACTGGCTCAAGCGTCGCAGGTTCGTACCGCGACCTTCACATGCCTCGACTATACGAATGCTGGTAAATCAAATCTTGTGTTAATTTTGGGACAACTTTTAGAAATACTTTTTAGTAGATCGTCATTTTATTCACATTTATATTTTTAATTTTTAATGAAATTTTGAGAAATTTAATTTCTTGTAATGTTTATTGTGATTAACAGTTCCTTGCAAATTAGATTAATAAATTAATTAAATTAGATTAATTAAGAAATATTTGGATAATACGTTTCCTAGGAGGAAAAAATACGTTTCTTAGGAGGGAAAAAAGATGTATATAACTCATTAGTTTAATGAGCAAAAAACAATTTTGTTTGCATTTTGTATATTATTAAAATGACGCTGCTTGAACATATCAGTCAACGTCAATGTTTTCTCTGTACTCTACTTTGTTTGAGCTGTTCTTTTTTCTCCTTCAGAAAGATCAAAATAATGGAATCAATAGAGTTAGGATAATTGGTGTTAAACTGTAGTGTTATTTTCCTCATCACATACTTTTATAAGTAATGGTATTAGCATTTTGTGTTTGCTTTTTGGCATCTGTATTTCAGATTTTTAAAAGGGGGGATTTTCTTTTTAAGCTGTAATAAAAGTGTGTTTTTAAATATATTTATTTTCTTTTAAATTTCTACTTTTTAACTTACTTTTTTACATTATTGTAGGATCTTAAAATCGGGTTTTCCTTGAATTTATTATCGAATTCGGCTACTCATAATAAATAAATTTTATTAAAATCGATTGATTAATGGATAATTAAGGTGTGAAAATATTGGCCTATAATATAGTCATCAGGAATGTATTAATAGTATAAAATTTTTGTGCAAAAATTCAATAAGAAATGACTTGAAGAATTCCATTTTTAAAATCATGAAACAAATCGAGTGAAACAAAAATGTAAAATAAAAATTTTATATTCTGTTGCATTCCGTTGCTAGAAAAAATACTTTGATTTGTATTTTATTCTGTGTTAAATGCCGAAGAATGCAAAACTATGACATAAGCATTAAAAGTATTTATATTTATATTTAATGGATTGACTTAGCTTTAATATTGAGCAAAACTTGTCGTTGTAATTAATTAAGAATTGTCATGGAATAAGCGAGTTAATATAAAGTACACAATTTTCTGCTTTTAAAATTTTGCACTTCGAAATTTCTCCATTTACGTCATGCAGTGTAAAACCACACATATCCCATACACGTTCATCCCATCAAGTATTATTCCCATATTATCCATCAGTACTATACCATCAAGTATTATCCCTATATTATCCATCAGCACCATCCCATCAATTATTATTCCTATATTATCCATCAATACCATCCCATCAATTATTATTCCCATATTTTCCATCAATACCATCCCCTCAATTATTATTCATATATCATCCATCAGTACTATCCCATCAAGTATTATTCCCCTATTATTCGCCAGTATTATCCCATCAAGTATTGTTCCCCTATTATTCGCCAGTATTATCCCATTAAGTATTGTTCCCCTATTATCCATCAGTACTATCCCATCAAGTATTATTCCCATATCATCCATCAGTACTATCCCATGGAATATTATTCCCTTATTATCCTTCTCTATCCCATCAAGTATCATTTTTGAATTAAAATGAAAAATATTCTCGTACAGTTATTTATGTTCCAAATATTGCTTGTCATTTTAAAGTATTTTGTCTTACACGCGACTAAAAAGCTATTGAAATAAATATTAAGTTTGAGGATTAATTAAGAAATCTTAGATTGTGATTTTTAAAATAATAAATAAAAGGAAGAAGTCTTGAATTACAAAAAGCCGAATTCTCATCTTG
The DNA here is from genome assembly GCA_026289955.1 of Argiope argentata. Classification (NCBI taxonomy): domain Eukaryota; kingdom Metazoa; phylum Arthropoda; class Arachnida; order Araneae; family Araneidae; genus Argiope; species Argiope argentata. The sequence continues at coordinate 2,537,059 of JAOUZG010033182.1, forward strand.
TATTAACTGTTCTACATTTATGAGTACCTAATTCGTAAAGTGAGATAAACTGAACATAATGAGCAATTTTCACTTCCGGAAGTTGTTGACGCGACGTAGAATTCCAAGTGGTTATTTATTCTGAGTTTTCACAAAGAAAACGCACACATTCGCTGTCACACTGCATTGTTTTGCATTGTTGTCTGGGTACAAGAGAGGGGTGAGTTAGACCGTGAATTATTTCTCACGGTAAAAATTCGAATTTTATTTTCATTCTTTGAAGAAAAGAAAACAAGAAGAAAAAAATGTGACGATTTGTATAACAATACAGCTGTATAAAAGCTTTTGTGGTAGAAAAATTCGTTTTCTAGTAAAAAAAAATTGCATGAAAATTTGTTTTTATGTAGAATCAGTGTTTCTTTATAAATTCGTTTTAGCGTGACATGCATTAAGTGTGTTGCGCCTGCTTAATTTTTAAATCCACTACGCATCTTTTGTGTTCTTAAAAAATGTAATGTCAATAATGCTTGGTGAAATTTTACATGCAATTATTCAACACGTGAATTATTTATCTGATGTATGTATTAAGTTGTTTTATGCAAAGTCTAGTCTCTATTTCAAAATGGAAAATTGCAACAGAAAATATTTTATTTAAATTCCTCAGTTATGTAAATTAAAATGCTTTGTAGTCTCCATTAATAAATAATCTATCTACTACAGAGAAATAGTGTCTCACTTTTGTGTTGATCAATTTTTGTCTAAGCATTACATTTTATTCTAATCAAAAACCATAATTAAAATCATTTTGAACATTATTTACAGTTTAAAATGCTCAATACTCTGTGAGAATTATTTTCTTTCAAATTTAACTTTAAAACTCTATCTATACTCTTTTAATATATTAGTTTTCCACATTGAAGAATTTAAATCTATAGATTCCAGAAAAATTTATTCTTTTAGTTTACGGCCTCTATATCTGCCAATGCACTCCTCTATTTTTTAAAATGAGTTTTTGTTTAATTTTATGAATGTTCATTACTTCTGTATACAAATCGATGTTTTTTGTTTCTTTTCAGATTTTTCATGTGCCCTTGTCTCAGACATTCTACTTCAAGGTCACTTATTCATCACTAAAAACCACTTTGCCTTCTACTCGAATATTTTCGGACATAAAACACAGGTAAGGATCTCATAAACTATTTGCTGTTTTTTAACTACAAAATTAATCCTGAATAAGTGCCACAATAATAGTGTCGATGAATGGACGTGTCCACTCGTATTTTGCGTAAGTTCTACATAAAAATAGTCGTCTAATTTAATGTTTTTTTACGTCTTTTAAAAAACTTACTATGGAAATCTATTTACAGATTTCAAACAATTCCTTTTCCCTTTTAAACCGCAAAATCTGCTGCTGTTTTTTTTATCACATGAATTGCCATATGGCGATACCGATAATGCACTAATTAGACATATTTTTTCTCCTTGGCAAGCAAATTGGGATCTTCAGATCCATAATAAATTACATTCGATCAAACCTTCCATTAAATTGTGGCCTACTCTTCCTATACTAGAGATCGATATCAAATTGACCTGCCTCTGTATAGGGTATACACGTTTCACTCATAAGCACCTCATTTTTGGAGAAAACATTCCTGGTGTCCCACTTGCCATACTAGTTATACCGTTAGCCACATTCTGATTGAATGTAGTCCTTTTTATTCCCATCATCAGAACTTTTTTAATTCCTCATCTGCCACTTTGAGGGGACTTGACAGATGAAATACGCCATCCAAAACCTTTGAATTTCTTGAAGGCTATTTGTTTACTTCCTTATATTTGACAACTTGATTTTGTTTAACAAATTTGCCCATTTTCCGAAGTTTTAGCGCGCTTTTTGAAACCCCTCTTTCATTTTTCTATATATTTGATTTCAAATTTTAACCATATTTATGCCACAGTTTAACCAAATATGGTTCTCGAGCCAAAAAAATCCCGAAGAACCAAGCCAACCCCTTTAAACAATTGGCTGTGTTCTCCTTTCAACTTTCTGGCATACTTTTACAAATAATCGCTTATTATGTTTACGTATTAGATTTTTGTTTAATTTAATCGCATAATGAGAACAACAGGATTTGCATTTTCTGAAGCTTCATCTTTTCCTCGACTGATTGCCTTCATAATTTGGCGCAATTGCAAATTTGGCTATAAAACCATAGGTCAAAATTCACCATCTATCTCTATGCTTTTCTAAATTATGTCCTCATGCACTCAAAGATGGAGAGGCATGGAAATTTCCTTATGACGAGCATCAGTTAAAATTCATTCGGATTAATGATTTCGATGTAAGGACTACATGCCAAATTTTACTGAACTGCCTGTTTCCGTTTTTTGAATTGCCGTATTCGCAGAGAGATTGGAATAATTCCGAAAAAAAAGGTACCTTGGAGTTCTGTGCAGTTCAAAACGTGAAGTTTTATCTTAATCTCCAAATCCAATTTGTCGACGATCACTGTGCTCTCTTTTTATATTTCTCTTACGCAAGAAAGTAGAAAAAATTAAGACATTTTCGCGGACACAGACGAATGAACAGATGAACTTTAATTTGAAGAAATTCTTCCAAAACTTCTGCAAATAAAAATCCATATTTTTTTTAAAAAAAAAAGGGTCATTTGCAATATTTTATTCTTTTAGAGCGTTGTGCTTTAGAGTTGTCGTGTTTGCAAACAGAAAAATATAATTTCAGAAATGTATTTTTTTTTTAAATTTAGGAATGTCCTGAAATATGGAAACTTATCAAAATGTTGTAGTCAAGTTTGTTGATGATGATTATTTTTATGTACGAAAGCGTAGAAAAAAATGTAATTTGTAACTGCCGTTTATGCATAGACGTAAATTTTCCCAAAAAGTTTCCATGTGTTTTTGTTCATAAAATAAAAACAGATTTTATCATAGTCAAATTTTGTTGTTATTTTTACTAATGGCACTTGCCAGGGGACAAGCGCTCTGACGACCGTCAGCGATTTTAAGCCAACTGAACGTCTCTGGTTTTTATAGTATCGCCAACTAAGGCCAAGAGTACGACTTAACTATTAGCTCATCAAATTAGATTGCACAGCCCCTTTTTACAGGGAGACACATTCACACACCTCACAGATAGTACATTGGAGAACAACCATGCCCTAACTGGGACTCGAACCCGGGACGCCCAGATCACGGGGAAGACGCGCTACCTCTGTGCCACGACGCCGACAATCGAATGAGAATATATCACACTGCAAATAGAATTTAATTTCCCACTTACCATAAATTATAAATTTTAAAAAATTGCCAATATTTAATTTATGCAAATAATGTAATTTCCGTTCAATCTAACTCTTAGCAATGCTAATCCATTATGTATTTCTCTATTGTTGTTCTAAATCTATTTATAAAATTTAGAAATCCGAAAAGTATTATACTCATATATATTTATTCATATAAAAGAGAAAAGCGTTCTTTGCAAATTGTACAATTGTCTACATCTTTCTTAGATATACTGACTAGAATTCCTCAACAAAATGCCTGCTCCAAACATGGAATGAATGCTTAAACCTTTTCAACTTTCTTTTCTCTTTTTTCCAGATCCTGATACCTGTTGCGGATGTGGTAAAAGTAACCAAAGAAAAAATCGCCAAAATCATTCCAAATGCAGTTGGAGTGTACACAGAATCTGATAAAGTAAGTCGCTCTGCGTATTTACTTTTCTCTCCCCTCCCCATTCTTTACTGCACGTTTTTATATCCAGGCACGAGTTATCTCGACACTTATTGTTTCAGGCTATTCAGAGAAGAAAATAATCGCGACTTTTACGCAACAATTGTTTTTTTCCTTTCAAAATCTTATGCTAATTGTGATCAGAGACAGTATTTTTATAAAACCTGATTTATTTTTTCTATTTATATAAGAAAAAAACGAATTTTTAAAGATAAAAAAAAAGGTCATTTTGATATCTTTTGTTCTCATAAGCTATTCTACCTGGATCTCAAAAAAATTTGATAATAAACTTTTCTCTGGACATTTTGTTTGCATATAGTCTGGATATAATTTAGAATAAAATAAGCTTTGTATTATTATGAGAAGTTACATATAAAAGAATGTTATTTCAAAATTACTCAATTATTCTCAAACAAAATTGAGATTTTATTGCAAATGATTCACATTGAAAGGAAAAGATCTTTCTACCATTTCATCGGGGGGGGTCCTAAACTTGTTAAATAAATATGTATAATTACATGTGGTTTTTATTTCTAAGTGGTATCTAATTTACCCGATTTGACTGTTTATCTTTTAAATATAATACAGTTTTAGTCACGGGCAAAGCTATATAACTTCTGCCAGTATAAGGTTGCTATGTTTAAGAAGAATTTTATTGAACTTTTTAATTTGACTACAATTAATAGATTAATTGCTGAAGTAGAAGTTACTCAGTTAAAATGAGCATAACTTCTGTAATACATTTTATGTAGCCATTGTAATTTGTCTACAAAAAGATTCTCATATGTAAAGAAAATAATAATAATATTCCTTCGAAACATAAAATTATATCATTGCTATTGCTTCTATCCTTTTCATAGGAAAATTCGATATCTTTTCTTTCGACATTTCAAATTTTGCAGTTTCGTAATTTATATTGCTATGAATCTCATCAATATTAATAAAACATAGGAACGAGGTATTTCAGATTAAGTAAGCCGGTTCTCGATTTCATAGAGGATCCAATAGTGAGGGTTATGTTAGCAACATTTCCAAAGTCGAGACCGTGCTGATCGTAAAACGGTCTTTTTACAATGGCACTGTTCGTGCTGGGAAGCAAAATTACAGTTTTATAATATTATATAACCATAGTGTTCTTGTTCTTATCGCAGTTTCCTGGTCATTCCGAACCCCAGGCTTTATATTGCCATGACGACCGTGTTAAATGCTTTCTTTTTAATATGTTGAGCCAATTGGCCCATCCTTACAGTGTTGTAGTTATGGAAATAGGGGAAAGAAGTTATATTTGTTCCTTGGACCAGTTTTAAAGGTCATATATAGTATCACATCAAAGGATATTCAGAATAATATAATTAACATAGCACCATTCTTTTATTATATTAAGTTGGCATAATTCTGAGTTTAATTCGTGCTTTTAACGTAAAAACAACGAGTTGGAGAAGGGAAAGAAATGAATTTTCTCACTCGGGCATCTCTTACAATTGCTGCACTTTTAGGCAAAATTACGAAAAACATTCTAGCTCTCCGAACATAATTACCCTCTCTTTCTCACGCCACTGCTTCTATAAACCTTTAATGGTCATCAACATATAAGACCTATTCTATGTTGATGACCATTCGTTTAGATAAATCGCCTAAAATTACGATGGAGAATTAACTTCAATTTTGTCTCTAAACACGATCGCTCAACACAGAAAGTTTGGAAGCGTCTATACTGTTATCATTATCATATACCACTTGCGAATTACAAGACTGAAACTCTTTAATTTTTGAATAGTAATTTCGCTGCCATGCGTTCACTGTCACGGCCAAGACCGGGGTGCCTTTTTTTCTCCTTTTTTCGCACAAAAAGTAAACTAAATGGTGTTGCTGAGCAACTAACAATAACCGGAGCCTATTTTTGTGCAAAAATAATTATCCGGCTGAGCGGAAAAAGAAACCGCAGCCCTCAGCGAGTGAATCCGATTGGCGGCACGGAAGGCTTTGTTGAAGCCGAAACACGAGGAAAGAAATGAGCTCCGCAAGATGGATGTGGGAAGTATTTTGCGAAAATAAATTTAATTTCGATCTCTCGTGCGGAATCTCTCTATTTCAAGATATTTCACGTGGGAACTCATTTTAGTCGATTTTTTTCTGTCGTCGGCTCTGTCGTCGGCTCTTTAGAAAATTAAAACTGCTACAATCCGGGTCCGACTTAGTCTAATTGGGGCCCGGGATAAAAACTTATTTGGGGTCCCCCTCTGTCATTTTTGTCTTTAAAAAGCAATGTTAAAAAAAAGTTGATTAAAGAAGGAAATGTAAAATAAGCTCTCCATTCAATTTGAGGTCCCCCTATGAAGTGGAGGCCGGTACAACTGCCTCGTAAGCCCCTGATTTAGCCAGTCTCTGGTTACAGTTTAAAATATTCTAAATAATCTAAATCAAAGTTTTGTGCTGGGCTCTTCTACGTAACGCATTTTGATGCATGAAGGTACTGATCTAGATTTTCAGACCCCAACAAAGAACTCAAGGCCATGCAATCCAATTCCTATCTTGTGTCCTTTCGCACGCGTTGAAACACCCTCATCGCAATGCGATTCTGTGAGTAATCTCGTCCTGTGCAAATAGTGCTTCGTCGTGACGCAGCTAGTCTCGTGATATTGAACCAAATTCGGGGGATTTTCCTTCTCATATTTCGTAATGTTGTGGTGATAGGCATCAGCAGGAAACAACGACCTTAAAATCTTTATTGATTAGTTATATAGTTGACGAGATTACATAAGAATGTTTAATTCTGATTTCCACCCTTCCTCCTCTTTAACCAATTTTTTGAAAATTTTCCAACCGGTGACATAGTAAGTGCAGATGCCCCCCCCCCCCGATTGAAATATTTTCTTTCTCTTATATGGAAGAAAATATAGTATATATCATTATTCTTATTATCATCTTTCATATGGTGTTTACCGTACAAAGTGAAATAAATGATGTTCTACTTTACCTTTCTGTTCATGCTTGTTCGTGAAACAAAAAGGGAAGCGGGAAAAAAATCTAGAGGGTAAGATGGGGTCGTTGGTTATACCCCTTTTACCACCTTGTGCTTCAGTGAGTTCATTAAGTTATTTTTAAAACTGTTTAGAAGCGCGATAACTATTTTTCTGCCTCTCATGTAAACTCAAAAAATACATTAATTAATAATAATAATAATAATAATTTAGATAAAAACTGTAGGGTGGGGGTTATGAAGTGTAGGTTTAACCGTTCCATAGTTTCGCGTGAGTTTTGCATTTTTTTGTTTAATATTTACTGATAGTAAAAATTGTAGTAGTTTTAATGTAATAACAATATGAATGTGAATAATATCTATGCAGATCATTTTCCTGTTGTTTTTCCTGAAAATCTCTGGCATGTATTACATGCGATACATCATTATTTTTAAACAAATTTTAACCTTATTATTCAGTTTATTCCATTTTCTGTAGATACATAAATGCATACATAAGTAATAATAATACATGCATAACATACATAAATGATCGAGTGTCACCAAATAATCTAGCAATTTTTGAATTTAATATAAAAAATTTTACATTTCGCATTTTAGATTCAATTCTGCACCTGTTTCAGTTATCAAAATGTTGTATTTTAAATTTGATTATCGTAAAATAATGTAATGGTAAAATTACTTTTGCTGACAATAAAATAGATTTATTCTATACTCTTCGCTAATGCTTTTCATCATCTATTGTTTTGTCTGCCAGCAACGTAACTTATCATTTTGCAATTGTAAGATGGTAAGTAAATATTATATTGAATCGTTACATGTATAGTATATTACATTTATTTGCATTAAATTGTAAAATTATTGATACTGCCAATAAAATAAATCATTTATAATCTTCTTCGTTATTAACTTCCATCGTTTGTTGTGTCATCTTCTGCTTGTAACCCATCTTTTCATCTTTACAATTCACTAATGAGTGGTTATATCTTTAGGGAAAAAGTATGATATAGTGTGACTCGCTTTTATATCTAGAGAGAGAGATGCTGAAGAATGAAACTTTGGGATTTTTTCTGTAAAAAAATTAACCCTATTGATTTCGAATTCTCTTTTCTTTACAGTATGTCTTCGGGTCTATGCTGTCGAGAGATACCGCTTTCCGTGTCATACAACAGACCTGGATTCTTTCCACGGATCCGGTGAGTCTATTGAATTGTCTGTCTTCTCCCTTTCAGTCGCTGTTTTCTTCAAAAAAAAAATAATAATTTTTATAAAGTACCATTCAGTATCCTGAGAAGACTACTTTTCGACGATTCTATCTCATAATGAAATGCGGTAGGATTTGCGCATTTACTTTATTGTTAACCCCCCTTTGCACTCCGATGGTGCCTGTGACTCACCATTCACCATTGGGCATCATATTAACGTTTTATTTATTTATTTTTCAAATTTAATTGTTAAAAAACGCCTACATAATGGTTAAGAGATGTAGATTCGTTTTTCAAAGAAATTCGACTTGAAAGAATTAATTATATTTATTTTTCATAGCAATAAACAAATATTTGTATTGGGTGAATTATTTTGCACCTGATTATTTTTCGGTGTGAAAAGGGTTATAAATAAACATCTCCTTCTCCCCCACCTGCAAATTTTCAATCCTTAATAAAATACTTTTTATTCATCCACTCAAGAGCAAATACATTTTTTTAAACTTGTAGCGGATGACGCTCTAGGTTAATAAAGTTATTATGAATATCAATTAATTAATTAAAATAAATTAATGTTTTATACTTTGAATCGTGTTTTAGCAGTTTTCAATGAAAATTGAAATCCTAAGGCAATAATTCAATCGGTAAAATGCAAAGATTTCAGTAATTTTCACATGAAGGTGAGGAATGCGAGTCCAATTGTTGCGAAAAATCAATCATTTTTTAATAAATTATTTATATTAATTGTAAGTATTGAATAAAACGTAACTAAAGTCAAATTTTCTTTCTTGACCTAAGCAGCAATGGATTTTAAAAATCTTATATTTATATTACTCGTTGAATTAAACCTATCCTAACGCATCAGCAAAAGCGCGGAGGATTTTTAATCCTTTGATAAACGGTATCTGCGAGATATAAGATCTACTGTGAGAAAATATTGATTTTTAAACGTTTAATGTGGCTTTATGAGCAGTGGTAATTAAAATATATCGTGGATTTGCAGTTACTTGCGGAATTGAGCAGTTGTGGATAAACACAGATCTGCTACCCAAAATCATTTTTATATAGATTCTTACAAATTTTTTTTATTGTTTCTACTTTATTTCTTTTTATATAATTCTCGTGTAAAATATTAAAATTTTTTCATTATATCAGATTTTTGAAAAGCATGTTTTTAGTTTAATTATAATTTTTTTTTTACTTTAAACCTGGTATCCTATTCTATAGTCAAAAAACATATCCTATATTTTTTTTCGTAAATTAATTTTTTATTTCTATAAGGGGTTTGTTACAAACGGGTCTCTACGCATACAATTATGATTTAATAGATTTTTGTATTTACAAGTTAATTGGTTTGCTTAAAAAAATATATATTGAAAGCTTTTTGTTGATTGAAGTTTCTTTTTTTTATTTGTGATTTGAAGTTTTTATTAAGTTTCTTATTAAAGTAAACCTAGGATCATTTACAATTTTAACTGTTGTCTAGAAAGCTTTTAGCATCCCTGAATGTATTACGAATGCATATTAACAATTTATTTCCACTTCGTAGGGTTTAGGCTTACCCGATGACAGTGATAGTGAGGTATCTCCTGCTATCATGCTGGTAAGTGAAATCTGTTACGTACATGCATTATTAAACTGTAAAAATGTCTCCTTTTTCGTTTCCATGTATTTATGCTTTTGTATGTGCATGCGTTACTTACTTGCACAAATTGTACGTATCGTATCTTTGGAATAAAACCCATTTCTATAGCAACCGTCATAACATAGACTTCAATACTGCCCCTTCTCGTGATCGACAGACTATATATCACATCATTAATTAATTAATTTTGGCATGCTTTTCTAAAAATTTACATTATGGAGACGGAATTAAAAGAACATAGTGGCGAACATGTTACATCGGGAACAGCAATATATTGCAACACGAAATGAAACTTACTACATTCCCCTCTAATATAATATCAGGGTGAATAATATGAGTAATTTAACAGGATCTCTGTACCTGCTGCTAAATTTGATTTCATTAAAGATCATCTGTCTATTATGTGAAAATCAAAGGCGCTCTGCAACTAATAAGATGTGAACATTTGGAAATGAGGATTAGATAGATATTGTCCACGTCATATGAACGCGTACGGTTCAAAATTACCGAGAGCAGTCCCAAATTGGCCCCCGTGCTGTTTTAAAATACGATGTTGGCGTATCTAAACTATAGCGAGTGAAGGTCTCGGCATGAACCTGCGACGCTAGAGCCAGTAGCCGAGTAACATGACCACAATACCAAAAGTCGACTTCAGCATCGTAGAAGTTTTCTGGATTATGAAGCTACCGCAAAAAAAACTAAACCGAGCAGTTTAACTGCGTCGAAATTTATAAAATGCACTGAGTTGTTTTTTACCCAGTTATTCGTATTCGCCCAATTCATTTTAAATGCCTTCTCTCTTTCTCTGTCACAGCAAACTTCCTTTTTAACTACGATGTAGAAATCTTTTTGAAACCACGAATTCTTTTCCTGCCTTTTTAATTTACGCCAATTAAAAACTCTTTCACCGGATTTTTCTATCATAAAGTACTGTGATGGACCTTTTAAAATTCTTTACTTTTCCGTTAACCGAATGCAAACGAAAAATTGTCAAAGAAACTTGGCGGAATTCTATATTATTTGACGATATATCGTATAAGTAAAAATGTTCCTTGTGAGTAAAAATTAAATAAAATTTTGTTTTCTGGCTGACTCATTGTAGTCTTTTATTATTGCATTTAAATTCAACTTAATTCTGGTAAGGAGAAATATAACTTTCATAATTCGACGGTACTCTTTAAGCTTTATATTCATTTTTCATTGCCCAAGAAGTGTATAGAAAATGCTAACATTTTTTAAAATCCTAATATGGGGGATTTTCATGAAGGGTTCATTACGTATGAAAGATTCGCAAACATTGCTTAAAAGTAAGTAGTGCGGATCTGCATAATATTTTCTCAGAAACTTTGCATAGAATTCAATTCACGCAAAATGTTATTCTTGAAGAATTTTCTGGCATGAGGTAATGTCCATTTTCTGTCTCTAAACACACATACATTACTAAAAGCAGACAAAGCTGCTTTTAGTCTTAGTTGCGAAACTGTTTCCTTATTTGCTGTCTCTTTCAGCAGGAAAATGAGGCATAAATCATTGTTATTCCATCATTCTTTTCTAATAAAATCAAAACAGGGAATTCAAGTGTGTCTCTCATTTTCCTTTTTCAGATTTTCCTTGAAAATTAGCAGCAAATTAATGATTAATTATCCTTCATAAGTATTAGCCAATAACTAGGATCGATGCATTTAATTACGCGTATCATGCTGAATATACTCACCTTTAAAAAAGGGAAATAATAGCTGATGTGAAAACTCTTATCTGCTTTTCTGAGGGAAGAAATACTTGCATCTCCTTTCGGCAAGCTTTGATAGGATATCTTTTTTCGATTAGATATGGATTGCCGTGTGATAATAAAAAAATTACTCTTTATAATCAAAGTGTTGCTGAATAATCCATTTGTAACTAATATAATTCCAGTGATGGTTATAGCATTGGTGCGATAGTTCGAAATGATCACTTAGTATTCTTTTTTCCCCTCCTCCCTCCAGCTAGCAGACGAAGATTCTTCTGTAAGCAGTGGTATATCAGGCAACCTTATGTCCGACGAAGTACCTGTGACTAGCTCAGAGAAGGCTCCCACGCCGGAAGTGGGGGATTCTCTGAAATCCAGAATCACAGAGCCACCCTCTATTCCACCCCCAAGAAACTCCCCCGCACCACTTGCCAAGCAACGCATCAGCATCTCCAGGTGCAGCTTAGACTTCGCGAAAGGTATTTTATTTATTACTTCTACAAAAGCATTTATTATTGACTTAGAATACACTTGCATGTTGTTTATCGTCCGTTATAAAATTATCAAAACAGATGATATTTAAAAAAGTATAATATCATCTGTTATAAAATATGTATAAAAATTAACTATTTTTTAAAAACATTTTAATGGCAACACAAGCAGAACATAAGACTGACTCACTGGTATACAATGAAACATGTATTTATTTCTATGTAATGTTTACCTAAGGAAACATTTAAAAATAAACAAATGTAATATTCTCACCCAAAATAATAATTACCTGTGTAAAAAAGTCAACTCTTTTCAATAATATCAAATACTTTTAAAAACATTAGAATCATATTCAAAATAATTTCTTTTAATGGTACGTCTCAAAATATTAATGTGTTATCTTAAATTGCCAAAAAGGAATCTAATTGTTCTATAATTTCTCAAAAATAAATTCTTGGCTATTGCAAAATTCAATACCTGGTTTATAAATTAAATACTCCTTATTTTTATTTTATTATCTTATTTAGTATATTTGTGGTACTACGTATTGTTGTCTGAAAGTTTCGTGTTATGTTTTTTTTCTTTTAAATACTGGAATTTTTTTATTGTATTTAGATATATGTGTTTCATATTAAAATCTTTAATTCTTTACATGTTTTTCATATTATTTTTTTATTTATCAATTATTTGTCGACTAGCCATTTTTTTGCGAGTTTAAAGAATTTAAAGTTGAATTTAAATTCCAACGCATTTATTTTTATTTCGTATTACTGGGTGTGTTTTTTGAAAACTTTTTTCAAAAAATGTATTTAATTTGAAAGATTAGGAGATTGGGATTAATAGCGTCAAAGGCTGTTATCCCCTGTTTCCATATATATATATAGTTATTGTATCTTGCAATTTTCAGTGCATTTGTTATTATTGTTTTGCAATTGTGTAATGTTGTTCTGTAAAAAATTTTAATGTTTGAGAAATATGAATTTTTAATGCTTTTTTCATTTAATTTCAGGTTACATGATCAAAATAGATGAAATTATTAAAGAATTATCACAGTAAGTGAATTGTTATTGTTTTATTTCCGTTTCGGTCAATTTATTTACTTAAGTAAATGATGTTTTTCTTAAAATACCCACATCCTGAAAAGATAAAAATCCTTCAATATTGAAAATAACGTTTAGTGTCTACCATGCACGGAAATCAATGCATAATTTCAGATAAACTTAAAAAATAGAAATCCGCATTGGCCATTTGGTTTTATTTATTTATTTATAATCCTGAAGGAAAAGTTTGATTCTTAGTTATGTTATCCTCTGTATTATATTTTTGTTTCTTTCTTTTTTTTAATTTCCCAAATATATAAAGTTTTATTAAACACTAAGGAAAGATTCTATGTTGATTTTTATCATGTCAGAGCATGATGTTGTTTTTGGAATGAGGTTTTTGGTGTCAACAAAAAATGATTGGGCAAAGAATTGAAATTTTAAATTTCAACTTTCTTAAAAATAGGCCTTAGAAGACTCGCAAATATTGGTAAATGGCTGCAATTTCGAAATAAAGACCTTTTTAATCTCTAATTTTAGATTTTTGTTGAGATTATTTGTCCAGCTTTTTTAACTTTATGAAAGCTTTCTTCAAACTTGAATAAAAAAATCTTTTTTAAAAAAAAATAGTTTCAATAGTTTGATTAATCCATACGTTTGCAAAATCTGCCACTTTTTGTCAACATTTTTTCTTCGAACATTAATAAAAATCTTTTTTAAAAGTATATTATATTGTTTAATTAAGTAAAACATTTTCAATGATTTGCCGTTCGGAAAATTATGTTCTGATATGATACATTGAAAGATGCATAGCAGAATTTTTTTGTAATTTTTTTTAATTCACTTATTTCAGTTAAAATTTGTAAGGAATTTTCATGGCGTTATCTTTGAATTAATATGTATTTAAGGTGGGAAAATAAATATGGGCACTATAAATTCTATTTAATCCTATGCTCTATTTTTCCCCATAATCTCTTTTATTGTGGAAATTTAAAATAAATGTTTGATATATTATTGACATTTTTCTCATATCTTTTTGGATAGATTAATTATTTTTAAAAGAAATTATATATGCGATCCAGATAATTATAAAATTAATGAATATGATGATCATTAATAAATTTTAATTGTTTGCAAATTTGTAAATTGTAAATTTTAATTAAACATTAATTGCTTTCTAACTGAATACTTTTATTTTTATAGACTATCTCGGACCTCTCTCCTTTTCGTAATGTCTACACTTCTGTAAGTATTCAACCTTTCGAATTACTATCTGTGTATATGATTGCTCTCGTAAAATGTAATTAGCGCATATATTTAAAAAAGCATTAAATATCTTATGATCTTTAATCCCATTACCGCTTATTAACAAAATTTTGGGGGGGAGGGGATTACAATAATTATTGGCAACTTCTTATCGTCATGTCACTGATAACTCCAATATCTTTATAGCTGTAGACGAAATAGTGGTCTAAACAAAATCTTATATCTAAAAGAAATAATGATCTTTTTTTAATACTGAAATAAAAAACTATTAATAATATAATTTTATTAAATTAAATAACATAATACGGCCCTTGTTGGTTGTAACGTCGATCAATAATGAGTAAGAAATTTTTTTTGCCAAATATGTGATATTGTTTGTTAAATTATACAGCTAGTTATTTGAGTATATTTTTATAATTTGGCGAATTCTTTTTCTTGGCGCTTTTTGGTCGCTGTTAAAACCGAATTGCATCTATAATGTTAAACTAACTAATATATAATTTGTTTGCCTAAAATTTCTGGAATTCAGTATGAATGACTGGGTGAGAAATAAGCTCCAAAGATTTGACTCATAATTAATATGCTAGCTACGCATTCATAATATCATCTGAAAGACATTTAAAAATGAACAGGCCATACATGAGAATCGGGTAAATGTTGCCAAGTTGTAACACAATAAATATCCAAATATTGTAAATCTTTTTTTTTAAATATCTCATTATATTTGTTTGACGTGTTCTGGTAATTTGGTTAGAATTTCTTCCGCCTTGGCGAGTATCCAATTATCCTATTATACTAAATTAAATTCTGGAGAAATTTAAAAATTTGCTTCTCTGTTCGTATAAAAAATAACTAAATATTAATAAAACTGAATGGATTTTTATTATTTCTTTATTTAAAGGTTTTATTTGTAACTGATGTGATTCATCTCTGAAAAAAAAATCGGGCATTATTTTAAACCCTGGAAATTTTTTACCATGAACTCATTTTGTTTTCTGTTAACACGACTTAAACTTCAATTGAATCAAAAGAATATCATGGTAGCTATATCTGCACAGTTGTTTAATTGTATGTGTATCTTATGAAATATATTTCAAGGTACTTTTCCGTTAGCCAGGCGCAAGCGAAAAATCACCGAATTATGTAGAATTGCATTGATTGTTTTGTCATTTGCCTCACTTGGCGGCATGGCTCAAAATTGGTGATATTTTCGCCCGGCAGACGGAAAAGCACCTGTTTCAATTTTAATGATTTATTTTAAACGGACAACGAAATTATAAAATAATGTCTAATTAATTTTTTATACCTATTTACAATCTTTTAAAATGCAACGTCATAACGACTGTAGTTTTAATATTGGCTGCTGATATATATGTATATATATAATATGTTTTCTCTTAATTAACCATTCTCTTTTCTTTCTTTTTCCAGTCTTGTGATCCTTTTTATTTCCACCACAGTTCTTCTGTACCGAATACATTTACTTCACCAAAAGCTTTTAGTTCAAGACGAACTACAAATAGGCATTCCAAGGTACTGTTCTTTATTCCGTTTTTTGAAATGTGTATCATATATTTCTCCTTTCGATTTTTTTTAAATGGCAATTTAAAATTTTATCTGCTTTTTTTAGTTAATTTTATCATGTCAGGACATGATGTTTTAGGGATGAGGTTTTTGACATCAACAGAAATACGTAGGCGAAAAATCAAAATTTTATTATCTGCACGAGCATCTCAAAAAATCAGCTTTTAATAACGCGTTGCCATTGCATTTAAAAAGCTCTGATTTTTTAAAAAAATAATTTAATGACAATCGCAATTAAAACCTAGAAAAATGTCATTTTGAGAACGCGATTATATGAAATGAAATAAATAGGAAATGGGATATTCTTTTTAACCATAAATGCAAGACCAAGTTTTTTTCGGATCGTTTGCAATACTAAAGTGACTCATTCAAAGAAACAATTAAAATGAATAAAGATATAATTTAGCTTGCAGGAGCACGTGGTGCTTGGCCGTTCAAGAAATGATGTTCTGATATGATACCTTGAAATATGCACAGCAGATTTCATTTTAATCTTTTTTTTTTTTTACTCTTTTAGCTTCGAGAGAATTCCAGATCTCCTTCCAACAGACTTTTCTAATGTAGTGAAAAACTTAGAAGAACGGATACAAAGCTTATCTGAAGTAATTTTCTTTTCTTTTCTTTGTAAAATTTTGATTAATATAATTTTATAAGATACACCTCTTAATGTCAGAGGCGACTTATCAAATAAGGAATGAACAATTCATAAAACATGCTTAACGAAGTGACTTTTAATATCTTTTAAATCAATCTATTCTTTATCAATGTTAATTTTTCTGCATCATAGGAATTTAATCTGCCTTCTTTCCATTTTCTACTGGATTACTAAATGTTTTCCAAAATATATTTTGAAAGCAAATATCTTGTTCTGAATACGTGATCTACAACCAGAAAAGTATATGTTTAAATATTTTGTAGTAAAATAAAAACCTAAAAATTAAAAAAAAAATCTAGCTTATAGTGCGAAATACTGTAACATGATAATGTTTAAGATTTAATATTCCGTCTGTTTTCAAAATAGTTCTTTTAACTATATAATATATAAAAATGTATATAATATTGCTAAGCGCTTGCACATAGATCCACTAACGTCGGAAAGTATAATAAAATGCACTTTAATTTTAATAACTTTTCAAAATATATTTAAGAAAAAAATTGTATGGAAATAAAACCAGCATTATTGAAAAGTATATTTTTTGAATGTTAGCTAGAGAAAAAATTATTTTGGGCAATATCCCATTATTAGTTATTTGATTGTGTTATTATTATTAATTGTTTTGTCATCCGTTTCGCTTGGCGTTCACAACTTCTGATATTTGCGTCCGGCTTTCGGAAAAGTCCATTATTTAACTTCCAAGTTTAATAAGGTATCTCATACGTTTGAATAACGTATATTGCAACTTATGCACTAAGCAACTTACAAATAATACTCATCTTATGTTGTTGTTTCTAATGGCACTTGCCATGGACAAGTTCGGGCATTTAAAGCCTAGAGTGCGTCTCTTGTTTTTTGCAAGTAGCACCATCTAGGACCAAGAGTAAGATTTAGCTTCATTTATCTCGGATCGTGGTTTAGATCTGGAACAGAGGACAATCCCCTCTGACCCAGTACCCCCAGTGGTATTCCACTCGACATGGAGGACTTTGCGACCACGAAAGATTTAATAAGCGCCAGCCGGGGAATCTTTGGCCGTTGAGTTTCGAACTCACAATCTAAGGAGTACGAGTCCAACGCTCTACCAACCAGGCTATCCCGGCCTTACATCCATCTTATACTTATTAATGGAAAAAAAATCAAAACGGAATGCCAATATCCTTTTGTGGAGTAACATTGTTTGCTATCACAATTATGGTACATTTCCCTATTTATTTGGCATATGTCCTTTCCGATTTACTGGTGATTCAGAACCGCGCAGACTTGTGGAACGACAAGAGGTTTTCACAACAAATGTGACGTCACAAAATGATGCTTATTGAATTATTCTCATGTTTAATTGCATTGAATCCAAACCATAACGGGATTTAAAACAACAATATTCAAATAATAAGAAAGTAATGTTTTTGAATTGATAAAGGCAGTTCAAATGGCATACTATTATGCATCCCATTGGTATAGTATTGCTCGATATTCTGAATGTCATACGAAATTCTGTTGATAGCGTAACAATATTTTACATTGATATTGAAATGATTTATTCATTTGTTGGAAAAGTCTCGAATATTCATTCCAATTTTCACAGGTTCGAACAACTTTAGAGAAACTTCTGATAATGACGAATAATGCTCATCAAGTGCCTCGGTCCATTCCTCAGCATGTCACGTGAAGCTGAAGAATAGAAAGCACCGACAGTGATAGCGAAGCTTGGCAGGAAGTACAACCGAGTTTCCAAGGGCGACGTCTCACCCTCGAGACCGAAGAAGATGCCTTTACTCAAAGCAAAAATGACTTTTGTGAAACCCTTTTTCCGAACTCTCTCAAGAACTTACACGAGCCAGATTTGGAAGGCCATAGTTTGCAATTGCACCACAGAAAAGCGGGACTTCAATGTGGATGTGTGTTAGAAATTGTTTTGCCTTATGTTTAGCATTTGTTTGAATATTTGGAATAGTTTAATTTAAAGAACGTTTTTCCAATAAAAAGGATATGTTTGAGTTATAATAGATTCGTTTTCATTTACAATGAGTGAACATTTTTCAACCGACACTATCAAAATACACAAAAGCAACCCACAAAAAATTTCAATGTTAAAATTAAATTCTACAGTAGAAATATCTAGGACGGCATTGTTAAATAAGGGTAATAAACAATTGTTTAGTGGCCCAGAACTCTTGTGATTTTTGCTTTTGTAGCGTTATTAAAATTATTTTTGTCCATTTTATTGGGAAGATTGCACCGTTTGCTAATTGTATATTCAGGGCCCGTCTTAGCCTAGTTGGGGCCCTCGTCAGGTTCACTATTTTAGTAATGAATTATTCATTCAAAAAGGAAACATAAAATAAAATTAAATTTCTATTCAATTTGATTGACCAGTGCCCCTGCCTTAGTCAGGTTCTGAGTATATTATATCTCATAATTCTTTTTAAAAAATCCATCCTATAGTTAATTGTTATTAGAAACAGATATGCATTTTTGACTGTTTTGTTTGTTTCCTTTAAAAATTTGATTAGAATTTTAAAATAAATTTATTACTAATTACTTTGTTAATTATGTCTTTTTTTAAAACTGTAACATTAAAAATAAATTATTGCTGCTTGATTTTTATAACTGTTTTAGCTTACTTTATCAAATTAATTCAAAATTTTACAGAGAAGGATTTCATTGTAGTCCATTCTGCTTTGAAATAGCCAAGTTTAATAGTAAGAAACTGGTGTATGTTTAATACTGAAAAAAAAAAATAATAATAATCTCAATTTAAGAACTAGTATACATAAACATATATGTAAATTTCATTTACTCATAAATCACAAGATTTTGGTAACTTTGTTGCAAATGAATGTAAGATATATATTACCAAAAATTATTAAATTAACAAGTTTTGTATCAAAAATAATAAAATGAAGCTTTGTTTTATATGTATATCTGTTGTCAACAACCCTATAGAGTACCTGAAATTTAACATTTTACTAAAAAAGGGGGTGGACATTTCAAGGACTTTGCTTTGAAACTGGATTATTCAACAAGTCAAATTAGGTATGACTGTGTAATTGTCATTGAATATTTTTAATCAATTTCTCGGATGTTTTGCAATTTGAAAGAAACATTATTGAAGTTTGTTTAAAAATTAGTGCACAACTTCTTCTCTTAGTTGATATTGATTATCAATATATTGATAATAAATATCAATATATTGTTCTTTATTACATTTATGAAGATATAAAAGAATGTACTCCATTTATAATATTTCCCTTTGCCAGATTTGTCTTATTCAATGGGCTATAATCTAGAAGCATCATTGATACAAGGGAGCCATAACATCTACGAAACTGTTTTTTAGCTTCAAAATAATTTAATTATAATTTAAAAAGTTTAGATTAGGTTCTATGTTAAAATTGGTAGGCGTCATATTACTCCAGCAGCGAAATGTATTAAATAGGTCTACCTTTTCCTCAGACTTCAACTGTACATAAATACAATTACAAAAAGAAAATTCAAAATGTGATTTCAACCTATTACTTAATCACACATGAATTGTACAATTCCAGATCTTGTCATGACAGAAAAATATGGGATCATGCATTTTTTTTAAAAAAAAAATATGAGAAGACTTATTCTTGATTTTCCAAATGGTTGGAAAACCAATATATCTTCTTGAAAACAGGAAGCTAACAAATATTTAACTTTTAATTGACACTAATTTGCATACTATTTACAAGTAGAATAGGACAAAATTTTAAGAAATAGTACTACAAATGGCATACATTTGAAAACTGATTTACAAATTTCGCGACAGAAGAATTAATGACTTCAAAATTTTCAAACATTAATTTTTTTTAACTAAAAAACCATTTAAAAACGTTTTTTAAAATATTTTGCAAATTAAATCTTTCCCCTAACAGATGATTCACTACCATATCTTGTGAATTTCACCCCTTCCCCTTTTAAATATATCCCAGCCTTATAATGGCATCTTAAGTATGATGGCCTGATTTATTGGTAATACGAGCATATAAGAAAAATTAACACCAAGGGAGGGAGGTCTAAATGAAACACATATCTTCCAATGACTTGAAAAAAGTGAAGTATAGATTTCTCCAACAAGAATTGCTATCTAAAAAGATTTTTAATGCCATTTTTAAAATAAGATCTCATTCTTTAAAGGTTAGATGGTTGAAATAATTAAAATTGAGGCTTGCAAATGAAACATCAAGATGAAAAGCAGTTCCTTCAGGAAATTTTCAGTACTTACTAACAAAATTTCTAAAACCTATTCCATTAAGCTTTTCAAATGCACAATTAAATCTACTGATCTACTAAGAATAATGTTTTAAAATCAATTCAATTTTTTAATATGTCAATTAAACTATACAATTATTTACTGAAACATAATAAAATGAAAGTGATGATCAAGAGTTAAGAAAAAATATAGTTTAGAAACTTGGAAGATAAGTTTTATCAGCAACCAAAAATATCATTTTTATTTAGAATAAAATTTTTAATTTTATGTACAGGTGCAATTTATTAAAAAAAATCCCCTTTAAAACTGAAAACAAAGTCAAGACTTATATGAATACGTGTGCATAAAATCCATTATGAAAATTCAGTTCATAAAATGAGTCTAAAAAATTCTTATATAGATATTACTTCCAACGAATTAAAGTAATTTTACTAAAAAAAGTTTTGGAACACCTCCACAATGATAATTTTAAAAATAAAGAATTTATTAATATTACCAGCAAGATTTCAAAATAATAATAATAATAATAAAGAGACAACGATAATTTAAAAAGCAAAAGTTTAATGAAACAATATGAAAATACAACATTCACGTAAAAAGTCAGCGTCTGTATGGATGATATCCCTGGTTTCGATTTGCAGCAGCAGCTTGGTAGTTTGGTCCTGAAAGAAAATTCAAGATAAATTAAAATGGAAGAGTGATTATTTTCTGAATTGTACTTATTGTTTCATTTAATAAAAAATAGCTTCTCATAAATGTAAAATCCATTTCTAATTATTCAAGATATAAGTAATATTCCACAGCAAGGAAAAACTTGATATTCAATCCATAAAATTAAATACAGTCTTCTATACTATCACTTAACCATTATAGGGATGGAGTCTAATAAGACAGATGGATTAGTACATAAGAGCTGTGAACAACAGGTGAATCATGTGGCAATAAATATGTTAAGGATTCTTCTAAAAAATTTACACACTAAAATTATGTACACATAATGGAGTATCTTAAAATGCACATAAAAGATCCAATGTGCACCTTTTTAGATTTAAAAAGGTTTTATTATAAATAATTAAAAATAAAAACTGATTTAAATCACTGATTCTATGAAAGGAATCACTATGACAAAAATATATAGCACATTTCTAAGCATAAATAAGTAACAAAAACACCAGCATAAGCAAACATCATTTAATCCTTAAAAATGTAATAGTTTCATTAATTTTTCATGTAAGTAGAAAGGAGAGAGAAAATTCCAAACACAGTAGAAAGATGAATAAACAAACCATTTTCAGCTGTTTGATCCTTTTGAAATGAACCTGCATAAGCTTTGGTTGGTCCAAATGCAGGTGGATTTTGTGGATAAGCATTAAGAGCTATTAAAAACAAGCTTTGAATTAAATTTCTGAATGGGTATTATTCAAGATATACATAATTTTCATATTATAATTGCTAAACAAAAAATACATTTGTCAAATGAGTATATGTATTGTAAGAAAAGGATATATTATTTAGAATAAACATAAGAAACACTTAATATTCTAAAAGTACAATGCGATTTTGAGTAGTTTATATAGACATTTATCAAAAACCATTATCACCCATCATGAATGAAAATAGGTTTAATATAACTGGTAATATAACCAACCTTCTCCTTCATGAACAATAGTATACAATATTCAAATCATAATACAATCTGATGAACTCACAGAAAATGAAGATATTCAATCCTCTCAAAATGTTAAATATGATTATATACATTTTTGAACTAAAATAGGAGGGGGGATAGAAAAAAATTTATCAGAATTCAGAAATTGCTCTAATATTTTTATTTCTACCATTAAAAAAATTCAAAATTAAAAACTTACTATTAATTCATAATATTTGATAATAGCTTCTTATATTAGGAACGAAAAAATAATACACATACGCTGACATTTAACAAAACAGATAATGAAACCAAGGCCTCTCAAATTACCAAAAATAAATTGTTATTGCTTATAAGATGGTAATATTATGGCTAAAAATTATTTTAATACTACTTCTCAATTCTATTAGCCTTATTTTATTTCATTCTTTTAAACATCCGTCTAATTAAGGTATTTTTACAAAACAGAATACCTTCATGAAATATAAATATTAAAAATAGTTTATCATAGCTTTCACAATATGTATATTATTAATTTCTTTTTAAAAGTATAATACTGATATTTAATTTGACTTAGAAACTGACTAATTTGAAAGATTTAACTAAAATTGAAATTTTATTTTAGCACAATGATTTAGCCTACAGTTCATAAATTTATTTTTGTTGAATTCTGTAATTTTAAAAAAAACTCTGAAAAAGATAGTCACTAATTAAATTATAAACACAATTTTGAAATGTAAGAAAATAGGTTTTACTAGTTCTTATACACGAAAAATTAAATTTGTTATTTTCATTTTAAAATGCTGATAGTTAAATAATATCACAATTTCTCATATTTAATATATTTCAGATGACATTGATCAAGAATTTTTAAAGAAATGAAGCAGATACGGATAGCGCTAGGCCTGAACTCGCAATCTGAGGATTAGTAGACGAGTAACATGACCATTCAGCAAAAGAGACACTTCTGGCCGAGGGTTTATCTGGCTTATAAAGCTTTCACCAAAGAAAGGAGTATTTTATAAGGAATTTTATCTATTATAACCATGGAGAAGTAAAAAAAGGACGAATAATTTGGCAATAAAATAAATTTATACCAAAAAGTGGTTGAAATAAAAATCACTTCCGAAAAGTGGTGAAATTCGATAAAACCATATATCTAAAATTAAGATTAAATTTTATAAATATTTTGCAAAACCATGAACTACATCGAATCTTACCATCAGGAGCCGCCGCAGCTGCTGGAGGATAGCCAGCAGTTGGGGCCTGACTGTAACCAGTAGCAGCTGGTTGTGAATAATTTCCAGCTGCAGGAGGTTGGGTGTAACCATAGCCAACAGCACCTTTAGAAATGAGATTGAGATTACTAGCCTGATAAAACAAAATTAATCAATAAAAGAAAATTTTTAGATATAAAATGTTTTCTTCATGGATATGCTGCATCTGTCTATTCATTTGACTCAAAACAAATTCCAAGAATAATGCTTAAAAAATTATATATGTGTATGATCAACTGCATTATAAAACCTATAGACATATTTTGATTCTAGTAAAACTAAGCGATTCAAGCCATTGATATTATTTCCGATATTTAAAAGGGAAAATTAAAAATTTTCAATCAAAAATTCTTTCATAATGATAAAGTTTTTATAATAGTCTGCATCATCTATTTATTTATTATACAAATTAAATAACTTTAGATTATATATCTAAAAAGTTCTAAGAAAACTAAAGCTGAAATCACAAAACTAATAATTTATATACAATATTACATTTTCTAACTTTTCAAACTTTAAATGTAATTTTTTAAAAAAAATCAAATATGAAGGTATGAGGAACAGAGCTTAAGAGTAGAACTTTGAAAGTAGAAGAAAAATTAAAAGTTTTCTAAATGAAAGAAGAAATTTAAAGTAATGTTGGATTGTTTCCAGCGACCAAATTCCTTTTATTAATTACATTTTCATAATTATATATACATTTTTTTAAATATATTATATATACATTATATATACATTTTTTTAAAAAAATCTTTTAAAAAATGCTTAATGAAATTAGGATCACACTAATCAAAAATAAATAATCCAAACATTTAATTGTAAATATAAACAGACAAATGTGAAGTCATGGTTAATAGATTATATTATATATATATATATATATATATATAAACTACTCTTTAGGAAAATACTTGCTAAATTTGGATTAGATATTTAATTTCTGCATAATTAACAAATCAAGGCTAATTTTCAATTTAAAACAAATACCACTTACCATAACCAGGGTAAGAAGGTTGAGCAGCATACTGAGTTGCAGAAGACATTGCATTGTATGGTGTTGCGCCTGCTGAATACGAGTTTGTACCCATAGCATTATAATTTTGATAATTACCATATCCTTGACCTTTAATTTTAAAAAAAAATGTCAGTAAAATTAAAGTTCATTTCTAGATTCTTTAAATTATATACATTTATATTTAATATAATATAATCTAAATTAATTATCCATTATTTTTCAATTTGCTTTTTCCTTAAATCCTAAGGACTGGCAAACAACTTTATACCTCAAAATACAAAATGGAGATAAGGATTTATAATAAAATTCCATGTTTATTTATTTTGACAGTAGACTATATATGGTTTACAAATATCATTTAAAAACTCCATTGGCATAAAACAGAAAAGCATTGGCATAATCAAAAAATCCCCCCCAATAATAATGAGTTAACTAAACTGCTTATAGTTGAGAAAAATAAAAGCATGCGCTTATATTCAATAACTTATCAACTTTAGATACGCACACTATTAAATTATAACACTTATGATGAAAATGATTATTTTCAGAAACAGAGATTTACTTATTATTTTTAGTTTTTAAATTCCAAAAAAACTGATACAATGTATATATAGATTAATGTCAGAACTGCATAAATAAACAAGCAATTAAATTAATATTTGTTGTATAGCACTTAATATTCACAAAAAAAAAATGTTTAATGAAATGAAACTTTTTTCCCTCTACACCGCTTACGATGGTAAACATTTTTTAAACAATTATTTTGTTTACTTTTCTACATTATTAAACATTTATGTAATTAAAATAATAATTAGTTTATCTTTAAAATTTAAAAAAATATAGATAATTTGCAAATTACCTTGCATGTTATAAGATTGTGCAGGCTGATTCCATCCAGTTTGATATCCTGGTGCTGGTCCATAACCACCTGGTCTCATCATGCCATTTTGATTTCCAGGGCCATATGGCTGCCCTGGATTTCTTCTCAGATTATTGTCTCTTGGTTCTGCTCTCTTGCATTCAACCTTGAAAAAAATAAGATTAAAACAAGTTAATGCCTTATTTTTTCTTAACATTACAAACCATTAGCACGGTATCTTACCTCTGTTCAAAAGAAGAAAAAGAAAGAAAATAAATATTCCATGTTAGCCTTTAAAATAACAGTAATTCCTTAGTAAAATATTTTAAGACAAATGTTTAAACTCATACTCAAATGAAAATAATTAAAAACTTCTAAAAATATAGATTCTAAATCTTCTCAAATAATTGATTTTATTTAATATTATACCTGATAATAATGTGAGCATTTCACATTTATGAAATTGATTTTGCTATAAAAAAGATAAATTTTCATTAACTATTCATCAGAAGAAACATAAACATGTTAATAAACGGAAAAATGCCTAGATAATGAACACATTAACCTAAAATAACATTTAGGATAACCTGTTTAATCTAAATCAAAGGCCTTTTAATAGTTACAGTTGAATTTTTTTACAAGCTCTATGGTTCTAAATAAAATTCTAATTTGTTAAATTTCAGAAACCAATT
This sequence comes from Argiope argentata, assembly GCA_026289955.1. NCBI lineage: Eukaryota > Metazoa > Arthropoda > Arachnida > Araneae > Araneidae > Argiope > Argiope argentata. Next base: position 2,563,118 of record JAOUZG010033182.1, read on the forward strand.
TATCTGCAAGAAAATAAAAATCTTGGGAAAAAATTGCATGCACAATTTTTTTTTTTTAAATACAAAACTTACTGTTTGCTGCTTTAATATTAATAAAATATTTCACAAATGTAACAGATAAAAGTCGACCAATACCTTTAAATAGTTAACATTAGTACATACATTATATATATAAGACTTTTAATTTAAAAATGAGTTTAAAGGATATTTTTGAACTATTTTAAATGCATGAGTAATCTGCTCAAAACATAAAATTTAAAAACCACATACTCATTTTAAGCTTAAAACAAACAAAAAACAGGCATTTTTCATAATTTTCTGGACAATTTCTCATAATAATCATTTTTCAGATTATTTTATTCAGCAAATATGCATTAATGTATGATTTAATGGAGTAGTGGAAGAATTCATTTATCAAATTTTTCTTATAACTTAAACAGTGAAAATCAGAACCTAATCTGAAAAACAGAAAAGAAATATGCAAATAAAACATCTAGAAGAACAACATGGCAAACTTTCATACAAGAATTTAAAGGATGGTTTTAATACTCCAAGTAACCAATCATCTTAATTTAATATTCAACTCTAAGATATAAGCTGTGAAATTAAAAAGTTTCAGCACGCATTAAGAATGTTAAGTCAAAGAATATTTTTACCGACATTTTTTAATCATATGTCTTGGATTAAAATATGAAAAATGGGAGATTTTGTTTTGGTTACTTGGAGTATTTAAGCACTAAAGTATTATTGTATCATAGCACAATCAGAAAACAAAAGAATCCAAAAACATAAGAAATTTATGCTAATGTATAAATTAAATATATAATATATATGATTTAGCATACTTACCTTGTTTTAAACATAATTATTACAACTTTTAAATTCCAATGAAGGGATCCACTACCAAACATACTTAAATAATTAAAAGGCACCATTCATATCTAGTATCCCATGTTGAAATATAATGATATAATCCTTTTCATCACAGCATAAACCTGTAGCTCAATAAGACTGAATTAATATATTACTAAAATGAAAGCAAAACTGCCAATCTGTTTCCCATGCTCTTTCATTTAGCTTGGTTGAAAAATACTGCTTTCTTCTTGTACAACCATGTATAGATTTGACAAAGTTTACAAAATAAAACAATTTAGTTTTACAACTTTTAAGATAAAGTTTGTGTCAGACAATTAGCACACTGATAGCTGCATTATTTTCCAACTTCTTATATTAAAATTTCAAATGAATACACTTAAAATACTCTGGCTTTGATATCTGTTTTAATATCTTTCCATTCCCTATTTAAAAAAACCTAGATTTAAATAAACCTGCACAATTTATTGCATATTTTAACACATTGCATTATTTTAGTCAGTCTAAAGCTGTTTCAAAATAAATAAAGTCCATACAAATTTAAAATTCCTTAAATTAAAAAAAAAACTAAATTTTTACAAAGTAAAAAAGTCGAACTTTTAAATATATATTGTTTAGATAGTGCATATTTCATACTTTTTCTTTACATCTGAACTGCTGAAAATACCAAATTCTTTTTCATACTTAGCAAGACTACTATAACAACTAATCAATTTTTTTTAAAAAAGATACCAAATCTAAGTAACTTAAATAATAGGAACACTCATTTCAAATGACATTTTGAAAAGCAGAAACATTTCAGAAATCAGAAAATTACAATACAATGGAATAGATAATACATTTTATTGCAATGCATGATGATGCTAAAAATTCCATAAACTTTAAAAAGGCCGTAAAGAGCTCCAACAAGATAGTCTTGAACAGCAACATATCACACGGTGAAAGAAAATCATTTAATATTCCAAGCATAAAAAGAATGACCTTGTTTTTTTTTAAGTGCATATACATGAGGCAAAATCAAAAAATGTATTAAGGAAACAAAAGAAAAGCAAATATTATGTTGGTGAAACTATTTTGTAGACAGTTAAAATTTATCGTAATTTAGAAAATGTCAGAACTTCCACATTATTAGTAAACAAACTAAACAGCATCTTTTGTACCATATAGCAATTAATAAAGAATTTTTAATGCAATTTGTGCACTCCCAAAGATTTAATGTAATGTCAAGGTAAACAATTCTTTTAAAATACAAAATTAAAATTGAAAATACAAAACTTGTTTATAAATATATATGGCTTGCATGCCATGCCACTTCTAATATATCATAAAAAAATAAGCATTTAGCTTAGATCCGATTCTTCACAAATGGATGAATATTACTTGAAAATTAAATGTAATTTGGTTGTTGTACAAATACAAAATTAAAATTTGACATTTATTTACAATAAAGAATATATATTTAGTAATCACATCAGTAGTAAATCTAAATGTGTGACTTCTACATTCATTAATGGATTCAAATAAAATTTGATGAAAATGTTCTCAGCATACTAAATTTCTATGTTGCTCTTCAAAGGGAGTAAAATGAAAGTAAAAAGCTATGTTTTCCTACAATAGTCTTTGAGAAATAAAGGAGAATTAATTACTTTCCTATTGATTCCATTTCTGAATGGTTTGTGTAATTCTAATCAATTTTCAAAATTGATTTAATTACAGTTTGTAACAACTATTTAGTTATTGCTGAAATATTTTGTCTATCTGACTGTGTAATATATATATATATAATTTTTGTAATATCACACCTTTTTCATGTCAGCATGTTAATTTACCTTAAAATTTTAAAAATATTTTTTTAAAAATCCAACTGAACAACTACACGTTTTTTAAGCATCAAGTTAACATACAGTATATTGTTTTAATTACTGTTTTTATAAATTGGGCTCATTAAATATTTTATTTCGTTTGATACTCATGTCATTTTATATTGGATTAAATATTTTATCTTAAAAGTATTTATTTGTCAATAGACACCTTTTTCCCAACTAAGTTAAACTATAAATTTATGTCTTCTGTTTGATATTTGAATTATAAAGACATTGGGGGATATTTTTTCTTTCCTTCATACTACCAAATCATCAAAGCAGGAAATTCAGACTGTATATTTTATTAAACAATAATAATTTGAATATAACAGATTTTAAAATATGGGCATGAACCCAAATCACAAAATCTGCATAAAGCAAGAAACAGTTCAACAAAAAATATTAAAAAGCATTTCCAAATTATATATAGATATTCATCTATGATTGGGATTTTATTCAGTTTAGTGCAAATTGCATTCATAAAACCCAGTTTGAGAATTATTTGAACTTGTAATTACTAGAATTCTATTTTTAGCACTTGATATTAAAATGCCTGTGTATTATTACAAAACTACAAAGTATCAGATATCAAGGAATTTTTTAGTTATCTTCTCTTAAAATTGCCAATTTAATGAATTTAACTTTAATCTGTAGCCAAATTCTAGAATAAAACTCCAAGAAATGAATAATTTTAGTATTAATCAGCGAGAATAAGAATGCTATTCATCTAAAAGCTTTAAAACAGCAATAATTGCTAATTAGGATTGAGTATTCTTAATTCATTATAAGAATTGAAAATTGTGGAATACAGAAGTGAGCATACATTGTTTTTTCTTACATCATAAATAAAATGCATATGCAGCCATGGATACAGAAGATATATTTGTTATTTTAAAGTTTTCAGTCAAATCTTTCTATAATAAGAAAAAAAAAAAACTTCTCAAAATCCCAATTTAACGACATTTTACAAGATTTTCTTTAATCCATCAGCTAAAACAAGGAGTTCAGTTTAATTAAAAGAATACATAACAAAATAGCATAATAGATCATTGCAATTAGATTCTTTGGAATAAAAGTAAAAGTTTACATAATGAATCTTATTTAAGTACTTTCTAAGTACCAATAAAGTTTTTTTCTGTTTATGTAAGTTCAGAAGAAATGGCATTTATATTTCCTTAAATCTGCATGTGCAAAAAATAAATAAAAAAAAATATGACACAGTTTGATGCAATTACTTTAACAGTTGATTATGTAATGAATCTGAAAGCATAAAGTTCAGCAATTGATTATTTAAAATTTAAATGACATTGGCACATCAATAGAGCTGTTCAGTAAATTATGCCAAATATTTCCTGTTTCTCATTAGATAAGCGACGAAGATTTGTGGAATAATAACACCTGATTAAATAAAAAGCATACTTAAAAATTTGAGAAGTTATTTATTATTATTAAAATCCTTCAGTTCTGAGGCAACATAACCAAATGTATATCAAAGCATTCATTTTATGCAATAATTATATCATTAAATTTATCAGGTTATACTTTTCTTCATTACCAATCCTTCATGGTATTCCTTGCTCCATTTGTAAAAAATAAAAATAACAATTTGAGAGTAATTTTCCTTTTTCCTCACATGATTTTTTTACTAGAGTGTTATGGATTAAGGATAGCTAATTTGTTATATACAGCATAAAATCTATTGAATAACTAGCCGCCTTTGGCAACCAGTTGGTTCGCCAATATTAATGTCGACTAAAGGTTTAAATCTTTTTTTATATATAACTTGGTCTCATAATAAGTTTTTCAGCAAAATATTTTTAAGCTTCAAATTTCAATAGTCATATAATTCACTTATACTATTATGTAGGCCTTAAGCAGTCCTGATTTTTGAATTCCGCATCTCTCTCTGATTTTCTATCAGTGAACGTAAAATTCAATTTTAAATTAAATTGAAAATGATGAAACTACAATTAATATAAAGACCTCTTTACTCAATCTAAGCATGTCTTTAAATAAAACTAAGAACTGAAAGCAGAATAGTCTAACATTGAAGTTTTATATTCAATAGAGAAATTGAAACGTTATAAATTTTTTTAAATAATTTATAAGATCTCAAGGAATTATTCAGCAAAAATTTCACAGGTTAATTGAAACCTTCATTTTTTTAATTTTATTTTTAGATGTATATAAATGCTCTCAATAATAACATTTTTTTAGGTTTATAAACATGTATAAAAAATTATGTTTTAAATTCCTTCGGTCTTATAGATTTATAATTGTAAAATATTCTTAGTATTTCAACTTCTAAATAAATAAACATTTCTACCTTCTTCAAATCGAGCTGATTTATTCAGTTCTGAATATTATAAGTTTAGAACAATTATCATTATCATAATCTAGACCAATTATTCTAGAGTAACTCTGATTGGTTTCTTTGAGATCTTGATAAAGTGATCTAAAATCACCAGTTTATATTGAATAGTTATATTGAAATTTTCATAGATCGATCAGCTTTGATGATTTATTTAGTTGATTGGAATGGCACTTTTTTTATTTAAGGACTTATTGTCTCAAGAATATTTTGTTAAATATGATTCACAGATCAGATGATGTAAGTAAAAATTTAATTCATCAGCATATTTTCCCTAAATCTATAGTTATATATTTCACTTGGACCAATCGCTAAGAGATTTACGTCTCTCCCCAAAAAATTAAGAAATTAGATGTCGGGCTCCGATTACAGAAGATGCCTTGTAGATGTTAAGCCCTATTTGTCTTAAATAAAATTGTTTAATTGGATTAGTAATATATGTATAGTAAAATATCAGAGAAAACATTTCCATCCATTTATTTTCCAAAAATATCATGTTTCATTTTATACAGACACGTGCCGAAAATGACATTTTTATATGTTTAATTTGGAATGATAGTTGATTTATTTTTTCTTGTGAGAGAACATGATATTGTTTTGGTAGAAAGTTTTGATGTCTCCGAAATATGCAGGTAAAATTAATTTTGTATGCTTTTACAAATTTTGCATTGTTAATTATTACGTATGCTTGTTTGAAAGAAGATGAGTTTTCAAATAGCTGACCTACTTTTACCAGTATAACTTTAATATTGTTACTTCATTGAAAGAAGATGCGTTTTTATTTCGCGTGATTCATTAAAATGCAGAAATAAATTACAATCAGGAAGGCGAATTCTTTGATTTGCACAAAATATCTTCTTCACATAAGTAACAATGCAAAACATGTCTTATTGTTTAAAAAAAAATTTTTTTTCAAGAATGCAAAAATATTTTACTATTAATGATTAACTATAATACCATTGTAAGATGAACTGATTTCAGAGTTAAAAACTTCAAAACAGATTAAAAAAATTTACCTAAAATAAGTCAACGCAATAATTTTTTTAAAATTACAAGCTCTTTGTCAGCAAGACCAAGTAATAAACACTGATTCAGATGGGAAGAAAAATACATTAAAGGAAACTCACCATACTGACTTGCTAAACAACTTTTTAAACACAATACGAGATAACTGGATAAATAGAATCATTCAGAAATCATTAGTAAATAATAAATTTTTATTGGGTTTTCTTTAAATTGCAGCTAGACCCTGAAGTTTTCCTTACCATTTTTCTCCAAGTATATTATTACAGTTCAGTTTGCTCAATCTGGTTATTATCAATGAGTTAATGTTATCAAATTTTTTAATTTGAGGCATTATCACATTAAGCAACAGCTACTATATTTGCAATTTTTACATATAAATTTAATTATTACACTTTTCAATTTATTAAGTTGTTGTATGAGCAAATTACATGAAAGTAAAAAAAAAATGTGTATAGTAATCAAGATGTTTGTACTAAATGGTTATTAGAGAATTATAGCTAAGTATTTTATCAGTTACAGCTAAATATCATTTCTATTTCATTTAGTTCTGAAACATACAGGTAATAACAGCTAATCTAAATAAAGCCCAAAATATATCTATACTATTCCAATTAAATAAAAAGAGACTGAAGACAATTTCTTAAAATATAAATACTGAAAAGTAATTTTCTTGTACCTTTTAAGTTCTAAAATAATTGCATCGATATGTTAAGTAATAAACAGATAACCTAACACCATTTTAAAACCAATATTTATAGATTCAACTTACTATGAAATTGTTTTTATAATAATGAATTATTAATCTAGTTGTATGTAATATAGGTAGGTCCATTCTAACATTAATTACTGCTCATTCAACTCAACAGCATACAATTTACACAAATTAGCTAAGCAAAACATTCCAAACATTAAAATGAATTGAGGTTTCCTTCAAATCAGCTAAAAATAAAGACCTAATAAAAAAAAACTCTTAATAAATATAAGAATGTACTTTTATCAAATATTGCAGATGAAAATAAAAAAAGCAAATTGTTTTCAATCTCATTTTGAAAAAATAATCTGTAGCACACATAATCAATATAAAAGAAGACAAGTACAATTTTAATTTGAGTTTCCAATTAAAATATTGAATTACCCGAAATTATTATATGTGCATTCATATTTATATTATTAAATTTTTTCTGCCTCAAATTCTAAAACTTGCATGTAAAAACTAGGAACAAACAAAAATCTCCATCATAAATGTTAAATAACTAAAATTGACTCAATTTTAATATCTACTGTTACTAACAAATTAGGTTTTGCCTACTGCTAACAAGCAATTTTATCTATAATCATAATTTCTAATTTCCAGTCTTTTACAACACATCCAAAAAAGTTCTAATAAAAACAAAATGTACATTTATAAATTAGATAACCTAGTATAACAATACTAAATGCAATATGGGTACTATTCTGTAATTCTTACAAAAGCCAAAATATACAATAAAACTGTCATTTTTTCCCATTCATGATTGATACTAGATCAATAGGCCTATTCGCCATATTTGATGCCTTGTAGCTAATGGAAATCACATTTTGTATTAATATTTAGGCTTTGTAGAAAAACTGAAAAGTACCAAGATATTAAAATAAACAATTAGCTCTATAACAGTTAAAAATCATTCATCCATTTGAATTCGTGTGTCATTTGCTACTTTCACACACAAATAAAACTTTCAATATATAAACAATAGACAATAAATATATATTAAATGAGCACTACACCTGCTTGCCGTTGATGTTCACAAAACGTTGAGCGCATGCTTGATCAATGCTGTCTTCAAGTTCAAAAGATAAAAATCCAAAGCCTAATTTTAAATGAAGCACAATCTTACATATCTAAACTACAGAATACATGGAGATAACCAAAGGAGAAAAATTATTCTCATTTTTCCTGCATGAGTTATTAAAATGGAATATGTAATTAAAAAAAGAAAATATTCCAAATTACCCATTAAAAAATCAAGTATTTCAATTTTTAAACAATTGAATTGTATAAGTTTAATTACAATTATGTTTCCAGACTTTAAAAACTGATAATGTTTTCGTTTTAAATTTATTAGTTCTGAAATAGGACTAGTTTACAACCAACAAATTTCAGTGGGAGAGGAGGAATGTACAAAAATGACCACCTTAAACATGAGTTGATTTTTTTTTAGACAAACTTATTATTTTATTTTTTTCTTCATATTTATATTAGGCAATTTTCTTTGCATTGAGAAAAATACACTTCCAAATTACTTATGGATCAGATCAATACTTAATTTTAAAATTCAAATATCAGATATGATTTAATCCTTACATAATCCAAGTTAGTAAAAATTAAAAATTTTAAATTTAACAGAAATTAAATTTGAAATGTGTAAAACAATGGTATAAATGCAATAATCTAAATGCACTATTCTAAATACAGATGAACTATTTTATTAACTAATATACACTCTTATTCATATTTTATAATAATTTTAAAAGCCAAATCATTGTATTATTAAATTTCAAGTAATCTAGATATGCAACTACCTTTAAATTGTAATATGAAGAATTATAAAATTAAATAGTCAAGGAAATATATATTTTAATCATGGCCTCAATGATACAGGGCATCTAAGCAGTATGGATACATTACAAAATTACATCAATAAAAAAAAGGTTATAAGAATTTAAATAATGCAATTAATCACATCCTATGAACCACAAATTAAAAAAATTCCAATAATAAATAAATCATTGCCAACATCCAAGAAGTTATAGAATCAATAAGATGATTTAGAGATATTCAAAAACTCAGCAAAATTAAAATTTGGAAATCCCATTCATTAATATGGCATAAAAAATTTATCTACAATACATAGTGTATTTTTTCTCCTCTATAATTTTACAATGCATACAGTAAAATTCAAATACTCTGTATAAAGAAAGCCAATCATTTATTTCTAATGAATGATTTTTTTAAAGTTAGGTGTATAATAAATTATCTTTAAGGCTTCAATTACAGTTCATACCTTCCAGCTAATAAAATGACTATACTTTACATACAATCTAAAATATGCAAGATTTTAAATTCACGAAGCTCGTAACAATATGGTTATCATAGCAAGTTTTACTCAATGGAGTGCTATTAATGACTAGAAATCAACTTATTAAAGAAATAAGAACTAAATTCAGATCAAATGCATCAAAGTAATCCATTACACAACAATTTCAAAGAGCTTATAAAACCAAACAGAATATTTGTAACTTCATACAAGAAAGATGCATACTAAGATGCAGAAAGTTGAGAAACACCCATTCTTTGTCTTAAAACATGAAACTAAGTAATTAAAAACAATCCACTTTCTTTAACATATCTATTATTAAATAGATATATTCTATTCTTCAAAACAAAGAAAATATCAGATGTAAATTTTCAAAATCTAACTATAATCATATTCTATAGCACTGATATCTTTCAATTATAAATCATTCTAAATATAACAGTCTTAAGTAAGACACTTAATGAATCTTGACATGTTAGTCAGCATCACTTTTCAACAACTTAATTTTGTATACATCACTCAACAACTTAATATATATCATCTTTTAACAGTTTTCTGATTGTCTAAATACTACAAAACATGAAGATAAACCAACAATTCTGGATATTATAAATGCTCTTAAAAATGCACTTTAATATCAATTAAATCCTATTCTTATCACTTAAAATATCAATATAAACTGTTAAAATATACAAGTTCCCTATTTCAAAGGAAAGAATGTTTGCAAGATACAATTTCTGGAAATTCATGCAGCTTCTGAGTAAAAAATATAGTCTATTAGAAGGAGGAATAAAAATTGCAAATGAAATATGTAAATTGTTAATTTTAGTTAGTCATTTTATTCTATTTGGTAAAATTTATTTTTTTAAAAAATTACATATATAAACAAAAAGCTTTTACACAGTAAAAAACATGAACATAGATTAGATAACTTTTTTAATAAAATTTAATTTTGTATTTGCCATAAGTTGATTCCCCCCCCTCCATTATTTTGTAGCAGAAATAGAGAATTACAATATAGAGAAAAACTCCTGATAAAACATTTCATTAAACAATTTTAGTAAAAAAATTAAAGATTTTCAATAATGCATTAATTGATTGCCCTCACACTATTTATAAACCTCCTTTGTATTCTTTCTCTCACTGATATACATTTTTCTCCCTACTCAAGCACACGCAAAAAAGAAAGAAAAAAAAAACACTTTATGACATATATAGAAAACTAAATATATATACTTATAAAAATGGCACTAAAAAATTTGGTTTAAGTGAAGAATCATCCTCTTATTTAGTGAGGATTTATTTTAATTTGATACTAATTGTAGTATATATGCCACTTTTTGAGCTCTATAGGTGACCATATCAGGTTGGCTATTCTTCACTTTCCCCAAAAATTTGCTCATTTTTTATTTATTTTGATATTATATTTGAATATTTTACATCAAAGTCTCATAAAGAAAGTTAACCTGAGCAAAAATATATTACCTCTGCATTTTTTCGTCTCTTGGTCGCACATTATTGTTACTTGATTAACCTAAGAAATAAGAAAGATTTATAGATACTATATATTTATATTTTTATCCTGAAAATAGGTAGATTATTTAAAGCAAGTGAACACATAAGTTTTCTATTAGTATAATTCATGTTGAACTTTGCAACTATAATAAAAATTCTATTAGGGGGAATGTTATCAATTTCTTTTTAAAAATTATAATTGGCATTAATTTAAAAAAAATTTAATGCTACTACACAAAAGGGTAGAAAATTCAGTTTTTATAACCAACAGTTTAAGACTAAAAATTAAAGTTAATAGGTTACACAATATTAAAAGAGCTAATATAAAAATTTTGCAAAGAAATTGAAAACTTTTCTTAACATATTGACATTTTTATTACATTAAAAATGTTATATATATATATATATATATATATATATATATATATATATATATATATATATATATATATATATATAAAGAAAACAATCTATGGAAATTATAGAAAAATTACCTTTCCAAATTTTGACAAAGAAGCACGAATATCGGTTTCTGTAATATCAGGGGGGAGCCCACCTAAAAACACCTTTCCCTGAGATGCAGCTTTTTTGTTCTAAAGTAAATGTACATATTTTAGTTAAGAGAAACATGCCATTAATAAAAATATTCAAGGATGACAAAATATTGTTTACCCTTTGCATGCTTCGTGGAGTACATTCTTTAGCATCAACCTATTACAAAAAATCAACTTTTCAGTTTTGCATGTTACAAAATAGCAAACTAAAATAAAGGATGGAAATTGGGAAAAACATAAATTTGGTGTTATGAAGTGTGTACCAAATTTAAAAACCATGCAATACTATTCAAGTAAATCAATCAAATAGTTTTAAAAAAATTTCCCCTCTTAAAAATTCGAAATTGTCAATGTAGTATGTAATAGCTTCATGTGCTTTTATCATTATAGAAAAAAAATATAAACTTGATTTTCACAAAATAAATATACAACTTACATTAAGAAAAAAAAGGAACAATAAAACATACTAAGTATAATTTGAAGCATGGTCTAAAATAGCGTAAGTAAAATATCTATTTTAAAATTAATTTAATGATTTAAATATTTTTGCATCATTATTAAAAATTAACATTCATAACCAATTTTACAGATGAAGCTAAAGGGGTGAGGGGGTTGATCTAGCTTTTTACTATACATTGAAAAGTATCAGAATACAATATTGATTTTAAAATAAATTTTCAGTAAATACTCAAAAACTTTGTTTTGAAGTAATATTTAAACTTCCTACGCTTGACATTTTCTTTAAAAAATTAAGTATCAGAGAACATTTAAAATGTTCTTCTCTGTAAATTTATTTATTTATTTACAAAATATTTCAGTGAAGGATAAATAGTGCTTTGACAAAATTGTAATAAACAAATTTGTAACTGTTTATCAAAATTTAAAGAAAATCTTCTTGCTTATGAACATAATTACTCAAAAACGCAAGGAGCTATATGAATGAAATTTGTAATAAAAGCTTATCAGGATTGTAGATATACATTAAAAGGATCAATTCTATGAAAAAGGATAGGATAGTTTGTAATCATTGAACTACGTAATCATTAGTAAAAATACAAAGAAATTAAAGTATCATTTTAACAAAAGACATCTAAAAATGCAGATGAAGGATGATAAAAAAATATAATGTCCAATTAGTGAGAAAAGATTTACAGCATGAATCTAATATCAAAAAACTGTTTCAAATGAGATAAGGTAAATCTCGAATCCTAATTTATACATTTTCTCACAATTTTTTAACATTTTATCACAGAAATAAAGATTACTGCAAACAATTAATTTTAATATTAGTATGAAAAAGTTTTAAATTCGCTATTGTTTAACAAATAAAATCTTCACAGCTCTTTGAAATTAGAAAACTTATTAGAACTAATTTTAGATGCTTAAATATAACTACCCAAGAACATAAATTTTTATTCAGATTCAATTCTTCTTGAATACAGTTATACACTATTGTTTAACAAATAAAATCCTCACAGCTCTTTAAAATTAGAAAACTTATTAGACCTAATTTTAGTTGCTTAAATATAAATACCCAAGAGCAGAAATTTTTATTCAGATTCAATTCTTCTTGAATACAGTGATACAAATTTCTTAAAACAAATCCAATACCATCATAAGAATATAAAAGAACTATTTTATAAAAATAATATAAATCAATGAATTTCTAAATTGTTATAATACAAATATTGAAAATATCAAAATATTTGAAAATGGTTTTTCTATTTCAAAGCAATTTAAAATTTCATTTAAATATAAAATACTTTAAAATTAAAATAAAATGTGCTAAATAAATGATGTTTGTGCACTTGCATATTTTCCTATTGACCATGAACCTTGATGTAGATTGTAAACATATTTGTACCAGTTTTCATAGTAAATACCAATAGATATAAATATCAGACTTTCAATAGGAAGCTCATAATTCATTGTATTTTAGAATTTAAGTTTAAATTTTTAATAAAATTTTCTGCAAATGAAATATGAATGCTCATTTTTATAATCCTTCAACAGTAAAGTCATTAATCAATTTGCACAGCAATACATTTTAAATGAAACAAACTCTGTTCATATTAACAATCAGCAAATTCCATTTTCATACACACTTACCGTCCTTCCATTTATTTCATGGGGTTTAGACTGCAAAACAGCATTCACACAATTAGGGTCTTTAAAGGTAACAAAACCAAATCCACGTGATCTTCCAGTTTCATTGTTTTTCATAACAACACTATCAATAACTTCTCCAAATTGACTGAAATAGTTTTGTAGAGTTTCTATTGAAACAATAAAAGAAGAGCTTTTAGAAATAAAAAATAAAAATATTAATTCTAAGAAAAAAGAAATTTTTATAATTATTAATACAGTAAAAAATGCTAGAGTAAAAATACTTTAAAAGCAATTCAAGAATATAAAGTTATCTTATAATTAAATTAGAATGTACTGTAAATCCAAAGTATAAGACATGATTTACCAAAGTTGATTTCTTCCCCCACCCCCCAATCAAACATCAGATATTATCTCAGCAATTTCTTAAAATTCAACTCTGAAAGACATTCGTTACAATATGTTATGAATGGCAAGTTTTTTAAATATAGGCATAAATCTGTCATACTTAGCAAGGGATGCTTAAGTCTTACAAATAAATAACCCCAATAGTGTTGGTCTTATAAAGTAAGGCCATAAAAAGCAGAAGCAGTTTTAAATATTCTAAATTTGTGTAGCTTCCATTTTAAAGCAAAATAAATAATTGCAGAAAAGATGAGCTTATATTTAATTCAATTTCAAAGAATTTCATGAATTTGTTTAAAATTACTTATTATATATCTTCTTCATGTTAGTTCAAAATTCTGTCCCTAATAACCAAGCTTTTTTAATTGTTCAAGAACATATTCACTTGATTAACAATTGCATAACTTAAAGAAATTTTATATTAGAATAAGCTTAAAATTTCTGTAAGTACATAATAACTACTACGTTCCAGGTGAGACTAAAAAGTAAGGTAAATATTATTTGTATTATTTAGATTGGTATTTGTGCATTAAATGCATACCAGCAATTAGTCACTTAAAAAAAAAAAGAAGCCAAGTATGGGATGTCGGTCTATTGATTATATTAACCAAAGAAATGAAGTTAAGTCTGAAGCTTGTTATTGACATGCAGTGAATACAAAAAGTACTTTTAGATTTATCAAACAATTAAAAAAAAATTTTTTTTAATAATTTATTAGTATATTTTAAAATAAAAATTTCTTTAACAGAATCATTTTAATATTGGCCATAGAAAGCAATTTTCTACTAAGTATACCTTTCTCATAGAAAATTTAACTAATTCACTAATTATTAATAATCTTAAGAAAATATTACAATGTTGTACTGCTATTTAAAAAAAAGGAGAGAAAATTACATCACAAAATTACACCTTTGCAAACATAGAATAAATATAAAAAGATATTAAAAAATATTACAATTGTAGAATTTTCATTAAAAAAAAAAGTCTTGTATTCTCAAAAGAAACTCAAAATTATAAATATAATTCAAAATTTTCTTGGTTAAAAATACAATCTATACATGAAAATTGAATAAAGTTTATACAAGGCCATAATAAAACTAAAAATGCATGTGTAAAATAGATTTGCAATATCAAATAGAAATTTCATTTGTATAAAACTGCATTATATTTCAATTTATCATTATATCTTTTACATATTAAATCAAACAAAAGGTGGTAAGTTACAACTTAAAACCACTACTAATATTTTTATAAATATTTGAAATAACTAATGCATCAAATTCTTTCTTTACAAGGAAAAAATAATAAAATTCTATACAAAAACATATACTTTACCTTTAGTGGTTTCCCAACTTAAACCGCCAACAAAAAGTTTTCTAGAAGATAAGGTAAACAAATATAGAAATAAATTAATTTCAAACAAAAGGTTTCAATAAATTATGAAGACAAAATGAAAATAAAAGTATTTAACTTTAAAATAGCGAATAATTAATAACAAGTAATCATTTTAAAAGTTCAAATAAAAATCAATTAAAAAGTTTCCTTCAAAATATTCCACAACAATAAAAAATTGAGATGAAAAGAAATTAGAAAAAGAAATATTTTTGTTTAACATGTAACTACCCCACTTATAAAAAATTTAGCTAATTCACTAATTATTAATAATCTTAAGAAATTATTACATTCAAGTTACATTAATTGTCTTGCACATGCTCTGCTCATTATATACATGAAATTTTTGGACAGAGACCTCTATCATGAAGCTAATAAATGTGAGGTTGTCATTTTATGATTTTCTAAGTTCCTCTTTTTTATCCACCTCATAAGCTAAATAGAAATTCAACAAAATTCTTCATTAATTTTCAGTAAAAGAAGAAAGTCAAACAATTAAATATTTGATAAAATAATAACATTTTGAATTTTAAAGGAAATATATTGTTGGAAATTAAGCAAATAAATAATTTTAAAAAATTGGGCCATGAAAAATATGCCAAAATTAAGCTTAATTTTTGATTAAAATTTTAAAAAATATCAAGATTTACATACTGGCTCTTCAAATATATAAGTGCTAAATTTGTTGGCTGTAGGTCAAAACGGTCTAGTTTGTGAGCATCACACATACTCACTGTTATTATTAGTGGATATAAAATTCTTAATCCTTATAAGGTGTCCTACATTTTTTAAAACAATATCTTTATAACTATAATACAACTGTATGGTCAGAGTACAAAACAATAACAAAATATTTTACGCCCAACTTTCTTGTGTGTGTTCAGTTTTTGCATAGGAATGAAACAAGATAAATTCCTTGCAATTCTTCAAGGATTATTTAGAATTTGTACTTTACATCAGGGGCATAAAATTAATTATGTACCTCATTTTCTTTAAATATCTTAAACACATATATTTTGAGACGATAGCAGAAAAATTTCCAACAATCAACATTCCAATCCAATTTTTTAATCTGATGAATGAATAAAAATTGTCTATTTAAAATCTTTGGAACAAAGATGGCCATCTGTTTTATATCAATACATTTTTTTAAAAAAAATCTTGTTTTTTCTCTTTGGTTTTCAAAAGAGAAGAGGCAAGAGTTCATTATTAACACACGTATTAGAAATTGTTTGACAACAGGTTCTAAAACCCTTTGTGCTTTTGCACATTCATTATCAAAACAGGAGCAAGAGGAAAGATGAAAGGAAGAGATGCTTATATTTAACACTAAAATAAACTTGCATTACACGCAGAGTGAATTAAAATAATATGGCCAGAAATGACGCAATAATATGATGTAAACGAGAAAAAAATTAAACAGAAACATATTGAAAAGGGCAAAAATCATGGTCACAGAATGAAGAATTTTGAAAATGCACTCATCCTTCTGCATCTCTCCTCTTAGTGAGATAGAATCATTCAAAAGTGTTCATCTCAGAATACTGAAGTGAACAGTATTCAGTTCCGAGAAACTAGATACAAAATCCTTCTTAAGACATTAAGTACAGTGAAAAATATCTATAAAAACTAACTCTTAAATAATAAATTATTATAAAAAGAAGAGTTATGCAGAATTTTTTTTAAAAAAATCTATTCAACAACTCAATTATATTGTACACACTCAAGCTCGTTTCCAGAATGAATTTTCAAAAACAAAAACAAAATATTGCACTGAATAAATGATTAAACTATTCTGAAAAATTTCATTTTGATTTTTAAAAAGAATGAAAGGAAACATTTTAGTTTTACACAAACTGTTAAGTTGTTGTGTTTTTTTTAAATAATAAATTTTCACGCTAGCAATTTTGATAAAAAAAATGTATATTTATAAAAAAATGAGTTTTTTAAAGAATTTGTTTTCTTAATATATTTTCACAGCATTCATACTAATTTTAGCATATTAGTTAATTGTCACTTTTATAAAAGCTATTAAAATTATAAATAAACTTATAAAACTAATAACATTAAATTAAAATAAAAGCAACTGATGGATAAATTTAATAGTTGCCCACAAACCTTATGCGACTACAATCCCCCCCCCTTCTTCCCATTTTAAAAGTTTATGCTTGTGATGTATGGCCAAGACACCAGAAAAATAAACATATGTATAAAAACTTATTTGTTTCTTGCTCATCAATCAAATTCATTTTTATCATCCTTTCAATAATCAGCTATAAGAAATTTTCAGCTAGTCTTTTTAAAAGATTTCACTCTTGGGTTATTTGTTATTCTTGTATACTCCCAATATCTTTTGAGCGATATTTTATAAAGTTTCTTATTTACAGTAAACCTTTTAGGCTTATAAGTGAATCAGATTACTTATGCTGTTTCATTCTTATTTGATTCATTCAAGATACAGAACACACAAAATGAAACAATATGCAGATGGATGATTTGTTAAACAAATTATATCATTTGAGTTTATTAGTATAGTGGGATAGACCCTTCCAAAAACTTTTTTTATTAATTTTTTTTTGTTATTTGTTTAAAAGAATTATTTTATGCATATTAAAATATTTTGTTTTTATAAAAAAAATTAACATTCTTTTAGGCATTAAATTTAATGTTAAATTAAAATGTCTTCAAATGCTTTTAAATTTATATATTTTTTAAATAATTCTTTTTCATTTATAATGCATGAAAGAGATTTTGTGTAAACATTTATTGCAAAATGAATTTAAATGATTTTCAATTAATACATTCAAATTTAATAATCAAAATTTCTACCTTCTAGTTGTATATTTGACAAGGTTAAAAATTTTCAATTAACACTGAGAATATTTGTGTAACAATGGTTGTTAAAATTTAAAAAGTAAAATATGAACAATAATTCTGAAACAAAAATCAAGATTTAGAATGTTAAAAATTAAAATGAACAAATAAAAAGTATTAAATGCACACACACATTTAAAAAAAAAAGCATTTAGATAGTGTTTTTCACTCTAAGTAAATTCTGAGTTTTTAGAGAATAATGCACTTTGTAATATTTTCAGAAAAAAAGAAAGTCATTTCATTAGCCATGGCATCTGTTCAACAGCACTATTGATTCTGAAATAATTGTAAGTTGCATCAGAATATATTCATTAATGCAAGTAAAATTCAGGAAAAAGATTAAAAGAATTTACGAAAAATTTTATATGAATTAACATAAAATTCTCAATGGTAATTTAGGATTTCACCTTTTTTTAAAGAAATAGGTTTAAAGCGGTAATATTTTTCAACCCGAAATGCCTCATGAAATTTAGAAAATAAAATATGTTAATACTTAAAATTTAATCAAAAACGAAGCGAACACATATGTTGTATAGACAGTGAATGCAAAAAATCTTCCTAAGACTTCCTTGTGCTTCAGAAAAATGGTATTAAAAATATTTTACTCAAACGAATGCGGCCATTTTATATATACCAAAGTCCTTGAAAACAATTTTTCAAGTAATTCCTTTTAAATTAGTGAATGTTTAATTTAATCTACTATAGGTGTTTTAAATCACTTTTTCGTCTTAATAGTGAATCTTAATTTAAATTAATCATCTACAAAAATTAAAATGGACTCAGTAGAATAACCGACTTGAGAAAGTTAACGATAATTAGATAATCACTTTTTGTAAAATATAAAGCATATATTTACCCCATATCGTCAGTTTCCGTCATAGTCATACTTATAAAACTCCCAAAGCTAAGTTCAAGAAAATTAAAATAGAACAAAAAGTCAAATCGTTTTTGAAGAATTCGAAATTATGCATACGCCGAAACGATCGAGAGAGGAGAGATGGAAATGTTGCCACACCTCCGAAACGTCAAAGTAATTTTTTTATTTATATCTATTTATTTATTTTAAATTTGTAGTCAGAATTAAACCAAGGAGCAAGACATCCTTATCTAGACCAACGTTTCGATTTGATTACAAAAAATAATAATCCTTTCATCAAAGGTTTTTTTTGGTGAAACTGAAAAGTAAATTGCAAATTGTTTTACTCAAAAATTAGGTCGTTTTATTTATTATTGCTTGAAACGATTCGTTGCTCTCTAAATTGCTCGGCTTAAAATTCTTTTAATAATACTCCTGAGACTGTATCTAAGAATAATCATTTAATTTTATTTTTCATATGACTGAAAAATATAGATTAACTGAAGGCTTAATCTATATCTGAAGGCTTAATCTATACGAAATCATTACATTTTTGGAATGCAAATGTAGAATAAATTATTTTGTTTCATAAAATCTATTATGTACTTTCCTAAAAATTCTTTGTCAAAAATGTGAAAGAAAAACTCAAATATACTGTCTTCGACTTTGTCCTTTCTTTGTGTAACGCCAACCGTACAATACGTTTACCCTTTTCAGCAAAGACCACTTGGCGGCCGTGCGGTGTGTAAAAGCTTTTCTGAATTATAACTTTATAATTTTAAAATCTTATTTGAATTGCTAATAATAATTAATTTTTCAGACCAAGGAGACCTAAAGATGTTTTCATCGTTAATTGAAAGTGCTAAAAACAATCCATTCTATTCACCAATCTATGCCCGCTGTGAGGCTGGTCAAGGTGAAAGTCGATCGGCCGAATTAAAGAGTAACATTTTGGTACCTGGCCGAACAATTTCTGCTGCATCGGCCGCAGGTATCTTTTTTTCTATTATTCTTCTCGATTTTTTTAACGTTCTGATAAGAACTAGTAGCATTTTACACAGAAACTTTGTGGATAAACACCCTTCTTATCTATGACGTTCGGCGTTTTCCAATTTAATAGCAGCTAAGTCATTGTTAAGAAGTTTTAAAACAATTTTATTGCTTCCTGTCTTTATTATTGTATTTATTTAAAAAGTATGTTTATGGGATAAAAAAAATTTTAAAAAGTATATATGTCATTTTTTCCCTCAAAATTAGCTTTATGAATGATAAGTTATTAGCTAGAACTTTTCCTAATATAAAATGCTGTAATTCACCAGATTAAAAAAAAAAAGAGATAAGATATGAAACCTCAACATTAAAATTGCCCGAAATTTATCAGTTTTGCAAAAAGTTATAAACTTGATTTTTATATTACAATTGCATGTATTTAAGACATAGGCTTTTGTTTTGATATATTATCTAACGAGTTGTTAGTTGAACACCAGATAAAATTGAAATTGTTTATTTGTATTATTTAAACAAAATTCATTTAAGATTTTGTTCTAAAACCATCCTTTGTTTAGCAGCAAAGTAGATTTTAACTAAATATAAAATTTAGTGCACTAAAGGCAAGATTTTTTAATGTGTAATATCTTATTTTTCTGTATTAGTACATTTGAGAACTACATTCCAAAATTTTAGCATATATTACACAATGAGAGGAATATATGTTTATATATATAAGATAAGTGACCTATCTGGATTATATCTTCTAAAGAGGTTATATACTTCATTCTCTAGATATTTGTTCTCTTTTATATTTTTCTCTTATCTTTTATGTTTTAATGCTTTTTTCTTTCAATCATAAAATATGGGCTCTTCAAGATAGGCTGGTGCACCTTATACTTGAAAATCCATTAGATGTGTGGACCTCAAGTATAAGGACAAAAAACACCTTATACTTGAAAATCCATTAGATGTGTGGGATAAAGGGGTTAAAAAATAGAAACTTTGTTGACATAACTTTTATGGATTCATATTGGTAATATAAGCAGTATAATCTTGGTAAAGGAAAAAATATTATATCTTTAACTTAAGGTAATGTGAAATACTTTAAAATAGATACATAACATATTTCATACTTATAAATTCATATAATGACAAATAATAATTAAAATTAAAGTATTTTAATGGAAATATTATTGCATTGCAAATTTATACATAGGTATATTATAAAACCTTTTATTCAATATTTGGATAAAATGGATTATCATTATAAAAATTAATATTGGACATTTTTCTCTCTTCAGTTGTTGGAGACAGCTGTGAATATGGATCTATGAAATATTATGCCTTGTGCGGGTTTGGAGGCATCCTCAGTTGCGGTATCACCCACACGGCCGTCGTCCCCCTTGATTTAGTTAAATGTCGTATCCAGGTAAGGTTTCATTAAAGGAAATATTTAATGATTTTATTCCTTTCGCTTTGGGATTTTCTTTATATAATATATGAAACATATGCAAACATTCTTCTCGGAGTTGTCATTCATTTTTAATTTAGTATGGAATTAATTTTCTTATCATTTCTTCATTTTTAAGCATTCTGGAAAATATTTAATCTAAAAGTTCTATAGTTCATTCATTTATCATATGTTCAAATGCATAACCATTATTTAACTCGTATGATAAATATTTTTTAAAAAAATTCACCTTACAATTTATAGAAAATATGGGTTATGGATTCTAAATTTATGAATTAAATGTGCTAGGCGATAATTTTAACTAGTGGATGTGGCTTATAAATTTTGTCATAATAGTTGACAGTGATATAAAATAGCACATTTGTGGCAAAAATTCTATATTTAAAAAAAGTTCCACATTTTTAGACATATTTCAAAAAGGTTAGTAGTTATATTTTCAAAACATTTACTAAATATAAAAGTTGTGTTGAAGAGACTTAAATGCAAGCTTTAAACATTTTAAATTGATGCATTTAAGTGTAAATATTTCTATATTAATTATTGACTTATTGATTTGGACAGTGGGAATAAAAAAGAATAACTAACTCAATAAAAAATTGTTGTTCTATATTTAATACAATATAATAGTTTGTATTTTAATTTGTTGTTTATACACTCATCTGTAAAAATATTCTGTCAAATTGGAGAGTAATCTTAAAATATATTTTCAATGAAACTTCATAATCCTAAATTTTCTAGAATTGAAATATAGTCATTTCATACTTATTTTAAACTGATTTAAGCTAAAAAGAATTGTTATGAATAAAAGGTATGATTTTCAGTATTAATGTTTTGATTGATTAAAACTTCTATCTGTAGGGGATAGTTCTGGTCTGAGTGCTGACACTGTTTCTGACATTTAAAATGTGATAATTATAAACAATATTTTGCATGAAAAAGAAAGTATTTACAGATTTCATGTTTTAGTGAAGCAAACTATATTTCTAAACTGTGATGCCTTGTTAGTATAATAATTCTGTCAATAACTTCATTATGTGTGGGGGGAAGTGAAATTTGAATTTCAAATATTCCATTTCTTCTGTATTCTGGATTATAAAATAAGAGATCAGAAATCCTAATATGCTGTAATTTTTATTCATTGAAAGATTCAATGGCAGTGGGGTAAAAAGAAAAGGAATTGTTTGCTATTTTTCTGGTTTGCAGGGAACAAAATTATCGTATGGATGATTGCTATTTGGGTATTTTCTAATTTCTCCTTGAGGAAAGGAATAGGAAAGAAAGTATAGAAATATATGATCTACTGTGTAATTTTTTTGGTAACAGTTTTGTTCTGAACTAAATATAAATTTGGAGATTTAAAAAAAATCAAATGTGTGCCATTATGTAAAAGTGTCATCCTAACAAGTCATTAGAACATCTGAAGAAATGAAATTGATTTAGTGATGAACATAGAAAGTATTTTTATGAGATATTTTGCAAATAGAGATCTGAGAAGTCAATTGTTGTCCGTCTAACTTTGTATGATTATTTTTGATATCTTACTGATGTTCAGTGTTGTTTTAATCTCGGAGAAAAAAAAATTAATATTTGTTGCTTAGTGCTTTTTTTAACTAAAATAAATGTTGAATTGTAGTATAGAATTTTTATTTCACATTGTTGAATTTTAATTACATGATTTCTTTTGATATGTTTATTACTCAAAGCTTTTTGCATTCTTTATCAATAACTTCTTTCTTGAATGAATCATAAAACTTGCTTTTCAACCTTTTTTCAGTATTTCAGCCGGACATCTACTCAAAAGCTGTTGCATTGATAAAATTATTAATAAAATTTAAATATGAAGTAATATTTGTGGTCACATCTGTAATATCAATCAAATGAAAATGTGTTTTATGTCTTTCTAATTTTATCCATTTCTAGATGCCTTACATAAAATGCATTTCTAAATCTTTAAAGCCTATCCAAAGTTTTATTAAGTTAAAAAAATTTATATATATATATGTATATAATATGTCATTTTTAGTTTATTCTTCAAAATCAAATAGTGTATATACGAGAAACTATTTTCAACATCTTCAATTGCATATTTTGTACTTTTTATATTTTATTTATTGAAGATTTATCCTTTGCTTTATCTTGAATATTACAGACCAATCCTGCAAAATATAAAAGTATCGTCAGTGGTTTTTCTGTAACCATCAAAGAAGATGGCATGCGTGGCCTTGGTAAAGGTTGGGCTCCAACTGCTATTGGTTATTCTCTTCAGGGCTTGGGAAAATTTGGATTTTATGAAGTATTCAAAAAGATTTACAGTGGCATTCTTGGTGAAGTAAGAATCTATTTTATTTTTGGCTTTGTTTTTTCTTGTTGTGCATGCAATTTTTTAATATAAATTTTATTTTTAGGAGCTTTCTTACACATGGAGAACTTCTTTATACTTGGCTGCCAGTGCATCTGCAGAATTCTTTGCTGATATTGCTCTGTGCCCATTAGAGGCATGTAAAGTTAGAATTCAAACACAGCCTGGATGCTCACCTTACCTAAGAAAAGTAGCCCCTCAAATTCTTAGAGATGAAGGGATTATGGGGTGAGAATGTGTATATTTGTTTTTATGAAAATAAATTTAAAACAGTTCATGAAACTCTTCCATAATGAAATTGCCTATTGAGTAAAACTGTTTTGTTTTTATAATTCTCTGAATTCTTCATATGTTCAGAAATTGAAAAAAATTCAAATAAAATAAACATAATAAAACTTGTAAGAACTCAAAAGAGAGAGTGGGTGGCATTCTTAGATTGTATTTCTTCCCAAGAAATAAATTTCTGTATTCTTTAACAATGCATTTCTGTTAATTGTAAAATAATTTATTAATATTTTTATTTATAATTTTTAGTGAATTTGCAACTTTGGAATTATTGCTACATTTAAAAAAAGTCGAAATGTTTTCAAATACTTTGAATTTTAATTAAAACTGGGATCTGGTTTTAAGGCAATGCATTCCTAAATAATTCCTTTAAAAAAAGGATAAAAGATCTGAGATTCTCAATGAATTATAAATATATTTTAAGAAGCAGTTTATAAAATAAAATTTTAGTATAACAACTTTTTAATTAACAGCTGTCTTTTATTTTCACTAAAATGATTGTTGTCATAAATATTAAAAAAATATGCATTGCATTACATGAATTTGAAAAATTCCCAATTTATAATCTTCTTGTTTGTGTTCATTACAATAATTTGATCTTACTGCTTCAAAAATATTTTGTTTCTTTTACAGCTGTGTCCTGGTTATGTTTATATATCATTGGTTAAGTTTTTAATATTTTACCTGTTATTCAATGTTCCATTCAACATATTTTGTCCCCTACTTCAATTATTCAGTATGTTTGAATGCCATGTTACAAAATTTTATCTTAATCAAAGAAAAGTAATGATATGCATGAACAAATTTTATTTACAATATTTTCTAGATAAATTCTACATCTTTGTCATTCCTTTTGATCTTGAATAAATCATCCTTCATCTGTGATTTGATAAATTTCTTTCAAATATACTCATAATATGTTTATTCTTGTGATTAAATATATTTTATTATTGATTAATTATTTGATTATGCATTTTTAATTTCTCAAACAAGATAAAACTGTATAAAAACATTTTAATGTAGATTCTACAAAGGAATCTCACCATTATGGATGAGACAAATTCCATACACCATGATGAAGTTTGCTTGCTTTGAGAGAACAGTTGAAGCTATCTATAAATATGTAGTTCCTAAACCCAGGGATGAATGTTCTAAGGCTGAACAACTTATTGTTACATTTGCTGCTGGTTATATTGGTAAGTCAAATAAAATTTTTAATAGTATCTTCTTTTTTTTTTCATACTATAATAAATGGATTTTCAAAATTGTTTTTATTTTGTTTCTTAGCTGGTGTTTTCTGTGCTATTGTATCTCATCCTGCTGATACTGTGGTATCTAAGCTCAATCAAGAGAAGGGTAGCACTGCTATTGAAGCTGCTAAGAAGTTAGGAATGAAAGGTGAGTTTTAGTTGCATTTTTTTATTTAAATTAAAATACCCTATCACCTTAGTTTTTAATTTCTTTAACTAACTTTATTCAAATTCTCTTATATGAAAAATTTAATAAATTTTGCAACAGATTTAAGAACAAGTTGCACAATTATCCAATTATGAAAATAAACTGGATTTAGCCCCCCTCCCAAAAAAACGTAATTTGTAATCAGTCATGCTGAATTGGGGGGGGGGACAGACCAGTCATATCAAAACAATTTGGCTTTGCCAAGAAATTTATATGCATAAAACACTACATATTTGTTAGAGGATGTAGTCATTTTTTGTCACAATTTATTTTTTCATGAATAGAAAAGTATTTTGTTTTACTGAACTTTGCTATATAAACTACTTTTTTTACATACTACTTTTGCTATTGATTTGACTAAATTAAGATAACTGTTATTGCACCATTAACTTTTAATCCAAGTAATTGCATTTAACTATTTTGTTGGCCTATCTCCATACTATTTAAACCCTATTTGTTATATGTTTGAGCTATTTAATTTATCAGAATATTTTCAAGTCACCTATGTGAATGATTTACCTTTATTTGTGGGAATTTAATGTAATATTGATTTCAACTATCTATGTCAATAAGTATTTTTGAGTTTGATTTTATTGATATTTTTATTAGGTTTATGGAAGGGCTTAACTCCCAGAATTATCATGATTGGTACTCTAACTGCCCTTCAATGGTTCATTTACGATGCTGTGAAAGTCTGGCTGCGATTGCCTCGTCCTCCTCCACCACAGATGCCTGAAAGTCTTAAACAGAAGCTAGAAGAAAAGCAAAAATAGAATGTTCATTAATATTAAAAAATAAATAAAAACTGGGTCTTCAACTCTAAATTGATTCATTTTATATATAACTGATCTTTTGCATATTTAGTTTCATAATATTTATATGTATAATAGTATTTTCATTTTATTTAAAATATATCCAATAGACTAAATTCTTGTAAAAATATTATTTAAAATTCAAGAATAAATTATTTGGGTCTTTTTCATTGTTTTTTATCTTTGCAAATAGTTTAGCACTCATTTCTGAAATATCATTTGAAAATATTCATTACAGATTTGAGTGAATATGTATGATACAAATATATATTATCTAACATTATTTCATCTAAATAGTTGAATCGTAAAACAAAGGCAATTGATTAAATTTCATACAAATATTACATTTAAAAATATCAGTTTTTGAAAAGAAAAAAAAATTATTGACTTTTATCAAATGGAAATTAAACATCTATTTACTGTCATTATAAAAACTTTTTTTTAATTTATCTTTCTTTCATGACATAATAAATTTAAATTTTACCGAAAATTATTCATTATTTTCAAAAAAAATTCATCATTATTATAAATGTTTTAAGTGACATGCAGTAACTAAAATTATATATTTAAAAAAAATTAAAGATACTTAGTATATACCTTGTCAGAAGTTATTGTAATGAAACTACTATTTTCATGAAGAATATATGTATCTATAATAAGAATCTAAGTGGACAGGGTATGTAAAGCTTACTTGTATTGTTTTATATTTCCAAGGAATTTGGCATTACAAAATCATTTTGTTATTTATTTTGAAATTATACCAGAATGAAACTGGGTATAATTTCAAGCAATAAAAATATTTTCTGTCCATAAGTTTTAAAAAAGTATACGATGTGGGTCATTTTTACAGTATATGTGTGTTTACATGTTATTATTTTTTCTGTGTGTGTGATGTAAATGATTTTTTAAAATGAAAAAGGCTGTATAATTTCATCATACTGCTCAATATTTTTTCATGGAAATGATTTTTTTTTAATTAGTCTTATTCAACATTTACATTAGTATATAAACATTTCCGTGCTATTTCTTGCGACATTCATTTCTGTTAGAATTTCTACAAAGTAATTCTAAATATTTAGGGGGGTTTTTTTAGGTGTGTTGACTGCCAATATTCATAAACTGAATTTTAGAGCTTTTCGGTATTAAAATCGGCATTTCAATATAGAATATGGTTTTAGACTGATGTGAGTTGATTCATGTTTGTCTAATGCACATCAAATGGAAATTTTAAAAAATTAAAATAGATATGTATAATATACATAACCTTTTTTTCAATTTTGGGGTCCATTGAATGCTTCATATGAAGAAAACAGGCATTATATGGCAGTACTCTGTAAGATAGCATCCATTTAGTTAACCTACTTGCTCAAAAATATTTGGGAGTGGGTTATTGAAGCATAGTTCCATTCCTGTTCTTTTCCTTGTTTCAATAAGTACAGAATTTTCTGTTAATTTTAATTTGCACTGAATATTTATTATATTAAATCAGGAATAATATCTGAACAGATAACATTGTCATTATTATGTTGAAATGCATTATGTAGATAAAAACTAGGTTTTCAACTCTAAATTGAAAACAAGGGAATGATGGGTGACATTTCATTAACATGTGATAGCTTCTTGTGGTCCATTAAAAAAGGTATCTTTGTTATTAAATGTTTATATAGATTTAGTTGAGTGTGAAGCTATAAAAATATTTTCTTCAAAGACTAGAAAGGTGTGTGTATATATATATATATATATATATATTCCTTATGATAATACTATCTAAATAATCATAATATTGCAAGTAGATTTTTTTTTTTTTTTTTTGTATTTGAGCCTTTATATGTTGTAGCATTGATTTTAAAAAAAATTTTGGTTATGTTTGCAATTAGACCATTTTTAGGTGGAAGTTTTTATATTCCTGTAACTTCTTTCCATTGAAAATTTTTCTTCTTATCTCCATCATGGTCTGTCGGAGTCAGACCAGATCAAATTAACCGTTGATTCTAAGATGGTCGGTGACTGTCCAAGGAGATGAATAAATATCCCCTACACTGAGTTCAAGGCACTCATGGACGTGAGAGGGAGTGGCCTGGAAGTGTTGACATTTAGGACAAAGGGGAAAGGATTTCTTTCGCCCAGATAATTTAAGGTATCCGACTGGGTAAAAATCGTCAAATTTGACAAAACTAACGAAAAATTTTTTTAATGCATAATATTAAAGCCTGTTCTTTTTGCTTTCCAAATCTGTCTTTTTTGTCTTCTACCTACTTTAGAAATAAAGTTACGGCCGTTTTAAGTTAGCATAGTATGACAAAAGTGAAACCGGAAATGGCATTTCGAAACCGGAAGTTGATGTAAATATTGCAATCTATCAAGGAATTTCGATGTTAAAAATTATTGAAAATGACTAAAATTATTATTTTATATCTTTTATGCCTGATAATAAGTATATGTAGGTATTATTTCAAAATTTGTCTCGTTAAAATTGGCAACAAATGTGCTGTACTGAAGTTCTGTTTATTTTCTCCACGTTATTGATTACTTTTCAAGTGAATCATTTACGAGCTTTTTTCAACTTCAAATCACTTTTTTTGCTATATTCTAAATCTGTTTCTGGTTTTAGAATGCCCGAAACGAGATCTAAACGTTCCAAGAAACGCAGTTTTCATGGAAATAGATTTACTGAAAGTGGTGATGTGAGTGCATCGACTTCAAATGTCACTACTGCTAGCACAGCGAAATTGAACCTTGATTGCTCTTCTTATGTTGATATTCTGAAAACTGATATCAACAATAACTTGACAGAAAATCGCATAATTGATTTATCAGTTTTATTTAATATATTTTCTGTCCTGATTGCTTCTTCAATGGTTTGCATCTCAGTGAGGATTTAAAGTTTGGACTGTGTTCAAATTTTGTTTTGAAGTGCAGAAATTGCCCATTCATGAAAGGTTTTTCATCTACACCCAAAACAAACAAAAATAACAGTATAAACACATTTATTGTGTTTGGATTAAGGTTGATAGGATGTGGTTACACTGCAGGAAAGAAACTTTGTTCAACTCTGTGTTTACTTTTTTTTATCTAAGTGTTCATTTAGTCACCAAGAAAAAATACTTCTGAACACTGTTGAATCATGTGCTCAACTGAATTTGAATTCAGCTGCAAAAGAAGTTAGAGATATGAAAAAGGCCAATAACCGAGAAATAATCAGCTGTGGTGTTTCAGTTGATGGCACTTGGCAACGTCGTGGGTACAGTTCATTGAATGGTTGTGTCAATGCCATTTCTATTGATACTGGGAAGATTTTGGATATCGAAATCTTATCTCAATACTGCCGTGTATGTCAAACCAAAATCTCTAGGTGCACTAACAGTAGTAAAACCCACATATGTTCTAATCATAAAGGGTCTGCTGGCAATATGGAAGTGGTAGGAGCCTATCGTATATTTGAACGATCAGAAAGTTTACGGCAATTGGTATATAGTGAATATTACAGTGATGGGGATTCCAAAGGTTTTGACTCTGTAAAAGATATATATGGTGAGAATTCGGTTAAAAAACCTGAGTGCATTGGTCATGTACAAAAAAGAGTTGGAGGGCATATCCGTAAATTAAAAAAGAACACAAAAGGGCTTAGTGGAAAAGGGAAATTGACCAATAAATTTATAGATAGACTGCAAAACTATTATGGAATCGCCATTCGCAGTAATGTGGGAAATCTAGAAAAAATGCAAAGTGCCGTCATTGCCTCTTTTTTTCATTGCTGTTCCGGCACCAATAGTCCCATGCATCGCCAGTGCCCTGAAGGACCAAATAGTTGGTGTAAATTTCAGAGAGCCAGATTTTCAGGCGTAGAACTTCAAGAAAAGAAACCAAGCCTATCATCAATTATCATAAATAAAATAAAAGGATTCTATATGGAACTGTGTGACCAAAAATTATTGCAAAAATGTCTGCATGGAAAAACACAGAATTGTAACGAAAGTTTTAACGGTGTACTGCGGAATGTTGTACCCAAAGAAACATTTGTTGAACTGCAAACTCTTCGCTTAGGTACATATATTGCTGTTTTAATTTACAATTCTGGATACACTGGCTTATTACCAGTTTTTGAAAAATTAGGTGTACCTATTGAGCCAGAACAAGTCAAAGGTTTCATCAACATTGATGATAACAGAATAGCCGATTCAATTCGACATTCTTCAGTGTCTGTAAAACTGTCCAGAAAAAAAAGAAGAGCATCTAGAAAGAATAAATCAGTGAAGGATGATATAAAGGAAGGTCCAAATTATAAATCAGGAGAGTTTTAGACTTGTTGAAAGATAATAATTTTGCTTTTTTTCAATATGAAAACTTTAAAAGCCTTTTCTGAAGAATTCAATTTTTGCATTACCGTAAACATAATATCTCAATATGTTATGAATATATTCTTATGAAATTTTGTAGAATTGTTTAGTATAATATTTTTAATGCTCTGAACTAAAAACTAAAATATAAATGCAGTTTTAGGCATTTTACAGGTATTCATAGACAAATTGAGCACATTTTTTTCAAAAAATTCTTGCTTATATAATTGTTTTAGCCATATCTCAGAATATATTATACATATTCAAAAGATTTTAGTTCAAAGCATGCATATTGGTTATAACAATGTTCTAAAATATTTTTGATTTCTGATTGTAATTTTTTTCTCTACTACTGTTTAGAGATGCATAATCCACCTTTTTTTGAGTAACAAATAATTTTGCTAGTGCTATTTTTAAATATTTGTTCCAAATATCTGTTATTTCAATCATATTATTTATTAAAAAATTTTAATTGTTATTAAATTTAAAATTTATTAACAATATTTAATACTTTATTTACTGATGTACGAAACACGTGATCGAATTAATTTATCTATTTAAAAATATTTTTTAAATCCTTTTTCAATAATATTTATTTAATTTATTTATTATATTAAAGAATTTTTTGAAAAAGTTAAATTAAAAATAAATGTCATTTCTTTAAATTTTTTTATTTCTAAATTCTACCGATAGATGGCGCCAGCGAAGTGAATAAGCGAATTACTATTGTTGGGGTCACGTGTGACCGTCCAGAGACGGTACGACTCACGTCACAGGCAATACAATTATCATAGAGTAGCGCATTGTTAAATTCGAATATTCGAAAGTCAAGGTCACTATCAGTGTGAGGCCCGCTGTGATTTATAACTTTACAGCGACTTCACTGAAAAGGGAGAAGTCGCTGTTTCGATAGATTTCAGTGATATGCAATTCAGTGTTACGATTATTCCGAGAATACCAGTCGTGTCACTTTCCAACTAGGGATGACGAATATTTTAGAAACGGCTATTACGTAACCAATATCAAAAAGTCACAAATCTCAGTGACCAATACTTTTCAAAAATGGGTGTGATTCAAATCACTGATACGCTCTTATTGGTTGATATTTCGATTTCAGGTCTTGAATCACGATAGAAAGTAACAATCGATACGATCTGTCCAATGGACGCTCTCGAAACAGATGTCAATCATGCATTTGAAAAGTCCCTTACCCACTGATGCTCTTTCCAGGAACAGCCCCCCCTCCACACACACACAAATAGTTGGGGCAGGTGGCCGGTGGTGGGACTTTTGATCACACGCAGTGAGCTTCCTATTTCACAAAGAGTCAACTCTCCCCATCGCTGGACATACATATTATTTTTAGTGAAATTATATTTTATATTTTCAGAGAAAGTTTTAATAAAAGAAATGCATAGAAACTGTTTTAAAAAATCCATAAATTTTCTTAATTAAGAAATATTGATTATCAAAACTAAAATACCTTCGAATTAACATTCTTATACTTTCAAATAAATTCTGCATTTTTAAGAAATCTCTATTGTAACATTTTTTGTCGTGTTTCATAGAAAACGTTTTAAAAAATCGTTATCGTGTAGCAAGTATATAGATAAATGCGTGTTTGTGTCTTTTAAAAACTATATTCTTTTAGGAAGTAAATAATAAAATAACATTTTGTGCAAATGGAATAGCATGAAATGTTATATTCTAAACTTACAGCCGATAAAAATGTATTAAATATGTTTTATTAAGAAAATAAAATTTATAATGTAATGATTTAAAATGAGAAAAGTTCTAGCGCTTTAAAAAACTGTATACCTGGAATATAATTACTGAGCCAAATATCAAATTTGCTGAATATTTTTTATTGATAATTGCATTTTTAAATAAGAGAGAAGGGGGAAAAAATTCGCATGAATTTTACTAATATCTTCTCAACGCGAAATTAATAACAATGGACATTGCTAATCTAAAAAAAGGGAAGGTAATCGATTTTGTTGTAATTATTAAAGATTCCAAATTTTTTTATTGTCAATTCTTTACTATAGATAAGACTATTTCATTCTGGGAATTTGTTATTGATTGAGAGCATTTGGAAAAAGTTCAGAAATTTAGGGCAAAAATTGCAAAGTTTTTTCA